>CAJHNH020001866.1:22500-60000 GCA_905116865.2 Candidula unifasciata
ACACACACACACACACACACACACACACACACACACACACACACCATACACACACGCGCACGCACGCAAGGACACACACACATATATATACACACATATACACACACGCGCACGCACGCACGCACACGCACGCACACACACACAGTTATCCAGTTCTAGAATATTCTGTAAACTGCATATTCCCGTACCCTCTAGTCTTTGTCATCATCAAAAGCTCTGATACTTTCCTTTGTCCGTGTCAGTCATTCCCGGCCTTTTGACACATTCACAGGCAGCACTTTCCCCTCACTTCTTGGATCTCTCTGCTTCAATATCCGCCCGGATGCGGCGCTCAGAGACAATGAAGAGATCAGTAAGAGTTACTGAAGTGAGGTCGTACTCAGGGAACTTTGAAATAGAATATTGTTGGCAAGTACAGCTATAGTTTACTTGTTGCCGCTCTTCTTGTTGTTTGTTGCTGTTGCTCTAGATGGCTATCATTGTCCCAATTGCTTGTTATGTTTCCTCTAGTTTGATATAATTGCTGCTGTTGTATATTGTAATTGTTAATGTTGTATATTGTTCAAGCAAAAACAAAAATAACAAGGCTTTGAGAAAACGCAGGACCTTCAAGTATGAGTGGACCAAAGACTTTCCTGGACGCCAGCAGCAGAAGGCAACAGAACCATCAGCACTGTTTTTTTTTTGCATGGTCCAACGTTGGACCCTAGAAGTAGAACAGGCATGAAAGCAAACAATGAGCTGTAGTAAAATAACTATAAAACAAAAGTTCTCAGACTGGGCGCCGCGGCAGTAATCAAGAAAAGTCGGATAAACATTGTGAAATTATTAAAGAAGGCACGGAGATACTTCAAAGTTACAAATGTTTCCCTCCTCGTTGCTGTCGGTGAGTTTATTGTTTGTTTCACACTCAGCCGTGTTTCTACTGTCGGTAAGTTTATTGTTTGTTTCACATTCAGCCGTGTTTCTACTGTCGGTGAGTTTATTATTTGTTTCACACTCAGCCGTGTTTCTACTGTCGGTGAGTTTATTATTTGTTTCACACTCAGCCGTGTTTCTACTGTCGGTGAGTTTATTATTTGTTTCACACTCAGCCGTGTTTCTACTGTCGGTGAGTTTATTATTTGTTTCACACTCAGCCGTGTTTCTACTGTCGGTGAGTTTATTATTTGTTTCACACTCAGCCGTGTTTCTACTGTCGGTGAGTTTATTATTTGTTTCACACTCAGCCGTGTTTCTACTGTCGGTGAGTTTATTGTTTGTTTCACACTCAGCCGTGTTTCTACTGTCGGTGAGTTTATTGTTTGTTTCACACTCAGCCGTGTTTCTACTGTCGGTGAGTTGATTGTTTGTTTCACACTCAGCCGTGTTTCTACTGCATAAAATGCCAGCCGTAACGCTAGCAATTGTCCAAGCATTTCTATCCAGGTGCGCCCGATCCTCTGCTTGAATATGTGAAGGTGCAGTCTGTAAGTAACATTGTGGTTGTATTGTCTCAGCGGACACCTGCCAGCCTAAGCCAACTAGGCTGGTCTGTCTTAGCTGGCGAAAAGGCAATTCACGACCAAAAGAAAATCCGCTAAAACTGAAAATTTTTTATCCAAGCCACTTTTTTTTTGTTTTTGCTTTGTTTCAGTTGGGAACGAACAGGCGCTGGAAGGGCAATGCGTTAACTACCATAGAAGTGTTGCCAACAGCTGCTTGGTTCTGTCTACATTACAGTTTTATTCATCGAAATAAAGACAGTTGAACAATAATTTTGCACTTTTTGTTTCTTTCCCTAAGTATTCAACCGCTTTAAAGGTAGGTGTGCCGCGATTTTTTTTTTTCATGAAAAGGTCACACGTTTAATTTTAACTCTTCTCGTAACATGGCATAAAAATGATAACTGTCTCCTTCTGACGTCTGTGATGTCTTCGGGCTCCCACCTTTTTCAAAATCTCTAGGTTGCTCTTTTTGGCTGTTCAAGGTATTCTAAGCATTCTTCTGTAAAACCACATCTCTGTGGCCTCAAGAAATTGTTTGGCTTACCTACCGATTGTCCAGGACTCACAGGCATTTGTTAAAACTGGATGTATGTATCAAGCAAGAATTCTGTTTCTAACCTTTAATGACAAAGATATATTGCATAAGATGTTCTTCATCTTGTAAAATGTAGTATTTGCCTGTCCTATTCTGTTTCTTATCTCAGTAATACATCTTCCGTCTATTGTTATCCATGTGCCCAGATATTAAAATTTCTGTACTTGTCCCAAAATAACCAAAAGTTAGGATGATGGTAGGTCCATGAAATGAGACCAGAGACATGGGAAGCATTTCTAAAGAGATGCATAGCGTGGACAGATTTTAAGGAAAATAAAACTATAAATTCCTCTATTGGTACTGAGTTTACTTTTACAGCAGGGGAGAATGAAGGACCCAACAATAATAACAAGGTTAACAATCCCACTAGGAACGTGATTGTTGTCCAACAACCGAGCTGGTTATTTATTTGTGGGAAAAGATTATTAGGGAAGGATGGGCTAAAGATTCATGTCTTAAGAATGAGATGCTAAGATGCGCCACATGTTGATAGCCATCGTGTTGCCGCTCGAGCAGTGGTTAAACTTCAGAAAACGGCAGGCAGAGTTTACACCGCTCGCCTGGAGAGATCTCAGACGACAGTCACGGAGGTGCACCAGAGCTTCTTTCTGAGGATGTTAGGAATAAGATCCAGATTCCCACCTGCAAGTAACAGGGTGTCGTGGTGCACACTGGAAGGTACTTTATGTGAGATTATTGATTGTGAATTTAAGCAATCGTCGCAGGAGGCAGAGCGATATTGAGAAGTGCAGGGCAGATGAGAATTCACTACGCAAAAGGTTAAAAGCCGCTACAAGTAGCGAACATGAGGAAATTTGTGAGGTCTGGCGGCACCTGAGGAGCTGACACAGTGCCCTGTCGCACTGAGCTTTTATGTTTGAACAGTAGAAGAATCAAGGGAAATAAGAAACGTTCTTGTAGGTCCACTAGATTTTTTCGAGGAACCGCAATCAGGAACACTCGTTGCCTGCCAAAGGTAATTAGAGTCAAGTCTGGGGAGCATGTACTCCGACGGGACCAGGAATTATCCTGTCAGTGACAGCGAGGAGACCCTTAGAGGCCTAAAATAGCTGCAGTTGCCGAAGGCAAAGTTAAAGTCGATGCCTTCCTCTTGGTCTGAGGTCGATGAAATTATAAAAAGAAAATTCCCCGAAAGCTTTACCACTTGCTAAGGCTCGCGTGGAGCCACAGGTACATATGTAAGAAGGGGTAGAAGGCCAAAGGAGTCTACATTCCCAAGGATCTATCCCAGTTGAGGCCTATCTCGCCGTTGAACGTTGAGGGCAAAATATTCTTCTCTGGCTCACAAATTACTTGTTGATGAACAATCATCATCATCAGTTCTCGTTATGCCTAGTGGCACATGAGGCTTCAGAGAGGACTTTCCATGCTTTCCTGTCCTGTGCAATCTTCAGTGCAGTTGTCCATGTCAAAGACGCCGCACTCAGGTTCGTCTCCATGTTGTTTTTGGGCGCCCTGTTTTCTCTTTCCCTCTGGTGTCCATGTGAGAGCTGTTTTGGCGTGTATATCAGAAGTCATTCTCATAACGTGGCCGAGCCATTTCCATCTTCTCTTGGTAATCATACTGTCTAAAGTTTCTTGGTTTGTGGTTTGAAGTAGTTTAGTGTTTGAGATTGTATCTAGCCATAAATTTTTGATAATTCTACGTAGACATGTGTGGTGGAAGGTGGACAGCTTGTGTGCATCCTTTTTGGTCATTCTCCAGCATTCCGCTCCATAATGAAGAACTGTCAAAATCATGCTCTTGTAGAGTCAGAGAACAAGCATATAGATAAATCAGAGCAGAAAGGTGGTACTCCGGAAATTCCCGGATGCCTCTAGCATGCGACCTCGATTTAAGAGAGTATTCAGAGGCTTGTGAGTGAATTCCATATCTCATTTAAATAGATTTATGATTGAATATGATTCAGTTTAATATATTCTGACATAATTTTAATTTAAGAAGGAATATTTATCTATTTCAGAATAGTCCACATTTTAATCTAGATCTGGACTGACTTTTGACATGGGAGTCGCCGTGACGTAACGACTGGACGCTCGCGTGTGGATCCCTGGCGGAGCCGGACTCTTAAAAATGATCTGGACTTCCAGGTCGACCCAGCCTTGAGTGGGTACTGGGTGCAGTCCAGGGAAGTAAAGGCGACCTGTGTGATCTTGGCAACATCACCCTTCTTGTGTGGATTTGTCGATAAACAATAAAGGTCTAGACCTATATGTCCTATAAGCCTAAAGGCGTGGAAAGAAACCTTTACCTTTGACGCGTTCTCGCATCTCTATTTTAACAGGTATAAAATAGTATTGAAGTGCGTGGATTCGACTTCCGGTGTGCACATCTAGATATTTAGTTTAGACTGGGCTTTGGCCTTATGGCCTACTCTCTGTGGTACCCGACTGTAGTGGCATCTTATCTGGGGTAACTTGAATACGTAAGTAAACGATCCTTTTCGCGCCACTGGCGCATCGTGCAGATGATGTGAAACTACATTTGTAGATCAAACCACATTCGAAGGATAAGGTTGTCGACACTGCACTCGTTGTCTTTACTTCCCATGACGTTTCCTGGTATTCATTGATGGCGGAATCACCCAACAGTTAAAATTAACTATAAAAATCGCATGCGTATTAGAACCAAAGGCATTGAACTTGGTAGGCGAGCGCACAGCCACTGAACAACAGCGCCTCCTCCTCACACACTGTTATTTTCTCTAACCTGAAAAGGCAATGTATTGTGAGTCTAGTATTTACTTAGCATGTGGGAATCGTCACTGGAGCTACCGTTTTCGTGCTTTGTCCAACAATCTTGCCTGATAGCTGGCTGTTCTGTGCTGCACGGTTCAGCCCAGCTCATACTAATCAGTTTAGGGCGGAAGAACAAAAACAAAATAATAGCAACATAAAGAAACGAAGCTACAGCAACATCACCAACGTCAACATCACCAACATGCGCAGCAACTACTGGGGCAGTAGCAGAGAGGACTAAACAAATTGCAATAGCAATGGCAACAGCAGCAGCAACACCAAAACCTACAACATAATCGGTAACAACTACAACAAAAATGGAAGTTTAAACCGCAGTCGCTAACATCCGAAGCTACAACATCAATCACAAAAGATAAAACAAAACAAAACCAGGAATCAGCAATTAAATCTTGATTTCACAGCGGTAGGAACCCACCCTCGCGTTTAGTGAGTAGGGAGCAAGACAGAGGCGGAGCTTGCACCAAGCAACTCTAGACTTGATTGGCTCACTCACTCACTGGGTGGTTTAGATTACCGTGACAGACGGTGACTGACGACAGCCACAGTAGACTCAGAAAGGGAGTTTGTGTCAGACCACGGTTCATCTTCACACTGACATATTAATGACTGTCATCTATAGTTAGAGGGCTGAGGGTTGGCCCCATTTCCCACGTGGCAGTTGTTACGACAATGTTGTAGCTGTCTAGGACCACTGGATGGTCAGCAAGTAGGTATCCAGCCATAGCCATACATAACATTATTCCTGTTATTGCTTTCTTCTGCCGAAGACGTATCAACATTGCCAGGGAAAGCGGCAATTAATGTCACACCACCATATATAAGTGCGAACTGACAACACTCAAGGTGACAGGATATGCAGTATGTGAGCTTTCATTCAGCGAGTTTCCTAGCTTCTGGTAGAATGCAAAGCAAACGTCACATTTATTACTGTGGGTAATATATTTTCATGGACATAATCTTGTTATGATAACTAGCGAGTGCCGCCATATTCTCATTTTCACCAGTCAGGACAGTACGTAAGTAAGATATTATTTGTTGACTACCTAGACTCCTTTGGTACCACCCAACTCTTCATGCATTCATTGGATAGTCCAAATACAGTGCTCACTGAAGAGATAGTATACACCCCTGTCATACTCCTACATTTATTTTAAAAAGTTTGGATGCTCTTGATTTTGTTCTCACTTGATCTATATAACATTAGACGGGAACTCTATTGCAGAAATAAAGAACAGAATAGGACAGGCTAAAGTTGCATCTTATCAAATGGACAACATTTTGTACAATAAATCAACGTCACTGGAAGTTAGGAAAATAATTATTGCATGCTTTACTGTGCAAGTTTCAACATGTGGCTGTGAATCCTGGATAGTTTGTGAACAAGTCAAACAATTTCTTGAGGCCTCAGAGATATCGTTTTACAAAAGAATCCTTAGGATTCCTGGGACACGGAAAAAGAGCAGCCCAGATTATTTCCAAAGAGACGAAGGCTCGAAGACAACTTATTTCAAACATCAGAAAAGGCCGTCATGTCATGTTATGTAATGAGGAAAAGCAAATTAGAACATATCGTGACCACTGAAAAGATCAGTTCGGGGGGGGGGGGGGGGAAACAAAAGACCGAGAAAGTCAATGCGAGACGATTTTTGACAGGCTTCTGTCCTGCTATAGAGGGGTATCAACACACGAACTGATACATATTGTTCAGTTCACAGACCGCAGAATCTACTTTTGTTTTTTGCTTGTTTGTTTAGAGTCATGATCGCCTACACCAGTCGACAAGGTAACAAGGTAATTAATGATGATAATGTATTTAAACTCTTACAAACGTCTATAAGGTGTTTGCTTATTCCATCTCCTCTAAGAATACCCTGCGTGTTATCTGTATTAACTCTGTTAAAAGCTTTTCCCAGGTTCATAAATACAACTTTAAATGTCTTATCATTTTCTACTGCTCTTTCTACTGTCCTTCTGTTTTATCACGTCAGTCCTCCCCCACCCCCAACTTCTTCCCCGCCCCACTCCTCCCCTACCCCTCTTTTCTAAATCTTCTCTTGGCATCTGATAAATGTTCTAATAGTTGTCTTAATAGTCTTTCCAATAATTTGGCATACATTTTCCTTGTGTTTTAGTAATCAGTGCAGTGCAGTCTTTCTGACTGCCTTTCTCATGTCACATATGATAAAATACCTGTTCGCCAGCTTCTTGTAGTTGCCACTGAGGTTCACGTTAGTTGGCTACCTTCCAGTATCAACCACAATCCTCATCGCCGAACATGTGGATCTCTAAACGTGAGCTGGGTATTCCGGGATCTGGTATTTACGTACACCGGAGCAGAGCTACCACCAGAACCGACGCAATCGGACTACACTATAACAAATGACGGATAGAATCATTGTGAGGCGTCACCAAACATTTCACACACATCTACATGGCAGGATTAACCCTTTCTTTTTGCAGGACGACAACTATGGTCACACGCAGAATATTTTCACATTTCGAATCCATCCAAACCAAAAAACTGTTTTCAGTACTTTTTGGCAAAGAAAAATACTCAACATTTTAAAGCTATAAATGGTACAAATAATGCAAAACACACATTGCGAACATTAGTAGATAGATCAGTGGGAAAACAGAAAGACATACATTTGTGAACCATAGACTGTATCTTCATATTGCGGATGCCACTTTTAGCAGACAACGATATGCTTAAAAAATCCAAGCTGGATTTATCAGGCACGAATGAAATGAAACACTAAGCACTTAACTGATAGCTGCCCTAACCTTCATCTTTGTGCCAGGTCATGCGGGTGTTCAAGGGAAGCGTGCTGACTACCTTGCTGACACTGCCGTTCCTATGGCTGGCCCAGTACTGGACAGAAGTGAATGCCATGCGCTGCATTTACCGCACCGAGGAGCATGCCAAACGATATGACTCCATATCCCTGTCTAGACTGACGGAAATAGGGGTGCAGCCTGGAGCTGCAAGAAATGAATATTTCACTAAGTGGACAAGACAGAGCAGGCGTCATCAGTCACTTTAGACTTGTGGAGTTTTTGAGGAGGAGATCGGAGCACCTAAGGATCTGTCCGGAGTGTTGTGATGATAATCCTTTCTAATCACTAATCACTAATCAGATGGACGATGTGTGACAGAAATTAAGAGCAGAATTGGCCAGGCAAAGGCAGCTTTTCAGAAAATGAAAGTATTTTATCGAATAAATCACTGTCATTAAACATCAGAAAACGAGTATTCAAATGTTATATCGAGCCTGTTCTGCTGTATGTTAGTGAATATTGGAATGTGAGCAATAAGAAGAGTTTAGAGGCAACTAAGATGTGGTCTTGAGAAGAATGTTGAGTGGCTGTGGTAACAGCCGAAGGTGACTTTATCCCAGACCACGTTATGTTCGACGAGAAACCACAAAGACCAGAGCAGTCTGTCCCACCAATACTTTAATGTTCGCGCAGCATTCCAGAACAACTTTTCTCAGCAAACAGGAAATTTGCAGATATTTCTCTGAGCCTCTTGCCTACAGCAGTGTCCGAAAGCCAAGAAAGATTTCTGAAATCCCAACACAAATAGGAAATGCACAAACCACTCCGGACAACATGGAGCTGGGTACCTGGGATGCCCATATCAACAACTGTAAACAGAGACAATGAAAAGAAAACTTACCCTATAAAGAAGCCAAAAGAAGATATGAAGCACCTAGGAGCGAAACCTTGCTAAGCAAGTCGAGACATCAAATCAGATAGACCAGTTGAACGATATCTAGAATCTACGACATGAAAAAGCAGCTGGAGACTTACAGTACACACAAATAAGAAGGGAGATGGAGGCGATGGGAAATATACGGTAAACTACATCAGAAGTCCAAAGACAGGTGGTGACCGAGGCAACATCAATGGACGAGTTTAAGACAGAAATTGTGGCAATGCTCAGAGATATCCAACAAAATCCAGAAACAGCTCCTGTTCAACAATAACCAGTCGACACCAAGGTAGTAAGACCTCTTAAACCAGACAAGAAAACTAAAGAGACGCAAACAACAAAGCCACAGCCAAGACCATGTGAGAGAGGCAAAGCAACGGTTCCCAAGAAAACCATGAATGAACTGGTGAAGCGATTAAGGCAGACTGTGGAAAAGTGGCACCAAGAACAACGTCGTCTGGCGGCCTACAGCTTATACAAAGAAGCATTAATCCAACGGAAGAATACAAGAATTTACCTAGTATTTAGGAAGTCTTACCAAGCCAACAGTAGGATGACGGCATGGGATATCTTTTATAGAGTCATATAGAGTTTGGATGAAGACAGCGTACAGAGAACATTGCGAATGCCAGAGCAAGATCAAGACAACAACTGAGATCCTTTTCTTATGTGCCGTGTAGTGGAGACACTGAAATATCACACGATGGAACAAACCACATGACTGACTTTAAACAACAGGCAGAAAACGTAGCTCGACAGACATGGCAGCTACAACACTAAGAAACGCAAAATGAAACAAGAGCATGAACAGTAGCCAAAATTATAACTAATGTTATCTAGGATAGGACATCTTCCTTTGGTAGATGTTGAGCTTTGCCAATTGAAATTGATGATGATGAGGATTGTATTAATTACCCCCACCCTGCTCTGAAATAACTGTATTATAACGTTAAATGGGAGATCGGGGATTTTCCTCTGTTTATGATTCTTATCCCTAACATCTATTTTTTAAAGTCATCTTTAGTTGGTACTTGCCGCAAAAATAGTTATGTTGATTTGGTGACCTGTATCTTAAGAAGTCATGTTTAGTTGACATCTTGTCTTTGTATAAGTCAGTATATAGCTCGAAACCTTCATTCTAGTCGTCATGTTTAGTTGGCTAGATGTATCTTATAAGTCATGTTTAGTTGGTATCCTGTTCCTCATACGTCAGGATTGTTTGCCAATATCTACTTTTATGCCGTGTTTTGTTTGTAAGTTAAAATTTTAAAGTCATGTTTAGCTGTTGAGTTCTATCTGTATCTGTCATGTTTAGGTAGTAAGTTATATCCCAGCAAGGCACGTTTATTTTGCAAGATGCATCTTTAAAAGTCATATTTACTGGGTAGTATGCATGTCTGGAAATCATGTTTATTTGGTAACATGCATCACAAGAAGTCGTGTTTACTTGATAACTTGCATCTCAGTAAGTCATTTTAACCGGTAAGCTGTATTTCAATAAATCATTACTACTTGGCAACTCAGAATTCAAGTATGTTATGAAACCATTGGTAACTTAGCATTCAGGAAATCACGACTGTTTTAGTAATTTAAGACTCAGTCCTGGTTAGTCGGTGCTTTTACTCCAACAAGATTGAACACTGTCTCCGAAGTTTTAGATGACAATCTGTTCTGAGTTTTTAAAGTTAACCTCTGTCTCTGTGTTTTTCCTGGTCTTTAACTCTTTGACTACACAGAATGTGGTTTTGATAATCTGTTCCAACCCCCCCCCCCCCCCCCCCCCCCCCCCCGTGTTTTTTTTTCTTTTTCTGTTCAACGAATAGGCAAATAGCCATTTTGAGAGGTGCAGTTTTCGAAGTCCGACAGTATAGTATTCTTTCAAAGAATGTGATTTCTTGTTGCCCTTCTCGTCGACTGTCCTGCTGGCAGTCTAAAATATCATCTACATGTGTTAGGGGATGTCGGGCGTGTTTATACTTTACAGTACTGGTTGTGTCTGTAGTCTGCACACTGTGCAATCTATTGATATCCACATATTAGGTCGTATTCTTTATATCGCGATCTGAGCCTACTTGTGCAACCTAATGATGCAGGCTTTGTGATGTTCAATGTTTCCATGAGCTCCCACGGCTGTACAGGTGGTCCATATATCAATTTGCTTGTTTACAATTCTTAGCAGATAGTATATTAAACAACTGCATAATGTTCATGTCTTGGTTTATGTGTAGCCAACACATACTTGTATCCAGTCTATCAAGGAACTCGTGCCTTGTGTTTACGGTAGCTCGGAATCTAAATGATCTGACAGACAGACAGACAGACAGACAGACAGACCGACCGACCGACCGACCGACCGACCGACCGACCGACCGACCGACCGACCGACCGACCGACCGACCGACCGACCGACCGACCGACCGACCGACCGACCGACCGACCGACCGACCGACCGACCGACCGACCGACCGACCGACCGACCGACCGACCGACCGACCGACCGACCGACCGACCGACCGACCGACCGACCGACCGACCGACCGACCGACCGACCGACCGACCGACCGACCGACCGACCGACCGACCGACCGACCGACCGACCGACCGACCGACCGACCGACCGACCGACCGACCGACCGACCGACCGACCGACCGACCGACCGACCGACCGACCGACCGACCGACCGACCGACCGACCGACCGACCGACCGACCGACCGACCGACCGACCGACCGACCGACCGACCGACCGACCGACCGACCGACCGACCGAACGACCGAACGACCGAACGACCGAAAGACCGAACGACCGAACGACCGACCGACCGACAGACCGACAGACAGACAGATTATATTTGATTCATTCTTATATCAATATCTGCAGATTAAACATAATTTTTCAGTAATCTGTTGACTGTCCACGATTGCCTTCGATACAACAGGACTGGTTCTACAGAGCTCTCAGGAACTCTTTCACCTTAGTTGACAATGGTCTTTCCTATAATCCACTCCATAGGGTCTTGGCAATCATGGCAACAATCTTTTGTTCTATGTACTGTCAGTCATAACTCATACAGATATTCACCCATGACATGGTAACAAACTGTCCAACGTCATGATTCTTGGTCTCTGACTGCCTGTCTTCCCCTACAACTTTCTCGTCACGATCTACTCCAGATTTTCCCTTCTCATGGACATTTAACAAAGTTTCTTCACAGAAAAAACGGTATTATATTAAGTACTATGTCAGCGTCTTCACTTCGCCTCTTGGTCCCCAGGAACTTGTTTCATTCTCTCCTAAAGTTGAACATCAGTGATTCTATTATACCACTTAATTCCCTCTATTCTGTGCAAGTGACATTTAATCAATGCTTAAAGTTAATTGGTGATTATTTTTAGTTGTTCTCCATGTTTCCGCTCAGTATAATAGCAGTGCTGATTTGACATTAGAATTAAAAGTTGCAAGCTTGATATTAGCTTTAATTTCTTTTGGCCTTCACAAATTTCATAGGGTTATGAAAGCAACTCTTGTCTTATGTATTCGTATTCTAACAGCTCTGCTCCCCCCAACCCCCCCCCCCCGCCCATACACACACACACACAAACACACAGGTGTATAACTCCACATCTTGGAGTGGGATACTGCTGAGAGATACTGCCTATCTGTATATAGCATGCAGTTCTACCTGTGCAGCTGCTCGCTTGCCTTCCTGCCTTCCTTTTTGTCTGTATGTCAGTCAGTATGTCTTTCTAACAACTCATAGATGCATCCTTACTTCTTTCCTCCTTACGTCTATCTAATGTAAATTTTTTATCTTTTTTTTTTTTAAAATTGACTCAGTCTGTAATCTCATTCTTTTTCTCTTTTAGCATACATGTCTTGTTTAATCTACGTTTCATTTACATTCCTTTTGTTGATTCCTAGACTATGGAGGAGTATAGGGAGACAACACTCTGTCTTCAGGCATCATAAGGCTGTTGATCGAGATTCGAATCACAATTAGCGTCAGTTGCAAACAGTGCCACAATATGGCCGTGCAAGTGAACGAGCAGGTAAGTTTGTAAAATACAAACATAAAGACATACAGTACGTCAGAAGTAGACTGAAACCTTCTGTTAAGTCAAAGTAACAGATTTGATATTTATATCTTTGTGATTTAAATTAACAAGAAACATACACCAAGGGCCAGATTTTAGAATTGTTTGCATTTTTTCAAGACCTGAAACAATCTCCGCGTTCACATCACACCGATGTCTCATCTATGAGCACATAGTCTTATCCGTTTAGTTTAAGCTGAGCGATTTTTAACGCGCTGAACACATTCAGTGCGCCTTTAAAGTCAGTCATCTAGTACGGTCTCATAAACTGTTTGAATATGTCTTTCAAGATGCACCAGAAAACTAGCCGAGGAAACAAATTCTAAGAATTCTCATAAAACGCAAACCATTTAAGCCGATAGGCGAGCGTCTAGCCACTGCGCTTTTGCGGCTTTGGTTAGCAGGTATCACCTTAAAGCCAGTTTTCTGACTGGAAAGCGAGCTAGAACAATAGCCGGCCTGTGCATTTTAGGATATGAAAGAAACCGGGACACTATATACTGCAACATCATTTTAGTGTCAGTTGGGCAGCTGATAAAATATGTACTTTGTAACATGATGCCGATGTAAGAATGCTAGTGTGTAGAATCGTTACACAGCTTCACATCCGCCAAACAGCCGTCTGGCGCTGCCAGCTGTTGCTTCGGTGATCGATTACAATTAAAAGATTGGACATGTTCAGTTACTGGTGTCATGAATGCAGTATAATTATCTACCTTTCAAATCCAGTATCGGGTTTTGAAATTTAGATGTGCAAATTGTGTGGCTTGTTTGTTTTCGTAAAAATCTCATTTTAGATGAGTCATCATGGCTTTTCGTTTTATTCAGAAATTAGGTTATAGATGGAGCCGGGGAAGTGGTGCAGCCGAATAAGAGTAGGATCTTGCACGACTATTTCGCCTAATTATATGCGGTAAGGAGAAGCGGCTGGTCGGGTTGTTAGTGCACTCATGTGGGAAATCGAGATTTGATATGTGATAAGGGATTTACATTTTGTTTTGTCAGTGACCCCCCCCCCCCCCCCCCCCCCCCCCCCCAACAAACAAACAAAACCCACCAAAAGTGCAGTTCGGAGCGACTGCATTAGCCATGCGGCCCTTAATCCTCTGGCTCACGACCTTCACTTCTCCCCTCACTTTTTCTACCACACCAACACCATATCCATGTCACAGCACGTTTCAGTTTCCTTCTTCTTATAACATGACCAAAAAACGATGACTGTCTATTTCTGACGTTTGTGATATTGTAACAGGAGGACGTCATCACTTGTTTGCCAGGAGGTAGGATATTGCTTATTAGTTAAAGGGACTGAAATCAACAGGTCATAGCAACCCTGTCATTCCCTTTCCAGAACCATCATTTGTTTATTGACAGTTTGATATTTTGCATGCAAATGAATAATCTTGTTATATAAACAGAATCTGGTGTAATTGTTGGTCTGCCATATCAAAGAGAAAAAGAGAGCCTAGACGCACTTGCTTTCTTGAAGTTCTGGAAGACCCCAGAAGACCAACTCTAAATTTAATTTGCATACTTTGGTGCAGACCTATCTGATACAGTAGAGATGCAATAAGTTATTCCTACGTGATAACATACATAGTAAACAACTTTGAGCACACAATAATCTTCCGGAAGCAGTAGTGGAAAAAAAAAAAACAAATACCACGCATTCTAGCATCTCAGTATAATTAGTGGGAAAGAAACCATCTGGGCAACCTTCAGTCGCCGAGACTTAGAAGAAGAGTGACTAGTCATATGGGCCCTCACAGATGAGAACCTTCAGTCGTCGAGATTTAGAAGCAAAGGAACCAGTCACATAGAGCCTCCAAGACAGACATTACAGATGAGGCATTAAACGTGACACCGAACTACAGAGACAATTGACAAGATACATGGATCCATGGTTAACATACATTTAGTAGAAATGCTATTGAGATGTTACAGTCGACAATCAAACAGTTAGTACCAGACAACACTAGAAGCCAGGCAGCAGTTACATACACTAGAACACGTTAATTAGAGATAAAGAACACAATGCGACCTCAAGAGCACGTAAACATAGAGCGAAAACAGCGGCTATTCGGAATATTACTGTTATTTGTGACATTACTGTGGTATCACAAAAAGGCAGTAAGAAAAGTTGTTTCAAGACATTTTATTATACAAGCATAGGAGACGTGCGAAGCAAGAACCAAGCACGAGAGAGCATCATCATCGCCACTATCGACACGACCATCTTTCTCCTCGTCTATATTATTTGACTTCTCCTGTAGTAAACAGAAGACAAACCTGGGTGTGACATATACATACACGAAGAAGACAGATGTGCTACAATAAGTTGTCTACAAGCTCTCACCAAATAAAAAATATCTGGGTTGCTTTTGTAAAATAACATTTCCGAGGCTCAAGAAATTGTTTGGCTTGTTTAATAATTGTTCAGTGTCCACAGCCGCATTGTAAAGCTGACTCTATGTAGCATGAGAGAATTCTGTTGTTACCTCACATGACATGGATGTATTGCACAAAATGTTCTTCGCTTTCTAAAATTTAGCTTTAGCCTGTCCTACTCTGCCTCTGTGATACACCTTCCGCCAGATGTTATCCATGTGCCTATATACTTAAATCTCTGCCTTCTTCTTTTATGTACTCCTGTAATGCCTCGCAGCGTCAGGGGAAGAAGAGATCTCTGGAACGGGCCCTTCTGTTCGCTTCGTATAAAGCACTTTTCAATGTCTCTCATATTTCTGCGGCCTATGTTCTGCTGGATCGACATCTGGCTCTGTTACCGCTGTATGTTTATAACAGTGCTCTCTGTGGTGCCCTGTCTGATGCCAATCTTGCTATATGGCTAAACCATCTAATCTATTGTCTACCAATAATGTTCAGTATTTGTTCTATGTCGACTCTTCTACTGGTATCGTCGTTCCTAAGTCGATCTGTCCTTTCTACACCTAGCATAGTATGTAAATATTTCATTTCTGTCGTGACTATTTTCCTTCTGTCTTCTAATGAGTGTCCCTGTTTGACATTGATAGCATAGCGTTGGTAAGAAGATTCTGTTGAACAGTGATCTTTTAGTGTTCATATTCACATGATTGCATTTAAAAATTGGTCCACTTGGAGTAAAACCTGATTTGTTTTACATAATCTTTGTTGGATTTTAAAAAAAAAATGATTATCTATCTTCTGAGAAAATACTCCTAGACAGGAAAAGTCCTTCGTCTGCGTTAAATGATGTTCATCAATATTGATATATATATATATATATATATATATATATATATATATATATATATATATATATATATATATATATATATAGGGCAACGACCATTTCTTTTTGCCTACATAGTTCTGGGTTCAATCTGCCAATCGCGGAAGCTTCCGCGTATCGAAGTAATCTACGCTTACCTTGGTGAAACAGTTTGAAATGTACTCGAATTTGTGTTTCAGTTTCTAGGATTCAGCTATTTGCTTCATTTTCATTAATTGTTACTGTAGTATGCACCTGACGAGATAAGCGAAATATGCCAGGCAATAAATTGTGCAGTCTATTGTTTGTGTCTTCTTTGTTCAAATTCACATCGGGGAAACATTGCTTTGATTATTTGACACAACCATGTTTGTTCTACTGCACATTGACTGTTCAAGTAAACACCCTTGCATGATTTCATGAGGTGTTCGTTATTCCGTAATCCAGCAGTAAATGAAAACGTAAAGGACCATTCTCCACGCCTTCAGGTCTAATCGGAATAAAGGCCTTGACCTATATTTGATGCACCAAATCGGCACTTGGCGGCTGATGTGGTCCAGGACTGTAATCCTGTAGTACCGGTTATCATTTCTTTCTATTAATTCGATGGAAATCTTTCTCTTGGTCTACGTCGTGTAGTCTTTATCGTATTCGGCCATCCTTTCTACTAATTGTCCAAGGATGAATATAGTATCAGTACAACTTCTGTTCTTCCGAAATCCCATTTGACCTAAACTAAGTTGTGGTGTGATGATAGTGCGTAGCCTCTTTTCGAGGATCAAAGATCTTACAAAATATTTAAATTACATTTCTGTATTAGTTCTAAAATAATTTCTTTGACTTTTATCATACATTTAGGCACTGTTCTTTTCTTTGATATTACTATTACTTATGTCTTCTCATTATTCCAGCCGACGCTCAGTTTACCTTTTTTTCTACTACCAAGGTATTTTTCAATCCCTTTAGTTCTTGTTGACGTGTGACGATCAAAACGGCGTCATCAGCATAATATCGTTCTGCAATTGGTACATACAGCCAGTCAAGACAGTATTTTAATACGCTGTTGTCTTGATTTTTGATAAAAAATTGTGTTCAGTACCCATTGGTGTCTTTATCGGCGTTCTAGCTTCATCACAGAGACCACATAAGGAGAATCTCAGCACAGTTCATGAACTTCATATGGGAAAGGAGGTGGGGCGGGGGAAGGGGCGGTTCTGGTGTATGTATAAGAGAACACAGAAGCTTTATATTTTGTGGATATTTAGAAAAAAAATAATTTTGGCTCAAGCAAAAAAAAGAGTACCAGATAATGACATGGGAAGTAAAGGCGGATGGTTGGCCACACATACATCGAGGGTCGATGTGTTTGAAAAAACTGAAATCCAGCATTCGATGAGCCATTAGCTTGGAAAATGAACTTTACCACTATTCTGGCCCTTATCGCAGTGTTTCCCAAACTCATCAGCATCCTCAGGTGTCGTCATGAAAAGCATTGGTGGTCATCATTTGCCATCCTTCACAATTAGCAGGATTACAGATCAGGTGGTGATCTTGTCCTGTTCCATACATTTGGCCATGCGATCAATGTACATTTACTTGTTTCCTGTTCTCTTACTATCAATTTTATGGTCAAGCCATCAAAGTTTTATCGTTGCTTTCCCCTGTCCTCTTTCTATAATTTTGCAAGTTGTAACCATATTCTCGAGTCTATTGCTTGCCGTGAAATATACCTTCTGTACATGAAATAATGCTCTAATCTGTAATTTCTGAATTCCTCTCTCCAGTTTAACTTCACATATTGTTTTAATAGTGTCTTTGGCGTTTTAAAGTTATGAGCGAGATGGGGGCCAAATGAGGTTTTATGTACCAGTCGTAAGCTCTGAGACAAATGGGACTGAGTTAGGTTTCCTGTACCAGTCGTAAGCTCTGAGACAGACGGGGCAAGATGAGATTTCCTGTCCCAGTCGTAAGCTCTGAGACAGATGACGCTGCTTGTGGTTTCCTCTCCCAGTCGTGAGTTCTGAGACAGATGGGGCTAGATGAGATTTCCTGTCCCAGTCGTGAGCTCTGAGACAGATGGGGCTAAATGAAGTTTCCTGTCCCAGTCGTAAGCTCAGAGAGAGATGAGGCTGCATGAGGTTTCCTCTCCCAGTCGTGAATTCTGAGACAGATGGGGCTAAATGAGGTTTCCTCTCCCAGTCGTGAGTTCTGAGACAGATGGGGCTAAATGAGGTTTCCTGTCCCAGTCGTGAGCTCTGAGACAGATGGGGCTAAATGAAGTTTCCTGTCCCAGTCGTAAGCTCTAAGACAGATGGGGCTGCATGAGGTTTCCTCTCCCAGTCGTGAGCTCCGAGACAGATGGGGCTAAATGAGGTTTCCTGTTCCAGTCGTGAGCTCTGAGACAGATGGGGCTAAATGAAGTTTCCTGTCCCAGTCGTAAGCTCAGAGAGAGATGAGGCTGCATGAGGTTTCCTCTCCCAGTCGTGAGTTCTGAGACAGATGGGGCTAAATGAGGTTTCCTCTCCCAGTCGTGAGTTCTGAGACAGATGGGGCTAAATGAGGTTTCCTGTTTCAGTCGTAAGCTCTGAGACAGATGGGGCTGCATGAGGTTTCCTCTCCCAGTC
Source organism: Candidula unifasciata (assembly GCA_905116865.2). Lineage (NCBI taxonomy): Eukaryota > Metazoa > Mollusca > Gastropoda > Stylommatophora > Geomitridae > Candidula > Candidula unifasciata. Next base: position 41,050 of record CAJHNH020001866.1, read on the forward strand.
GTGAGCTCCGAGACAGATGGGGCTAAATGAGGTTTCCTGTTTCAGTCGTGAGCTCTGAGACAGATGGGGCTAAATGAAGTTTCCTGTCGTAGTCGTAAGCTGGAATTCACTGCTGGCCTTTTCACTGATGGGCTTAATTATTTTAAATCTCTACAATGTCATTTTTAGAGCGTGAGATCGCTTGGAGGACTTTATCTTTGTAAATATTAGTTAAAGTGGAGTACCGGGTCAGTTCAAAGGTCGGTTGATATCTAAACTTAGTGCAAGCTTGTCCTCCTGATATTGAGTGTGTCTCTGTGTTGCAATTAAGGTGTGTAATATAGATTCGCTCACTTCCTTTGTGTGTGTGCGCGCGCGCAAGGTGTCTTTTTGGTCCAGAACTTTACTGGATAAGAATCGACAGTAATCCATAGTTCTGTCTACTATCATTATTTAACGTTTATAATAGTTATAAAGCTTACGTCTGTATGTGTTACTGCAATTTTCATTAGGGGCCACGTCTAACTGCAACAAGTAGGCATCATGATCTAGTCAGAGGGACACATGCAATGAATGAATTAATCAAGACTTGACGTTACTGTATTCGGGACATTCCCATACCTTCTCCGCACCTTCCTCAGTTGCCAGTTAAGAGTTCCTATACTGTTGGTGCAGATGCAACCAGATTAAAAATTCGTATGTTCGTATGTTTACATAGGGTGATTGCCCTAATTATTCTTATTTTATCCCTAGTGTACCTGTAAGTGGAGATTATGGTACCAGTTTTCTTTCTCTGACTATTTCTGCTTCTTTCTTGTTATGTCGCAGAGTATAGTACTTAATACACGAACATACGAATTTTTAATCTGGTTGCATACACTGGCGAGCATGGCTAATCAAGCGGGGTTTCTTTTCTGGACTTGCCGTCTCACATTTCTCGCTTGAGAGATCTGAGCCGTCCCTTGTGCTCCTTGAGTCCCTTATGCTCTTATCGCTGTTTAAGTCAATCTGTGCTTGCATCTTTTACCGGGACTGCCTCTCACTTTCTTTTAATCGCCTGCTTCAGATCAGCACATGTGTTATTTGTCACCTGTCCCCCGCCTCTCTAACCGCGGGTTGATGCCTCCCACCCCAGCGTGGTAGGCATCCATTTGGGCTTTGTTGCTTTTCTTTAGCCATGTGTAAGACCTAGACGATGCAGGAGCCACCGTAGGATTTTTTTGTTAAATCTCGGTTTTTTTTCAAGGGTATAAAGCTCTCGGGTGGGACACGGGTAGGGGTGATTAGTCAAATCTATAGAACATATTCGTTACCTGCGACTCCTTCCGGGGGAAACCGTCTTGTTGAAATAGCAATCTATAGCCGAAACAGGCAAACAAATAACACAGCGTGTAAATATGGGGTCACTGAGGACGCCTCACCCTCCCACAATGTGGTCTGGAAATAAAGGCACGGGAGCCACGGACACCTGCCGCATACAGTCATGAATTAATTCAGTAACAGAAAGTGTATTGATCGGCACTTATAGAAAGAAGTAGAAAGCTAGAAGAACACACTAGACAACATAAAAATCGAAAGCTATAGTTACCGTGCAGGGAATTGAACCTGTCACCTCCAGACGGCGTGTGCGCCTTGCCATGGATACAAGTGCACTAAGAACATGGTCAACTAGGCACCTGTTTATTTAAAGGAATGACGCATACAGTCAAGATACGTCGTAGTGTGTGTGTGTGCGTGCTTGCGCCTGCGCGCGTGTGTGTGTGCGGGTGTGAGTGCGAGTACGCGCGCGCGTGTGTGTATGTGCTGTTGGGAAGGAAGGAGTCCGCATAAAAAAGAAAACTGTTTACAGTCAGGAATATAAGTAACTTCCTGTCATCACAGTCTTGTGGAACACGCTTTCCATCAGTACATCGGTCTGTCTGTCTGTCTGTCTGTCTGTCTGTCTGTCTGTCTGTCTGCATGTCTGTCTGTCTGTAAGTCTGTCTGCTTCTGATGTATGAATGAAATGATGTAAGAAAGGAGGGAGACTAGAGGGTCATAATGTTAGACGGGCTTGCCTGCTTAATCCTTAACCCTTTAAAAATACAGTTTGTTCGTTCTGCTTCTCTCACTGTTTGTCTGTCGCTTTTGCTGTATGTCTGCCTGCAGGTTTGTCTGTCTACTTGAAGAGTTATCTCTATTCTTTTTGTCTTCTTATCATGCAGGCCCGCGCCAGTTAACATTAAAAACGGAGGGTGACGGCAGGCTTGAAAATTCGATCCTACTGGCTTCCATGATCCTCTTGGCTCACATGACCAAATCGTTCAGGAACATGTGCTAGTACGCCGAGCACTGCAACATGAGAAATTTTGACCATAAGTATGGAGCTAGGTTGTTCGGAGTCCCAGAACAGCCGGCGAAGAAGTCAAAATTGTGTAGGGTTCTAATCATACTGGGCTGTCAGTGAAGGGAATGGCCAGCGGGTGCTGCAGAATCAAAAGTGCGACAAATGATTCATGTCAATTCTTGCCCAAGTGATGTCATAGTATAAGCAAATAGCTCTGTGTTGAGAGGCAGACGAAGCTTATAGGGGTTATGAAAAAAAAGTAAAAGGACGTCGCTTGGTGTAAGAAAGTCTGGCATATGACACCACAACATTTAGTTTGAGAATAGACGTGGACGTAGTCACTTTCGCCGTCTTGAGAATCAGCTGTACACTTACGTCGTAATTGTAACCGACTAACACAGCATGTTAAAAAAAGGTGCAGACATTATGCTCCGTAAAGAGTGGCAAGCAGCTCTTATGAGATCTCGGGCAGGTAACGTCCTTCAAATTTTTTAAACAGGAAATGCTGATGTATTAGAAAATGAACAAGCAAATAGACTAGCTGGTTTTTCATAATTTGGTGGTGAAATCATGCATGACAAGCTAGATGTTGCAAGAGCCCTTTGGGGCGAGTGAACAGGGCGGAAGCAAACATGGATTATCATTGTCTGACGAGAATGGTTCTGCGAGGAGTGACAACAGGATCTTCTCAACGATCAGCACTCAAGAGAAAGTTGAGATATAAATTCAGTCTGCTATTGGTACCATCAGAATTAAAATTTTACGAGAAGATGAAAAAAAAAGAAAAGAAGAGAATGAATAGGACAAAAGAAGAAGAAGAAGAAGAAGAAGAAGAAGAAGAAGAAGAAGAAGAAGAAGAAGAAGAAGAAGAAGAAGAAGAAGAAGAAGAAGAAGAAGAAGAAGAAGAAGAAGAAGAAGAAGAAGAAGAAGAAGAAGAAGAAGAAGAAGAAGAAGAAGAAGAAGAAGAAGAAGAAGAAGAAGAAGAAGAAGAAGAAGAAGAAGAAGAAGAAGAAGAAGAAGAAGAAGAAGAAGAAGAAGAAGAAGAAGAAGAAGAAGAAGAAGAAGAAGAAGAAGAAGAAGAAGAAGAAGAAGAAGAAGAAGAAGAAGAAGAAGAGAAGAAGAAGAAGAAGAAGAAGAAGAAGAAGAAGAAGAAGAAGAAGAAGAAGAAGAAGAAGAAAAAGAAGAAGAAGAAGAAGAAGAAGAAGAAGAAGAAGAAGAAGAGAAGAAGAAGAAGAAGAAGAAGAGAAGAAGAAGAAGAAGAAGAAGAAGAAGAAGAAGAAGAAGAAGAAGAAGAAGAAGAAGAAGAAGAAGAAGAAGAAGAAGAAGAAGAAGAAGAAGAAGAAGAAGAAGAAGAAAAAGTAGAAAAAGAAGAAAAAGAAGAAGAAGAAGAAGCAGCAGAAGAAGATAAAGAAGAAGAAGAAGAAGAAGAAGAAGAAGAAGAAGAAGAAGAAGAAGAAGAAGAAGAAGAAGAAGAAGAAGAAGAAGAAGAAGAAGAAGAAGAAGAAGAAGAAGAAGAAGAAGAAGAAGAAGAAGAAGAAGAAGAAGAAGCCGAAGAAGAAGAAGAAAAAGAAGAAGAAGAAGAAGAAAAAGAAGAAGAAGAAGAAGAAGAAGAAAAAGAAGAAGAAAAGAAGCAGAAGAAGAAAAATGAGAAGAAGAAGAATAAAAATAAGAAGACGACGAAGAAGAAGAAGAAGAAGAAGAAGAAGAAGAAGAAGAAGAAGAAGAAGAAGAAGAAGAAGAAGAAGAAGAAGAAGAAGAAGAAGAAGAAGAAGAAGAAGAAGAAGAATGGTCGATATGGGCTTGAATGTAGGATACATAAAATATTGTTCTTGTACTCTGATCCAGACAGTGCTGAATTTTGGCTAACTGGTAAACTTTTAGTGCTACTTTTTTGGTTATGGCATGAACATAAGAGCACCAAGTTAAATTGCTATCAATTGTAACCCCTAATGTTTTGTGTTCATTAACATTACTAATAGGTAATTTGTCAAAATGGAGCTTAAGCGGAGGCTTGTTTAAGTCTAATGTCTGTAACTTTTGTCTGGTTGCTATTACCATAGATTTAGTTTTAGTTATGTTAATTTGCATGCGATTAGCATTACTCCCTTTAATAAGCTTATCTAGTTCATTCTGTAATGAACGTCCTAACTCATCAAAATTCTCATGATTAGTGTATATAGTACAGTCATCTCCAAATAGGTCACATGTTATGCTAAGATGTAACGGAAGATCATTACTATATGTGACAAAAAACAATGGTCCTAGTAGTGAACCTTGAGGAACGCGTATATTTAGCTGTGTGGAATCTGAAAGGCAATTCTCAAGGGAAACTACTTGTCGTCGATCAGACATAAATGACTTTATTAATTTTACTAAATTGTTATTAGTTTTTAAGGTAATTAATTGTTAATTAAAATAGCATGATCAACCATATCAAATGCTTTCTTAAAATCAACAAAAACTGCTCCACACATTTTGCCATTGTTGATGTTAACATGCCAGTTGTCTGTCATTTTTGTCAAAGCAGTATGACAAGAGTATTTAGGCCTGAGCCCTGACTGACTATCGATGATTAGATTGTTGTTATTTAAATGTCGAAATGTTATTTTATGTATGTGTTTCTCTAATGGTTTAGATAGTGATGATAGTAAAGAAATTGGTCTATAGTTACCCAGAGAACTTTTATCAGTTGAGCCAGGTTTATACAGAGGATAAACTTTTGCAACTTTAAATGCAGAAGGAAAGTAATTCTTGGCAAGACACTGATTATATATGAAAGTTAAGGAATCGCTTATCACTGGTGCAGAACATCGAAGAATTCGATTGCTGACACCATCCAAGCCAGATGAGTTTGTCTGATTGAGGTTAGTGAGGTATTTATATACTTCAGCAACAGAAATGAGAGGAATCACAGAAGAGCTAGCATTAATGCATTTGTCATCACTAAATGATGCCAACAGGCTTAAGTCACTCTGTGCATCTGGTATGGCAGATTTTAAATTTTCTATTTCTGATTTAAAAATATTACTGAAATCATTACATGCAAGAGAATCTGGTTTTACAGGATCTGAATGATGTTTCAACTTATTGAAATGATCTTTCTTGATCCTACGGATCATATATTGCACTTTTTTTCTTAGTCTACGATACTCGATGACATTTTTATTTTTATGTGCCATGTCTCGATCTCTCATAACTTCCAGAACTTCACTAGTGATCCATGGAGACCTAGTTTGACTTTTAACTCTAACTTCTTTAACCGGCACATGTTTATCAAACACATTGTAGACTGTTTTGTCCAGTATGCTATAGCATCGTCCGGTTCAGAAAGCTGATAAACATGCTCCAGTTGTGCCTTTCGCAAATCGTTTAAAAATACTCATGAATTAAAGGTTTTAAAATTTCTAAATTTAATTGTGAGGTGCTTATCTTTAGGAGACCTAAAGCCAAATTTAGACCATGTACAGCACACCGGATAATGGTCACTGACTGCTGTAACAGGAACCGTACATTCAATAATATTTCCTGGACAGGAGACATAAATATGATCAATGGTGGTTGAAAATGTTTTTGTAACTCTTGTGGGGAAGTTAATTAACTGTTTAAGGTTATATGATATAATTATATCCCCCCACACCTGGTTAGGTTTATTGCTATCAATGTTAAAGTCTCCTAGCAGTATAATTTCTTTTCCTAAACTAAAAACTACATCCATCATAGAATTGAAGTCATCATACCAATCATTACCTGCACATGGATTTCGATACAAGTACCCAATGAAAATTGACTGCTGATTTGATGGCTTGACTTCTAGCCAGACACACTCTACAGCTATAGATTTAGGATCACATCTATGGGAATATTTGATACAGTTTGAAATGTACACTGCTATGCCAGTCTCTAATTTTCTTATTGCATTTTTACAAATTAATTTAAATCCCCTATCTGTGGTTTCATTATCAATAATTTTGTTGTTTAGACGACTTTCAGTGACTCCAAAAATATGAAACTCATTGTTAAGTCTAGCCGACAGCCCAGGCAGTTTGCCGAGTAAATGGTAAATATTAAGATGCCCTATTCGCAGGCCATCCTTGCTAAGCCACTGACTTTATTAATTGAACATTAAATTTTGTGAAGACATAATTTATACAGTAATATGAAAAAAAAGTAGTTAATAAATACTGCTCCTTGGTGGGACAGGATAGTGTCTCCGTTGGAGCGACATCATAAATGCTTGATGAAGAGCTGCAGGACTGAACTGGATGAGGTACTGAAGTTCAGGGTTCCTGGTATAGGCAGGCTGTACATGACTATACGGTGACGTTTTACTAACATGATCATCTCTAGTAAGTCTTTCTTTGGCAGCAGGCATCTGCGACATAACAGGCTTGTTCGGTGATGCTTCCTTGGGTTTGGCAAAGGGAGGCTGCTTATATGACAATGAAGGAAATGAAGCATCGTATAATTCCCCATCAGGAATGGGACTTGTGTGGTGATGCACAGGAGTATGCATTTTGGGTAAAGGCAGGTTTGTCATTGGAGCGAAGAGACTATCTTGTTTATTATGAGCAGCTGTTGCAACAGGCATGGATGGTGCTCTGTTTGCTCCAGTAACTGGCGCTGGGTACTATGTACACTTAGGATATTTTAAGTTCTTCGCAGGAATACTGCTTCCTAACCGAGAGCTGTGGATTTGATGCCAGTACAGTCTTTTCTTGGGAGCACCAGACGATGAAGTAAAGTATGGTGTGTGGTTTATGAAGTAGACGTCATGTTCCACACAGAATTTCTGCAATGTTATATTTGCAGCGTCTGCCATACGGCGCTGGAACCCATAGCAGGGTACAATAATAGAAGACACAAAAACGGATGATTATGGGAATTTGTTTCGCAGCAGGACCAACAATGTAGAAAATTGTGATGTACTAATGATCTTGTCGTTCATGATGTCATTGATACCTATGTGCACAGTGGTTCTTTTAATTCTGGAGCTAGTACTGAACCTATGCAGAGTAGCAGTTAATCTATCAACTCCTGCACCTGGCAGGGGATGAGCTGAGACGGTCTCATTTTCCGATGGTGACATACAGTCACTGTAAATGCCCTTTAACAACGAGTCACCTATAATCAGATGTGTTGTACTAGGGTCAACATTTATGTTATTCTGGCAGCGCTCACGTTTGGGGCTCTGTTGTTGCCACTTGTGACTGCCATCTTGGTCTTGATTCTTGTGTGCCGTAAGAGGCTGTTGCTGAGTCACGCTAGATGGTGAAGGTTCAACTTGCTCATGCATTGTGTCAGTGCTTTCACTTAGTATCTGAAACCTGTTGGTTATCTGCACTCTAATGAGATAGATGGAAGATGTTCTTTCAACCGTTACAGACTTTGAAGTTACATCTGTGTTTTCTTCTTCGTTCACAGACACAAAAGCAGTTTCACTAATAGTGGTAATTTCACTGATAATGTCCGTTTTTGTAGTACTGTCGACGGAAACAGTTTTTGAAGCACAGATTTTTTATTTTAATGAGGCGTTCCCGTCTTTTAGTTGATGAATTTCTTTCCTAAGAAGCTCATTTTCTTTTTTAAATGATGACATAATGTTAAGGGAACTTTCGGAAATGCAAATCCTCAGCCTGTTCTCCAATGACTGGATTAATTCACTGCAGGCAATGTTATGTGCTCGGTTGTCAGACAAAGAAGGCAAATGTTCACATGGACTTGTTTTCTGTAATGATGAGAAACTGCCTGTTAACATTTCACTTGTGTTAACAGTGTGTGGCATTTTAGGCAGCCTGACGGTGCAAGATGGCAAGAAGAAGAAGAAGAAGAAGAAGAAGAAGAAGAAGAAGAAGAAGAAGAAGAAGAAGAAGAAGAAGAAGAAGAAGAAGAAGAAGAAGAAGAAGAAGAAGAAGAAGAAGAAGAAGAAGAAGAAGAAGAAGAAGAAGAAGAAAAAAAAAGAAGAGGAGGATTTTCAGATCTTTTCGGATGTAAACTTGTCTTTCGTCTGTATCCTTGGCATTCTGAGAATCTCTCTTAAGCATTTCAGTTGTAAAGCCCATTTTGTCTTCTTTAATGACGGTGTGTCCACAGCCAGACCTGTTTGTTGCTACAGAGAAGATGCTGTCAATATTTGTTACTTTTCTTTTCTTGCTTGTGCTTAACCATAGACTGCTTTTAAGTGCATGATTAGCTCAGTAAAGAGGTGTTACGCAGGTTATATCATATAATCTCCTTCTTTTGTCTCTTCAGCTCTCTGTCTGATGAATCCCTGATTGTGTTCAATCCTCAAAGCGCTTCCTTAAATCACACAGTTTTAGATCAGACCAATTTTGGAAACCCAACTGTCAAGGTAATAAGTACAAATTACGAAGGGCCGTTTTTACGTCAGTGGCTCACTGGGCATATGAAGCTAAACCCACATAACTATATACCACTCGGGATCTGGTGAAAGATGTGATGAATATCTCGCCGCCATATTTACTTCCTCAAGACTTTAATTAGTACACCTTTTAGGCTGAGTTTATCTAGGTGCAAGGTTAAATTTTGATAAAAGAAATTCGTCTGGTTGGGAATTTGAGCCCAAAACCTTCGCACTTGCAGCCAGCTCTAGCCACTACAGTACCGCAGCTCCAACAGTCACGATAATGTAGTCATAAATGAATAGACATAGACAGGGTTATACTAACACTTTACACATGGGTGTATTCACCTGTCGGTAGAGAACTCTTCCTGCGTGTCTATGTTTATTTATTGCTTGTATGACAACATCCGCTCAGTTCATTGTCTGTTGGCCTTTTGCCATTTGTGAATGTCATATTAGGATGTGGGTTCTCTCAGTCTCATTTACACTTAATACCCCATACATGAATACATGTCCTCCGTACGGTAGCGTTTCCTTCAAACTAAAATTGTAAATAACATTGGCGTGCAAATGACATTTGAGACATGAAACTGTTGCCCGAATCGATCACTAGACCCGTTTACCGGCTTACACTGGCTGATCGACCTGTAGATTGCAAATATTCTCAGCATCAGGTCAACAACCCTATCACCAATGTTATCACAGACCGCCGCTTGAACGTGACTCTCCCAGGACGCGGCTACACAAACCAGTTATTAACTGTCGGACAAGAAGAATATTATTTCATGCCTAAAAGACAGGTAACCTGGAGCAGGTAATCGCACGAACAATTTGTCAGTTCCTCTCGCCAGTTTGTGTGCCCAGGCTGATTTCTTGTGGACCTCAGTGGCGGAACGTGCATGTCCCAGGACTAGGTACAGGTGTGCAGTGCTGCCAGGCCATGGGGTAGTATAGTGAGTGTCAACATCGTCTGTGTGATTGGTCATATTGAACAACTGTGATAATTATTGCATTTATCACCACTACAGCCGTGTTAGTAGATGTTTATACCACAACCACAAGCAGGTTAGTTTACATTTATTTGACTTTAGCAACCATCTTAGTAGATGACCACCACGCCCATATATTATATTTGTTATACCTCGCACAGTCGTGTTTGTAAAAATAATCACCACCACAGCCGTGTTATTTAATGCTTTTGTCACAACCACTGCCGTGTTAGTTAATGCTTTTGTCACAACCACAGCCGTGTTATTTACCGTTTAAATCACCACCACAGCTTTGTTTGTTTTAATCTTTATTTTATCAGCATATTTGTGTTAGCGGCTGTTAATATCACCACGGCAGTGTTAGTTACCTTTTGTATCGCCATCACAGTGGTATCAATTAATGGTAATAACACAACCACAGCCGTACCAGTTAACTTTTATGTGACCACTTTAGTTCACGCTTCTATCACCATCTCATTTCTATTACTAAAAGTTTGTACAACACCGTGGCAGGGCAAATAACCTTAGTACACATATCACATACCGAGAAAGTAGTCTTCTTTGCCATGGTTCTAAGCCATTCACGTTTAATTTGATCTGTGATTGAAGATAATTTAATTTTCTCTAGGCGATTACCTAGACAGATAAATCACCAGAGGTATGTGAATGTATGTGAAAGCGGCCAGTGCTAAAAGACAACTTATCAAAGGCAGTCATCATTTTTCGCTCATGTAATGAGAAGAGAAGCGTAGCAAGACTTGACAGCCTTTTGTCATGGCATGGAGGAGTGTCAACACACAAACTGATACACGCAGTTGCAGATCGCGGATTGTGGAGAGGCATGATCGCCCACGCCAGTCGACAAGGCGCTTGATGATGATGTGAATGTTAACCTAATTACTATCGAACCACTATCAGTATAATTACTCCCCTCTCTCTCTCTTCTTCTTCTTCTCTCTCTCTCTCTCTCTCTCTCTGTCTCTCTCTCTCTGTCTCTCTCCCTCTCTGTCCCCTGTCACTCTGTCACCCCTAAATAGTCGACAGACCATCCTCACAGCATGTAGCGGTGCCGGGCAGTAATCTTATTTTGCCTCCTGCTTAATGCCCTTGTCTGTATATTATTTGCATTTGACTGTGTGAAACATGAAGAAATAATCAAACTATTGGACACGTTAAACATTGAGGAAAAAGATTTACGAATTCCCTCGCGTGCGGATAGAAAGGTCGTGGGTTCGCTCCCTGGCAGAACAGGACTTTTTTCAAAAAATGACCTTGACTCCCAGGTCGGCCCAGCATTGAGTGGGTATCAGACGCAGTCCAGAGAAGTAAAGTCGGTCGGCGTGGTGCTGACCACATAATCCATCTTGTGACGATTGGTCTATAAAAATATGTCTAGCCTTAAATGTCATCCTAAAGGCGTCGAAAATGGCACTTTTAATTTTTATTTACGATAAGAATAAACTCACAGGGAGCAAGTACAGCGGGGATCTACCAGTCGTCAGTAGAAATTATCCTCGTCGACACACGTTTCGGCCCACGATTCCTAGACGTATTCGGAGGTGGGCCCACCTGAGTTCATGACGCTCAGGGCTGGTTCCCCGCTGCACGGAATTACCGGATGGTGTTATTATTTCGGCCAGAGACAAGACGACTTGATGGTTTCGAAGAAGGTACTGTGAGATAAGAAGCCGCCACGGCAGCCTAATTAGAACAGTCAGCGTGCCTGGACGACCGAGCAACAAGCTTACTTTGGTTTACCGGACACATGTTGGACTTTTATAATAAACATGCAATGGGCAGCAAACAGCAGCTTTAAGAATGAATAAACAAATAGGAACATTTTAGAGCGTAAAGAGGACAGTAAGACAAGGATGCAAACTATCACCTGAATTGTGGTTTGTGGGCAAAACATAAACAACCTTCATTATGCTGATGACACCGTCTTGATAGCGACAAGTCAGAAAGAACTACAGGAATTTATAGACACGGTGGTGGTAGAAAGTGATAAATGGGCCACAGTTTGAATAATGGAAAGACAGAAGAAATGGTGATTTCCAAGAGAAGATTAGTGCCTAAATGTATAATAAAAGTCAAAAGCGTTATTTTATAACGAGTACATAAATTTAAGTAACTAGGCACATGGATAACACCCGATGGAAGATGTATCACAGAGATAAAGAATAAAATAGGAAAGGAAAACACGGCATTTTATAACATGAAGAACATTTTCTACAATAAATCCATGTCACTGGAGGTTGGGAAAAGAATTCTCACAAGCTACATAGATCCATTTTAACATACAGCTGTGAAGCCTTGACAATTAATTAACTAGCTGAACAATATCTTGAGGCCGCGGATATGTGGTTTTACAGAATAATCCTTACAATTCATTGGACAGCTAAAAAGAGCAACCCAGTTGTTTTGAAAGAGGCGAATGCTCGAAGACAACTAATCTCAAACATCCGAAAGAGAGAGAGTCATAATGTTTTTTTTCCTGTTATGAGAATAGAGAAAATGGAACATGTTGTGACTACTGGAAAAATCTGTGAAAAAAGAGACAGATGAAGACAGCATGAGAAGATCTAGACAATCTTTTGTCATGGCATGCAGGGGTGTCAGCACACTATCTGATACACGCAGTTGCTGATCGCATATCCTGGAGAGGCATGATAGCCCATGGCAATCGACAAGGCACTTGATGCCACTAATTATCACTACTGGTAGGTCTGCTTTAACCATATGGGTGTTCAAGAATGTTGAATTTTGAATTAGAATCGACATCATAGCACTCAACACACCCCCACAAGCGCTCTGTGTCCCCATCTTCAGCAGCAAACGAAGCTTTTCAGTTCCGATAGCACAAGTAACTGTCTAATTGTAAATCCGTCTCGCTCTTCCCTTGACCCACGTTAAGGGCCGACCAGATCACCTGGTGGTAACTCCCCGCAGCGCTATTTTCCTCAGACCGCAATGATCTTTTTGCTCTTACGCACTGTTCACTCGCTCCTAGAGAACACCCACAATGTCTAGCTTGTCATACATCAGTTTACCACAGAGCGGTGCAGAACCGGTCAGTCTATCTGCCAGCTCATTTCCCGACACACCGGCATCACCTGGAGAGAATATCTAAATGATACTAACTACCCGGCACCGCTTAAGGGATGCTGGCCACTCTGCACGGAGCATACCTGTCTCCACCTTTCTCAACATGCTCTGTGAGTCAGTGACAATCACTACATGTGTGTATGCGTGTTCAAGAAGAACCACGTTACTAAGGCTTTTTATGGACTGACATGTGCACTGAAGTCCTTACACTAGGAGGAGATGCGATCAAGTTCTTTGCATTGCATTGGGAATCTCATGACGCCTTTTTCCATGTCATCAAGCAAATGTCAAGAGTCCAGCCACAACCATTCAATTGCTGGTCGGTTATTTACAACGTTTACACATTAAAGACGACTGGGAACAACTGAGAACCCTAAGGTAATCCGGGACAAATGGTTATCGTGTCTGAGAACCAACAACCACACCTGAGTAACACCCGTCTCTAGAACAGTGCTGCAGCTAGCCAGCGAATGACCAATGGAGATATTTTTAGTTGTTAGTCAAAGGTAACAGAACCTTATATCTCCCTCGACACCCACAGCGGTAAAAGAGGAAGTGAAGAAGAAGCAGAAGAAGAAGTCAAAGGTAGTCAAAATGCACTCTGTTGTACGCATCTTCTAAATCTAATGCAGCTGCACATGTCTCTTATTTCGCCTGAAAACATTTATAGACATCATATGCGAATACCGCCGCATTGAGCCATGCCTCTTTAATGCGCCTGTACCCTCTAAGTGTGAACGTTAACCTGCCGGTCCTTTTCAAGTCATTATTGAGTTTATGCCCTTCTATTTTCTCCAGAAGTTAGCCCAGAGTGTTCTGCATCGTAATGATTGTGTAGCCGCTGATCTTGGGGTGGTCTTTGTTTAGTTTTGACAGGGCTAGTAAGTAGCAGTGAGTAACTCCTCTTTGGTCTGCCCACTCTGGATGCTACCGTTAAATTCTCCGGCGAGTTCTGTCAGCCGTCCTGTGACGTATGCAGCATATCAGACTATCAGATGCCTTCAGGGCCTAGGGCAGTTTTGTGTGATTTCTTGTGTATTGTTCGTATGGTCTTAGTGGTAATGACGTAGTCATCACTCAGCTCTGCCTTCTCGCACATCTCCGAGAGCGTCATCTTGACTCTCAGTTTGGCTGCCTCATCTTTCTGGTCATTCCGCTCTAAGTACCGCTGTGGAAGGGCCTGTCCTTTGTCTGCTTCTGATTTCTGCCATGTCAGATCTGTGTTCTGAAAGTCTGGGATACTCCGTCGTCGAGCAGTGCCGTTTATTACCTGGTGGACTCGCAAACATGTTGCACAAGATACATTAATGTTCCATTTCTCATTTATGACCTGTGTTGCACATAGCTTAAAGGCCATCTATGTATGTATGCATGTATGTATGTATGTATGTATGTATGTATGTATGTATGTATGTATGTATGTATGTATGTATGTATGTATGTATGTATGTATGTATGTATGTATGTATGTATGTATGTATGTATGTATGTATGTATGTATGTATGTATGTATGTCTGCCTGCCTGTCTGTCTGTCTGTCTGTCTGTCTGTCTGTCTGTCTGTCTGTCTGTCTGTCTGTCTGTCTGTCTGTCTGTCTGTCTGTCTGTCTGTCTGTCTGTCTGTCTGTCTGTCTGTCTGTCTGTCTGTCTGTCTGTCTGTCTGTCTGTCTGTCTGTCTGTCTGTCTGTCTGTCTGTCTGTCTGTTTGTCTGTCTGTCTGTCTGTGTGTATATGTGTGTATGCATGTATGCATGTATGCATGTCTGCATGTATGTCTGTATGTATGTATGTATGTTTGTCTGTATGTCTGTCTGTATGTGTGTATGTATGTATGTATGTATGTATGTATGTATGTATGTATGTATGTATGTATGTATGTATGTATGTATGTATGTATGTATGTATGTATGTATGTATGTATGTATGTATGTATGTATGTATGTATGTATGTATGTATGTATGTATGTATGTATGTATGTATGTATGTATGTATGTATGTATGTATGTATGTATGTATGTATGTATGTATGTATGTATGTATGTATGTATGTATGTATGTATGTATGTATGTATGTATGTATGTATGTATGTATGTATGTATGTATGTATGTATGTATGTATGTATGTATGTATGTATGTATGTATGTATGTATGTATGTATGTATGTATGTATGTATGTATGTATGTATGTATGTATGTATGTATGTATGTATGTATGTATGTATGTATGTATGTATGTATGTATGTATGTATGTATGTATGTATGTATGTATGTATGTATGTATGTATGTATGTATGTATGTATGTATGTATGTATGTATGTATGTATGTATGTATGTATGTATGTATGTATGTATGTATGTATGTATGTATGTATGTATGTATGTATGTATGTATGTATGTATGTATGTATGTATGTATGTATGTATGTATGTATGTATGTATGTATGTATGTATGTATGTATGTATGTATGTATGTATGTATGTATGTATGTATGTATGTATGTATGTATGTATGTATGTATGTATGTATGTATGTATGTATGTATGTATGTATGTATGTATGTATGTATGTATGTATGTATGTATGTATGTATGTATGTATGTATGTATGTATGTATGTATGTATGTATGTATGTATGTATGTATGTATGTATGTATGTATGTATGTATGTATGTATGTATGTATGTATGTATGTATGTATGTATGTATGTATGTATGTATGTATGTATGTATGTATGTATGTATGTATGTATGTATGTATGTATGTATGTATGTATGTATGTATGTATGTATGTATGTATGTATGTATGTATGTATGTATGTATGTATGTATGTATGTATGTATGTATGTATGTATGTATGTATGTATGTATGTATGTATGTATGTATGTATGTATGTATGTATGTATGTATGTATGTATGTATGTATGTATGTATGTATGTATGTATGTATGTATGTATGTACCAAAGTGTTTCATGGATCATGGCATATTGTGCTATGACTTTTTTTAGATGGAGAAATTAAAATAAAATTGACAAACGGAGCTGGTGTCGTATTGTGGTGATGGTGTCGATCTCTGAAATTCCTTGTTAGTAGTCCCTATCATTAAGACATCGCAGGAACACCCTGTCACTGAAGGTACTTTTCAGTTTGCTCACTACTATTCGTGGGACACCTAAGTCGCTCGATGTTTTTCTACATTGTGACACCTTAAGTAGGTCAGTGTACTTCCGAAGTGGTTCACCCAAGTTCCTTTGTAAGTCCTCCACTATCCGTAGGACATTTGAGTAATCAGTCCACAGTTTAAGTCTTTTACTGCACTGATCTTGATAAGAAGCTCACTAAAGCACCTTAGTAAGTTACCCATTATCATTCGTACACTTTAAGAAAATATATGTACTTCTTCTCTGAGATATTACTCGAAGTTTTGCTTCTTTGAGACCCTTAAGTCGCTCAAGGTACTTCTCAAGTCTGTCAAAGGTCTTGCCAAGTCGTTCCCTGAAATTTCATAGTAACCAACCAGAAAAGTACAGTGAGCGACTTATGGTGTCCCTGAACCCTAAAACCCCTCATGCAGCTAGACGACACGACACCAACCGCAGTTATCCTAAGTTTTCTATTTCATCAACATCATGTAGCAGGTCCTTTGCAGAACGTCGCTCTCATCACGGTCTGCCTGAAAAAAACTCGGATTTTCGCCAGTTCTCCTGCCTCATGTACTTTCATACTCAAGGAGTCACTTATATCCTGTGCCCATCTTCGTGTTGGTCGGCCCTTGTCCCTCCTTCCTGGTACCATGTCTTCTGTTAAAATTTTTTCCAATTCGTCGTGGCGCTTGATATGACGAAAATATTTCAGCTTCCGAGACAGGATGCTGTTTATTAGCCAATCTTCCTTGATGTTCAGATCTTTTAAGATCTCAGTATTTCACCTTTTCTTTGTCAAAGATATTCTGAAAATCTTTCTATAGCATTTCAGCTCAAAGGTCCCTATTCTCTTTCTTAAGGACTGAGAGATAGTCCACGACTCACATCCTTTGTAGCCACAGGAAAGATGCATGATCTCAAAATTCTAATTTTGATCTCCTTGCTGGTGCTTAGCCATAGAATTTTAAGACTGTGTAATCTTTGCATTGTTATGGCCATCCTACTTTTAATTTTTGCCAGTCTCCATTGTTGTTTATTATAGAGCCGAGATATTCAAAAATGTGAAGGCCATCGCACAATAAGTCTTATGAGTCACATGACTAAGATTTTACTGAGAATAATTTTGAGAAGAATAAATAACAAAATTAAACCAGAAATTAGCGAAGAACAATGGTGATTTGTAGAAGGAAAAGGTACAAACAATGCCATATACATCCTAAGGATATTGTCACAAAGAGGGCTGTCGAAGTAAAGACTGATATGTACTTATTGGATGCTTCATAGACTGTACAAAAGCATTTGACTGTGTGAAGCATGAAGAAGAAAAATAAACTGTTAGAAACATTAAACATTGATTGAATAACAAAGAATATGTATTGGCAGCAAACAGCCGCTATAAGAATTAACAACTGTTTAGGTACAAAGCATAAGGGGGTGTGGCGCGTACGACAAGGATGTGTACTGTCACCTGATTTGTTTTCAATATACAGCGAATATATAATAAGATCTATAATTGATATGCCCAGAATCGTGGTTGGTGGGCACAATATAAACAATTTACGTTATGCTGATGACACAGTCTTGATAGCAACAAGTCAGAAAGAACTACATAAAAAGATAGACATAGGGGTGTCAGAAAGTGGAAGATGTGTCTCAGTTTGAATAATGGGAAGACAGAAGTAATGGTGGTATCAAAGAAACTAATTATTCAAAAAATGGGTAATAACAGTCGATAGTGTTATTTTGGGACAAGTACATAAATTTAGGTATCTAGGCACATAGATAACATCAGATGGGAGATGCATAACTGAGATAAGAAACAGAATAGGACAGGCAAAAACTGCGTTTTATAAAATGAAGAACATCTTGTGCAATATATCCTTGTCATTGAGAGTTAGAAAAAGAATTCTTGCTTGCTACATACATCCAGTTTGAACATATGGCTGTGAATCCTGGACAATCGGTAGGCAAGCCAATTTCTTGAAGCCTCAGAGATGTGGTTTTACAGAAGAATGCTTAGTATACCTTGGACAGCCAAAAAGAGCAACCAAGAGGTTTTGAAAGAGACGGGAGCCTGAAGACAACTTATCGCAGACATCATGTGTCGGCACACGAACTGATACATGCTGCAGGAGATCGCAGATTGTGGAGAGGCATGATCGTCCACGCCAGTCGGCAAGGTACCTGATGATGAAATATTCAAAATTTGTGACATTTTCAAATTCTTCATCATTTATTGTTATTTTTGGGTGACAGCCAGTTTTATCTGTGGACAAAATTTCGATTTCTTTAGATTCAAGAACAGATTGTGATCTTTACGTTTCTATTTTGTTTTATAAAAAAGCCATAGCACCTGTCGCTATAAACGACATACCACCGTTAGTCCCAGGTGCCCTAACACTTCTTATGTAACTAGCCTTTAGTCCCAGGTGCCCTAACACTTCTTATGTAACTAGCCGTTAGTCCCAGGTGCCCTAACACTTCTTATGTAACTAGCCGTTAGTCCCAGGTGCCCTAACACTTCTTATGTAACTAGCCGTTAGTCCCAGGTGCCCTAACACTTCTTATGTAACTAGCCGTTAGTCCCAGGTGCCCTAACACTTCTTATGTAACTAGCCGTTAGTCCCAGGTGCCCTAACACTTCTTATGTAACTAGCCGTTAGTCCCAGGTGCCCTAACACTTCTTATGTAACTAGCCGTTAGTCCCAGGTGCCCTAACACTTCTTATGTAACTAGCCGTTAGTCCCAGGTGCCCTAACACTTCTTATGTAACTAGCCGTTAGTCCCAGGTGCCCTAACACTTCTTATGTAACTAGCCGTTAGTCCCAGGTGCCCTAACACTTCTTATGTAACTAGCCGAAACGATGCCCTAACCCCGTTACTGATCGCCGTGGTCTTTTCATTCTCGCGAGGGTAAAAATCGTTTTTCCTTCTTTACGCTCTATTGATAAAGTACTAAGAATACATATACAGCCGCAATTAGTTTAGTTCAAAGAGCCAAAAGAAGACAAAAATATGTTGGTAATCACTACTGGTGTTGTC
>CAJHNH020001866.1:65000-139959 GCA_905116865.2 Candidula unifasciata
CGACGTTTACCACGAGATGGACTGAGTTGCAGATTGGGATATCTATGGGGTGTACCGTTTGTCATGGCCATGCAGATCATGTTAGACGGGGCGGCCGGCTACGGACAAGGCCTTCAAATAGGGGATCACTGGATGCCGCCACTACGCGCATTTATGGATGACACGACTATTATAACGGCAGCGAGGAGTCTGCCCGCACGATCCTGAATAGATTGGACGCGGTGGTCCAATGGAGCGGTATGCAGTTCAAACCGCAGAAGTCGAGGAGTCTGTCAATCCATAAGGGCAAGGTGTAGGCAACCAGTTTTACGGTGGCAAGGAAAAAGATCCCTTCGGTTCTGGAGGAACCGGCGAAGAGCCTCGGTCGCGTTTACGATTCGAAGTTATCTGATAGAGCGAAGGTCCGGCGAATACACGAGTCACTGGCTACAGGCCTGCTCGCGATCGAACGATGCAGGCTGGTCGGGAAATTCAAGGTATGGTGTCTCCAATTCATGTTGATTCCAAAGCTCCTAAGGCCACTGCTAGTCTCCGAGGTGACGATGACTGCAGTCTAAACCATGGAGAAGAAAATCAACACAGCCTTGAGAAAGTGGATTGGTGCACCGCCTTGTCTGACCGACGTGGCTCTGTATTGCAAGCAGGCTAAGCTGGTACTCCCGTTCAAATCGATAACCGAATAGTTTAAAGTTGGCAAGGTAAGACTCGTCATGCTCTTGCGCGAATCTTCAGACCCAAATGGCATGGCTGTCCGGCCCGCTCTAAAGACTGGCCAGAAGTGGAGAGTCCTCGATGCGATAGAATCTGCCCAGAATGCACTAAAATTGAAGGAGATAATGGGATACACTCAAACCGACCGTCGAGGCCTAGGGCACGGAAAGGTCAATTGGTGGTCAAAGGCCTCAGCCAAAGAGCACCGAGACATGGTAATACAAACGGTGAGAGACAACGAAAACGAGGTTCGGGTTCAGAAAGCAGCCCAGCAGTCGCAGCAGGGCCATTGGGTCAGCCTGGAGAGCGCATTGCCAAGAATACTCACATGGGGTGAAATCTGGCGGATGACCCCGTTGCGACTGAGCTTTATCGTTCGTTCGGCGTATTACCGTCCGGTGTTAACATGGTTAAATGGTCTGCGACTAACGATCCGACTTGCCCGTTGTGTAAAGCGAAGCAGACTCTAGAACACGTCCTGTCCGCGTGCAGGAAAGCCCTAGGTCAAGGCCGATATACCTGGCGACACAACAAGGTGCTAAAAGAGTTAGCAGCCGTTGTTGACCAGGCTAGAATGAGGGCTAATGCCAGAGCCAATTCTACCATCGTCCCCATTCGTTTCCTCAAGGCTGGACAGATTCCAAAAGGTAAGGTAAACCGAAACGCATTCGCTCCATCTGTGCTAGACTCTGCGAGGGACTGGTTACTGGCGGTTGATCTGCGGGGCCATGAAAGGTACCCCGAGTTGATCCGGAAGACCGGCCTGCGACCTGACATAGTTCTCCACTCTGCGCAAAAACGGCAGCTCATCCTGATTGAGTTGACCGTCCCGTTTGAGTCGCGTTTGGAAGAGAATCACACGTATAAGCTCGAGAAATACAGTGATTTAGCAGCCGGTCTGAGGAGAAACGAGGCGTACACAGTACGGGTCTTTGCCGTCGAAGTGGGAGCGAGAGGCCTCGTTTCCACTTCGCTCTACAATGTGGTTAAAGAACTAGGATTGCGCGGTAATGAACGGAAACGAACACTTAAAAAACTGGGCGAGGCAGCCGAAAGGGCCTCGAGCTGGCTTTGGACGCAACGCAACAACGTAGGGGACGGGCCTCGGTGAGCTGGTCCGGGTCTCTAGTGGAAAAGGGTTTCTCACCCTTTGAAAGTCCACCGTGTCCGAATTGTCTGCCAGTGATCCTCTGTCACCTGCTAATAAAGTCCAACATGTGTCCGGTAAACCAATCGTAAGCTTGTCGCTCGGTCGTCCAGGCACGCTGACTGTTCTAACTAGGCTGCCGCGACGACTTCTTATCTCACACTACCTTCTGCAAACCACCAAGTCGTCCTGTCTCTAACCGAAAGAAAAACACCATCCGGTAATTTCGTGCAGCAGGGAACCAGCCCTGAGCTTCATGAACTCAGGTGGGCCCACCTCCGAAAGCGTCTAGGAATCGTGGGCCGAAACGCTCGTTGACGAGGATAATTTCTACTGACGACTGGTAGATCCCTGCTGTACTTGCTCCCTGTGAGTTTATTCCTATTGTTCAATACGCCCGATGGCGTGGACAAGGATCCTTTACTTTACTTTACTTTCAGTGTGTGCTGTTTTATGTTTATGGTCATCTCAGTATGGGGTATTTTTAATGTCTGGTAAGTTGCGATTGCGGTACTTTATCTTCATACTACTTTATGTTCGTTTCTGTTTCTGGTACTTTCAGTGTCTAGTACTTTTAGTATGTGACATTGCATGTTCGTGGTTATTTCAGTGCGTAATACTTTACCTTTACTGTACTTTTAATCTTTTAGTGTGTAGTACTAACAGTATGTTGTATTTTATGTTTGTAGTACTTTCAGTGGGATTCTTTTTGATTTTTATATTATATATTTGTAGCACTTCATCTTTGCGATTCTCTCATCGAGTGGTATTTTCAGTAAGTGATAATTTTAAAATCAAATCACTTTAGCTGTACCGGTGTTTTAGGGCATTTTCGTGAATTTAGCTGTTTTAATATGTTAGTATGAGAGGTTAATTTTTATGTCACTTCATAACTTAGTAATTCTTTAAAATATGAAATCTTCATGGGTCGATTTTTTTTCTGTTGATGTCTTGTCGCAACTACGAGCTTTTCTACTTTTCTGTGTGTCTGAAACTTTCTATGTTTCAGATCTGAGAATACAGGACCTGCATTATTGACAAATGTAGGCTTATTGTAAACGTAGGTTTACTGATAACTGTAATTTATTGGTAAATATAGATTTATAACCTTTTCTTCATATTTATACAAGATAATATCTTTTCTAAAACGATACACATACTCGGGAATACGAAGACGCAGACAGACAGACAAACAGACAGACAGATAAACATACAGACAGACCGACGGGTAAATAGTGATCTGACTTGATAGAATTCAATGGTTTAAAAAAAAAAATTACAGCCGAATCAATACTTTGGAATCGATATCAAATCGTTGGGTGGAATTGCTAAACTAAGCAAACAAGTCAAACAACACTGAAGTATCGATCTTTTATAAAGAAGGAAACATTAATCGATTGCTATTGATTTGTGGAAATCATTCTAGGAATGACAAGAGAGTGCAACCTGGCCTCCGTTGTGTGTGCTCTGGAGTTCCAACGATGGGAGATGAGGCTTGCTTAGGTGGAGTGTAGTTGAGGAGACTTAAGTAAAAGGAGTGTAGTGTAATAAACCTACGTCAATGTCATATAGTGGAAGAGTGGAGTAAATGTGATCTAATTGTACAGACTTCTTCTTCTTCTTCTCTTTCAGCATTCCAAGCCCTTGAGGTTCATTGCTGCAGATATCACCCGCCTTCATTCATCTCTCTGGTTGGTCTTCTTCGGTATTCCGAGCCCTTGAGGTTTATTGCTGCAGATTTCACCCGCCTCCATTCATCTCTCTGTTTGGCCTTCTCTTTCCACTTAGTGACCCAAATTTTTGTAGGTCTGTCTGGACATTATCTCTCCATGGTCTTCTTGGTATGCTTCGTTGTCTGCAACCATTCATCTCCATTGTGTATACAGTTTTTACTTCTTTGTCATCTGACATTCCCTCAAATGCCCTAACCATTTAAGTACATTAGCTCTCATGCCAGTGATCAATGGTGATTTAAACAGAATATGAATTTCGTTGTTGCTTCTCACTCTCCATTTCCCGCTGTTTGCATCTTTGATGGGTCCAAAGATTCGTCATAAAACTATTTTCGAAAACCTGTTAAAAGGCTTCAGCTCTTTTAGTTGTGCTCCAAGTTTCAGAGCCATATAACACGGCTCGTCTTATCAAAGCTTTATATTATTTTTTTTTTAATCTTGGTGTAGCGAAACAGACACTTTATCTTTGGCAGATGTTGAAGGGCATAGTATACTTTATTTTCAAATTGTATTCTAGATTGCATTTCTTCTCTCAGCATGCTGGAGCAGTTGAAGTTTACACCCAAGTTAGTTTGATTTTCATATTATCGACTTGTATGTGGCCGGAGTTTATATCCTTTCCCTGTCTAATTATTATCATGTATTCTGTCTTATCTTGATTGATAACTAGTCCCATATTCTGAGCTGATTCTTTTAAGAGAGTCATGTTTTAACAGTCTCTAGTTCATTTTCTCCAACGATATCACTGTACAGACTAGTAAAGCCGATATATATATATATATATATATATATATATATATATATATATATATATATATAGAAGAAACATAATAAGAGGTGGTGTAGTGGAAGAGCGGAATAAAGGTAGTGTATAGCGGAAAAGTGGAGTAACGTATTGTATTAGAAGAAACTTAACTATAGGTGGTGTAATTGAAGTAACGTAAGCATCAAGGTGCAAACAGAAGAGATGGATTATCCCAAAATAGTTTACTGATGGACAGTTGAACAAAATGATAAACTTAATTGCATCGGCTTGCATCGCACATGCCTCGTTGACCAAAGCATCTGACACTGATCTCCTTTATTCACCACCATTGCACAACTCTCTCAGCCTCAATCAAAACAATTTTTTTTACCCAATGCACAGCCTTTTATAAAATGTCCCAATCTGACACTACCTCTGTTTCCAACAGACTTTAGTGCTTACCTCTTCGGCTAACTGCTGCAACACCTGGTACCTATGAGACACTGTAACTAAAAATTGTTCCCTAACTTTCTTTTTTATTTCTGAGAAAGTTAGTTAGTTAGTTAGTTAGTTAGTTAGTTAGTTAGTTAGTTAGTTAGTTAGTTAGTTAGTTAGTTAGTTAGTTAGTTAGTTAGTTAGTTAGTTAGTTAGTTAGTTAGTTAGTTAGTTAGTTAGTTAGTTAGTTAGTTAGGTAATTAGTAATTATTGGACACTTACGTCCTTCAATAAACGTAAAATTGTGATAACAGAGATGAAAAACCTTAGAAGAGTAGCAGGAGTTTCAAGAAAAGGTAGAATACTGAATCACGAAATCAGGCGAATGCTATGAATAAAGCCAGTTTTACAAGTCATCAAAGAACAACAAATGAAGTGGTTTGGACACCTAATAAGAATGTCCTGGTACTATCTGCCACAGCGAGCCACACTAAAACGTTACAACGAGTATGGAGCGAGTGGAAGACCTCGGGAAAATATGAAGTGATGGCATTAAGAACAGCCTTACAGAAATGAACATCAGTCTTAATAGTGCTCTTGACAGAGTTCATCAACGAATGTTACATCCACCCCCGACACTTCGATGAGGTACAAGGTAGAAGAGGAGAAGAAGAAGTTCTGTATTGGTTTACTATTCTTCTTTGGCTACCTCCTGTATATTGTTTATGTTTGTCTACACCTCTTTTGACCTAAGTTCTTGTAGTCTTTTAAGTGTGTCCGACTCAATCATCTTCTAATTCTGCCTCCTAGAGCATTGAGAATGTCGGCTCGGTCCATTGCATTTCCTGTACCTACAGTACAGCAAGCCGATTCGCTCGTTCATTCCCTCTTAGCCCAGTGTCCTGGCACACAAAAATGATACGAATTCCTTTCAAACGAGATGCTGAGTTGAGTTTAGTCAAGAATTAACATCACAGCACTCAGGTCATTTCTATGCGCGCACCGTCCTCATCTTCAGCAGCCAGCGCAGAGTTACAATACTAATTATACCGGTCGTAAACTGAATATGTGTCCGTCTTTCCTTTCCCTTGAGTGTAGTTAGCCGGCCAGACACCCTGGTTACACCCAAGTACCTAATTCTCTCTAGACCATAATGATCTTGTTTCGCTTCTGAACCCGTTGCTTGTTTCCAAAAGGCCTTGACCACATTTACCTTGTCATGTATCAGCTCACCACCCCGTGGTGCAGATTCAGCAAATCTGTCTGCCTGTTCATTTCCAACCACGCCAGCATTACCCGAGAAAAGATCAAAAGTATGCGCACTATCCATGACTTTCTTTAAAAAGCTTGCCACTCTGCTCGAAGCATCCCTTTCTCACCGTTCTCAGCAAGCATTCAGAGTCTGTTGCAACTATGACATGTGTATGCGTGTTCTTCTCTTTCCACCGGAAAGTGTAGTTACCGCCTCCACCTCCATTCTTGTGCTAGACATGTTGGTATCGTATTCTAGGCTATCCTGCACTAACGGTTTTCCGTTGGCTTTCGCTACGAACTCCCAGGCACTTTAAGACGAGATTTCCTCAGCGACTTATCTCATTTTCTTCTAATCCATTCTGTCGATATCATCTTCAGCATGCTCATGGTATCACTTAGAAAGCAAGCATGGGGAAAATGTTGTGTCTCTAGCCACATCATTGTTTTTGTTTTCGCCATCACCTCCATGGACAGACTACTTGTAGTCGAGGCAAAAGCCCGGCTATCTTTTTAAACAGTGTTTACTCAAACCAGAACTGTGAAAGCCTACGAACTTTGCACGTGTAAAACGACGGATCCGTCAGTGTAGATAACTGCACCTCCGTCTGCAGACTTTTCAAGAATTAAGGCTTGAACTTCTGCCTCAACCGCCAACGGAGCTTGTTGTCTACAATCACTATTCAGTTAAATGCAGACCAAAAAAGATATACACCACTCTGCTGGCATTCGTGCACATTTATCACTAGGTTCTGCCAGATGTGCTCTGGCAGCTCGGCCCCTTATTATGTTTTTTTTTTGTTTTTTGTTATTCCGGAGATACCTACATTATACTGGTTTCTATGATCATCAGATGTGATACATCTTTTAAGTTTCCATTTGATTTTACCTACCAAAAAAAGAATGGTCAGTAAATACATCGGCACCTCCAGAAGCCCTAATGTAATGAGATGAATTCCCAGGGAGAAAGGTGTGAGAGAAAGGTTGTTTGATGGTGAGACTGAGGAGAACGCCAATGCGAACTAGAAGAATAGCGTTTTGCAAGCTCGAGAGCCTGAGGAGAAGTGATTCTCGATGACAACGTCTTGTGTTCTGTGAACATTTGTGTTATGATGACTCAGATGCCGATACCCGAGCGAATGGAACATTCTGACTGGCAGGTAACTGCAACCATTGTTTAACGGTCGTCTTGTCGTGGGAGGCTGTTGTGAGCACGTTTCAACGATTAGGGAGAATTGTGGACATCGACAGAATGACTTATTGTTGTGCCACCATAAACGATATCAACTTTATCATCGTGCTCCGACTGTCCGTTAATGTGTCCAGACTTTACACCTTGAGTGGGGCATGCAAAAGGTCAAACAAGTAGAACGAGCCAACACCAACATCGTGGCCCCTAACATCATAAAGGGATGATCTACAATTTTCCTTTATACATATGGAGTTAATCTGATTGGTTGCCCTATGGTCTGCTTGTCATGTTACCTTGGGTATTCGTAAATTTTGGAAGAATTCTACCACCGATAACATACTGGTTTCCTGCACAACAATTAGTTAATAATTCTCTATTTCCATTCATTACGCTAGCCCATTTTGTCCTATAATCTCTTCATAACCTATGTTATCTGATCCTATTTTAGCATTCAGATCAATCATCAAAATTTGTATATTGCCCTTTCTTTCATTATTTATAATATTTTTAAGCTGCATCTTCTTCGTCTTCTTCTTCTTCTTCTTCTTCTTCTTCTTCTTCTTCTTCTTCTTCTTCTTCTTCTTCTTCTTCTTCTTCTTCTTCTTCTTCTTCTTCTTCTTCTTCTTCTTCTTGTTCTTCTTCTTCTTCTTGTTCTTCTTCTTCTTCTTCTTGTTCTTGTTCGTGTTCTTCTTCTTGTTCTTCTTGTTCTTCTTCTTCTTCTTCTTATTCTTCTTCTTCTTCTTCTTCTTCTTCTTCTTCTTCTTCTTCTTCTTCTTCTTCTTCTTCTTCTTCTTCTTCTTCTTCTTCTTCTTCTTCTTCTTCTTCTTCTTCTTCTTCTTCTTCTTCTTCTTCTTCTTCTTCTTCTTAGTCTTCCCCGGCTGTAAACTCCAGCGGAAAGGTTTAAGTTGTTCGTCCACTTCTGGACTCTAGTCGCTGTTCTAAATGACGTTCTTATTATTCAAGGATTCACAGCTTCCCATTCTTACAGTGCCCTGCTTGCTTCTTTTGATAGCATCAAGGCCAATCCTTTTTTTCCGTTCGTCTTGAGAACAAAATAGTTTCCCCAGTTCGTCTAGTTTCACATAATCCCAAGATACTAACCCTATAATGGTTCCTAAAATACTTCTATTGTTCTTCCTACATCATTCACGGTCCTAACATTTTAGGTGCCATTTCAATAGTTTTTTCTATGTAAAAGAAGGAACATAGACGATCCGGACTCCATTCGGCTTTCTCCACACCTTGTCATACTTCATCCAATAGAAGAGCCTCCCTTCATCTTGGTCGGCTGGGTTTTTCTTGTTTCACTTTTTTACTTTCTCATGGTTGGTTGGTTTTTGTGGCTATTGTTTTTACTGAATGAGGTAGCCAACCTCAAGCCCAACCCTACCCTTAATCGCCTCTTACGACATGCCTGCTAGGGTGCAGTGTTACTTTTTTTCGCATCCCGTAAGAGCCCCGGTTACCTTCAGAAAATGGCGAGTGGCCTGTGGTCACAGAACTAACTTGTGCCATTTGCTATTTATCGCATGTGCAACTATTGATCTTTTGTAACTGTGGCTTCCATAGATGATGAACTGCATCTCCAGACTGTAGCACCTTTGATAGCTGCCTTATGCATTTAATGCGGCTTGTCTAAATTTATCCATAGACCGAGACTGCAGTTTGTGTCAATTTATCCATAGACCGAGACTGCAGTTTGTGTCAATTTATCCATAGACCGAGACTGCAGTTTGTGTCAATTTATCCACAATGGTCAGTGAGGAACATTCTGTGTGGTTTTTCTTTAGCAAAACAACTATTGGATAACCTGTTTGCTATGACATAGAAACTACAATTACCTGATTATCTGATTTCAGTTCTTCGACAGTTTCCTCTGAGGCTACACAGACAGTGAGATGTAGTGTTACTTGTGTATGTTTACAAACGGTTACTGTGCAATCAGCATATCTTAATTTGTTCTCAATTCTTTTCAGTGAAACATTGTTGGGATTAAAGTATACCCGCATAGTGGAGGGAACACATTCAATAACTATTTCCCGGCACATAAAACTGAAAGTGGCCTCTCCTGCCTTCGCTGCAGACACTCAAATGAGAAGGGTTAGATATGTATGCGATCTTTTGATCACCGGAACCGAAGGCATGGTGTTCATGTTTTGTTCACATTATGAATCAGTTCTATCGAGCGCAGTCTATGCATTTTTGCAACATCAGGGTATCACGGAGCGTTAAGATGGCGGGAAAGCAGCACAAAGGAAAATGTAAAGCAGAAAAGGAAGAAAAGGAAGCTTCCCTTCAGCGCAGTGTGGCACACCTTTCAAGGACTGAAAAGGCTAATCGTGGCAGAAGACTTATTGACACCGCTGTCTAAAGCTGCATCCGTACAAAAGTCTGTTGCTGGCCCATCTCTGTCGTATGTTTCAGATACGGGATTATTGCCGTTGAATTCCGTGACCTGGCAATTTAATAGTCATTCTAGCTGGCCAGCCATCCGGGTCTATCATTTGTGTGGTATTATCCCGATTATGTATAGGGGCATTCACAGTGGAATCCAATTATAGTGAAACTAACCTGAAAAGGCGCTCTTTGGAAGGTGAGAATCAAATGAAATCTGAATTCAGGGGAACTAATGAAATGAATAATTCACAGAGGACAGATATGGCTGATAAGCGGGAAAGTTTTCATTGTTTCTGTTTGTGTGTGTGTGTTTGTGTCTGCGTGTGCGTGTGTATGGGTAAATATATATTTGGAAGCTACGAAGGTGGATGTTTGATTTGTGAATCCTTTGAAAAGAAACATGGTTGACGTCAGCTCTACTGGCCTCTATGGCATCTGGTTTGGGCAGATTTCAGAAGTATACCTTCGTGGCAGTGAAGTAAAACAAGATGATGCTATCGCAGTCCCGTGTTTGTTGTTTTTGAGTGTCTTCATGTATCACAGTTTATGGGTAATGGTTCAGGGAAGTTGGAGGGGGAGGATATAACAAGTGTCTGTCACAAATAGTCTAGCAGTGGCAACTCATGTAAGTCCGTCTTTGTAAAATCAACTTAATCTTCTACTTTCGACTTAAAAAGAGCGGTTGGCACGTTGCGTTGTGGTTTACAGCTAGGCTACGATATCTTTCATATTAACACATATCATTTTTAGCTAACCCTTATTTCGCCTTTTACGATATTCTTCTCATGGGATGGTAGGTCTACCCTTTTATTTTCTAACATGGAGCCCTGAAACTGACACCTTTGTTAGAACTACTGAAAGTTATACATTTTGTGTGTTGTAGTCTACAATTTCTGACATTCTTTGTGTAGTGTATTTTTGTGTCTTATGTATTTTGGTCTATAATATCTCATATATTTCATGTGCTCCAGTCAACAATCGTTTTTTTTTTAAACATATATATAAAATCTCACGTTAAAAACAAAAACTCTTGTCTATCAGACTTGTCTTCTCAGCACTCTGCTTGATGGTAGTGAAACTTGGTCAGTTTGTTTGCACCAGGAGAGACGGCTAAATAGCCTTCACATGCGATGCTGAAGAAGAATACTTGGCAATAGGTGGCAGGACAAGATCACAAACCTTTATGGTAAACTAAAGATGGGTAGAAGATGTCCAGGCTCACCTCTGCTACAATATAAAGATGTGTGCAAGCAGTACAAGAATGACACAGGTATTGGGGTGTACTCATGGAAACACAATACCATAGACCGTGTTGTGTGGAGGGGGCACATCGGGAAGGTAATGAGAATGAAGGAAGAAATGACTGCAGAAAGGATGAGAGCTGAACAACTGAGAAGAAACAGACTAATCACAAATGTTGACACCATGGTCTTGACATCCCAAACTGTGAAAGACTTTTGTTAACGAGGGCGGGTCTTGCTATATGTCACACTTACCATCGCCATGGGCTGTGAGTCATATATATAGTGAACTATCTTCTGTAATCTCTTGTATTTTATATATGAACATATACACTGACTCACACGGAGCAAATGTGACCCCATGTCGTTGCAGCCAGTATCAATACTTGAGCTTCTTGGCCTTTCTCATGCCCTTCAACCCTTTCTCGTGCCCTTCAACCCATTCTCGTGCCCTTCAACCCTTTCTCGTGCCCTTTAACCCTTTCTCGTGCCCTTCAACCCTTTCTTCTGCAAAAGTAGATTAATTAATATCTCCAGAGACAAAAGAGCCTATGAAATATGATATTTTATCCCATCATCCCTAATCATACAGATATATAAGGAAAGTTCATTTGAAACTTGTTCCAATTGTTTTATTACAAAAGCATGACAGAAACACTAATAGAAATAAAGAAAGCAAATAATTTGAATGACTTATGACCCATGGGTAGGTCAGAAAAAAGTAGCCGTATGTATTCAGGCGAGCATCCGACTTTGAATGTAAACGGTGTATGCCGTCCGCAAAAGGATTATGGTTACTCACTGAACCAAATTTTACAGCGTTCATTAAACGCTGGATTTATAGGAAATCGTTTTCCATTGAATGGATTTTTCTGTGTTCTTTTTCAGAAGTCAGAGCAAATTAAAATTACACGGTGACAATTCAGGACTCGAGGCTAACGCTTCCTGCGCAATCTTTGCAACATGCCGACAGAAATTATCGTGCAACAAAATCACACCGCGATAAGGCAGTCAGGATGTTTATTCTTGACGGCTTTCTGTGTCACATTCACGGTAACACCATCGTGATCAACATGAAACTTTTAGTAGTGCACATTCACGGTAACACCATCGTGATCAACATGAAGTTTTTAGTAGTGCACATTCACGGTAACACCATCGTGATCAAAATGAAACTTTTAGTAGTGCACATTCACGGTAACACCATCGTGATCAACATGAAACTTTTAGTAGTGCACATTCACGGTAACACCATCGTGATCAACATGAAACTTTTAGTAGTGCACATTCACAGTAACACCATCGTGACACCACCGTGACCAACCTGAAACTTTTAGTATGGCATACGTTACGACGAAAATGAGTGATGGTCGATTACACACTGTCAAGTCTACTGCCTTCCCAAATATTCACCTAGGCAGTCTTCCAGACATGGACGAACACATCAGTAAACAATGTCCTATATGCCTGCTACGGGCAACTCACACCCGATCGCGCAGATGCACATATGTAATGTAGTGGCCACCCCCTGACGGCTGCCCCTTTAACGGACCCATCAACCTGAGGGTTTAAGGTAGATGCACTATACGGCTAAACATAAAGCCAAAAAGAAATCCAGACCGCAGTCTGCTACCTAGTCACTTACTGAAGATTCGCTACCATCCCGACAATCAGTGTCCATACTCTCCCCCCCCCCCCTTTTCCCCCCAAATCACACTCCATGTTAGTTAACACTCACACAAGGCTCACGGCACCTTCTGTGCACTTACAGATACTACGTGTCCATAGCCGTAACACTGCCGATCCCATAACCACATGGACTGCATAACCGTCCATTCTGGAAATTACACAGACAGAATCGCTAAGTCTATATCACGATCCACGAAACCCATTAGACCCATTCACAGGAGCTTCAACAGAATAAAAACACCATGTTGAAACACACTTGACTGGAACAACTCATGTCCAAACAGGTCCGCACACTAGGACTGACTGAGAGGCACTCAGTGGAGAAATAGAGGTTCACCTTTAACGGCCTCGGTCACGCTTGGGTCTCAAGATACACACAAAGACCGCTGTTAGCAATTAATTTCAAGAAACACTAGTCTCAGGCATCAAATCATCTCTCTGTCATCATCATCATCATGCGCCTTGATGACTGACGTAAGCGATTACGCCTCTGACCACTTGTACGATTGGACAGCAAAGTGATTGTAGCATACAAGTTATCAGCATTAAACCTTTAATGATGCACAATAAAACCGTCGTGACACCATCGTGACACCATCGTGACCAACTTGAAACTATTAGTATGTCACATTCACAGTAACACCATTGTGATCAACATTCATACATCACCTGAAGATGCTGTTTAATACATAATTTTACAGTGTTCGTCAAAAGCGTTGTGCTTGGGCTTTTACGACAAAAGCCAAAAGCAAGGTCATCAGTGAGGGCAGTGGAACTTTTGCTTCCACCACTAGCAGCATGACGATAAAGGTCATGTTTTGTCCAAGGTCCTAGAATGGCTGAAAACTCAGAAATTCACAAATGCATGGTTGCTTAGCAACTCGATGAGCATTCAACAGAGGGTCAAGGCAGGGTATATATGGTAACAGTGTATTTATCTGATATTGCACTCAGCGATTCGTACAATCTTTAGTATTCTCACAAGCTATGCTGGTGTGAAAGGCAATGAGAGTGCAGACGCACTGATTGGCAGTGCGAATAGGAAGACTGAAGAATCTATGGATATGCCATAAGAGAGAGAGAGAGAGAGAGAGAGAGAGAGAGAGAGAGAGAGAGGGAGATAGATAGATAGATAGAGGGAGAGAGAGAGAGAGAGAGAGAGAGAGAGAGAGAGAGAGAGAGAGAGAGAAAAAGAGAGAGAGTAAACATTGCGAGGTTTTCACTTTAATGCAAAATGATTCATCACTGAATAGACTGCATATTCTGGGCACACCAACTGGAGCAGCGAGAAAAAGAAAAAAAAAAACTTTGCAGGAGCCACCTGTCTTTAGAACAACCAGAATAGAATGAGAGCCTAAATCATCCAGGAGGAGATCGCAGCTTTTATGGTCATGTCCAATGTCCGATAAAGATATTATTTAAACGAATAAAGATTTATTCCTTTGTAATTTTAATCCGGTATTAATATGATGATTGTTAGTGCTGAAACTGTTTATTTCCTTGTGTCACATGATACACATTGCATCAGCTTAATCGCACACAACCATGCCTAGCCTGCTAGTGTTATCTGTGGACTTTCCTGTGGTTTTCATTTCCCATGAAAAATTGGCAACTTAACCTCATTCTGCATGTCTATGGTGACTATATATGCGGGGCCTGTGGGTCTAGTCGCAGAAACAGACAGCTCGGTTCTTTTCTGTAGATAAATCTAAGGTGCATGCGAATGTTGGTCAAATGCTGAGACATTGATTAACTGTGTGCCAGGTCATCGATCAATATGTTTGTGTGCCAGGTAATCGATCAATATGTTTGTGTGCCAGGTAATCGATCAATATGTTTGTGTGCCAGGTAATTGATCAATATGTTTGTGTGCCAGGTAATCGATCAATATGTTTGTGTGCCAGGTAATCGATCAATATGTTTGTGTGCCAGGTAATCGATCAATATGTTTGTGTGCCAGGTAATCGATCAATATGTTTGTGTGTCTGGTAATCAGTATTATTGTATTTTGATCGGCCTGACTGAATGAATATTGATAAGTCCTCTTGTGTGCCGGATTATTAGGTTTGTTTTCATGTGGGGAGGGGGGATGGTGGTGGTGGGGGGGGGGGGGGGGAATCGGCGTCTATGTATGTCTATTGAACAGCCTGACTGAATGCATACGGAAAAGTCAAATTGTATGTCGGATTATCAGTTTTTTTTTTGGGGGGGGGGGGAGAGGGGGGGGGGTGGGGTTAATCGGTGTCTATTTATGTCTATTGATTAGCCTGACTGAATATCTAATGATTAGTCAGTTTCTGTCGGATTATTAATTTGGTTGGACCTGGAGTAATCAGTCTGTACCTATGCCTAATTTGTCTGGTTGTATGTCTTGTGATTAGCCTGGTTGTCTATGTTTTATTTCGGGCAGTGGGCCTCATAGTATGCCTATTGATCAGTCTGGATGTGTGTCATATTATCAGTCTCAATGTATATCTGTTGATCAGTCTTGTTGAATGTTAGATGATCACTTTCATTGCATATCCACTGAACAGTTTAACTGTATATCGGGGAATCAGTATGAAGGTATGACATATTATGATATCTTTGGCTTCTGTGATCACGGGGACGAACAAACCGCGTGTAGTTTGCTTTCGTTGTGGTGTAGGATTTATGCTCTTTAATTCGTTACTGGAGACTTTTGATTTTGTGTGGGGCGTCTTCACCCTCCCTTCGCTGTGTTTCTTTTTCCATTTGTGTCGTTCTGATTGGAAATTGTGATTAATCATGACCCTGGCTATGTCAAGCAGATGCATGATAAGCCTCATAGCTCCCGTATTTGCTATATCTGTACTTTCTCTCACAGGTGGACCGACCCAAGCTTGTACACAAAGTGGTGACTTTTGTCAGTCAGAGATTGACTTGAGACCTCAGGAGACGTTCACTTGTCTAGATCTTGAAACACGGATGATGAGAGTACGCCAGCAGGTAGCAGGAAGCATCTTAGATATGGAGAGGAGAACGGCTGCCACCAGGGGTGTTGATGACCACGACAGAGACAACAGCAGCACTGGCACCCGTATCAGTGATCTTGATGACCAAAGGTAATATTTGTCTCGTCTGCAGTCAGCCTAAGATTGACAGGACATGAGAGCACGGCAGAGAGTTTATCTAGTCAAGTAAAAAGTAAACGACATTTGTAACGCCACTGGCACATTGAGCATCTACCAGTCGACACTCAGCAGTCAGTGTTCTTAACATCACGCCGGTTGCCTTTACTTCCCAGGAGTTTACTTGATGTCCAATGATTTAGGTTGGCCAGGGAGGCCAGCTCCTTGTTCTTCAAAGCCCGACGTCCCTCCCTCCCAAATCTAAGCTTAACACAATTCACATAATTAAATCGCAGGGAAATATCATCATTATAAAACACTTCTGCCGTTAAGCGACGTTAGGAATAATAATCTGCGATCCAGTGCACGCTGGCTGCCACCAGCTATTGTCATTCCGTGAAGGTATAGAGTGTCTTTAATGTTGTCGATCGATATTTCCGCCGTCGTCCTCTTGCTCTTGTAGCTGATCTTCTGAGATGTAGTGCTTGTGATGGTATATGATCTTGCTGCATTCCAACGAAATATCGAGGGATCCAATTAGTATGATGTAAATGAGCGTGTGAGTGTGTGTGAGTGTGTGTGTGTCTGCGTGTGTGTGCATGGTTTCAAGGACGCAAAGGCAAAGAAAATATTAGTGTTGGGGGGGGGGGAGGCGGTGTCCTCATAAATTTTCATCGGGACAGAAAGGGTCTAACCTCTTCTATGTGAGTAAAAATGAACATAATAAAACAATAATAGCAATAATAACAAACAGGTGTGCTGGATAGCAAATACATATATAATATTTGAAATAATATTAAAGTTTTAAACACATATTTAAAAAAGAGAACTCCTTGACATTGTTCGTGGAGTGGGAGATGGGGTGGCGCTGAGTCCTCTTGCAAATATTCTAAGCTGGTCTCAGCGCCCTGTAATATTTTCCCTAGGGGAGGCAGCTCTCGTGTAGCCTAAGCCTGCGGGTTCCTGCTCTCCTCTATGGCGATAGAACAATAATGGCAACAAGGGTTCCGGAGAATAATGGAGGAAGAAGCATGGTTCGACCAGCACAAGAGTGAACACATGGTAGTAAAGACTATCTGAACATGAATATGTATTAAGACGGACAACTTATCATGACGCATTGCCTTTGCTCGTAAAGAGAAGATCCTGTTACAATGGACCAAATGGAATGAACACGTGGATAATTTAAATGGTATTTTTCAATGTAGCTTATTAAGGAAAGTCGATAAGTAAGTCACAGATGGTTATGGGATGGCAGGAAAATGTAGTTGGTGGTTTCTAAAGGTGTCATTAGGTGACAGCAACATCGCATTTATATTTTTGTTTGTTAGATGAAGTTAGGTGTTACATGCGAAACCCAGAAACAAAATGGCGACCGTACTTGCGTAGTGTACCCTCAAAGAACAACGTGCTGTTGTGCGTTTGTTTTGGGTAAAATCGTTGCCAGCAAAGAACATTCATAAGGAAATGATGAAGTCCAATCTGGTTGTCCTGTTGAGGTTGCAGGTTATCGTCTTTTTTTTAATCAAGCATTTGTGACTTACTAATTTACTTTACCCTAGTATTTTTGATGATATTACGAAAGCTTATAACTGTTTTTATATTTTCTATCTAAACCTTTCATTCCGATTCTCGATGTTTCAGTAACGGCTCTTACACTGAGCTTGTAGAGTATGTGAGTGGAGGTGACTACATGTGCGACGAGTGCCCCAAATCATTTCAATGGAAAGCTAACCTTCAGAGACACCAGGTACGATAGGTGCAATGTTTTATTCTATGACTGTGTTTTTACATATGACAGATACCAAGCAGGTTACAGACTTCTTCTTATTGACACCGATAGACGAGTTATTGTGATAAAATTGACTGATTTGTTTAAGCTGGTTAAGTAGTCTGACTTGATTTTTTCTTCTTCACTAAATAGACCCACCCCCTTTTTTCCCCCCAAAGTACAAAGTATACAAATTAATATATATACTTTTGATGATATAGTTCCATTTAAAAGAAGATGTTCGTTGTGTGTAAAGTGATTAAAAATTCAGCTTTGTGATGTCGCCCAACGACATGCTATGGGGTACTAAAACGGGAAGGTTGTCTCATAGACGAAAACCCCTAAGCAGCATGTCTGTGCAAAAAGTTAAGATTTACTGACTGTTCGAAGCTCCTTATGTACTATTTCTGATTGGTCCATGGGGCTCAGTGGTATATATATATATATATATATATATAGTGCCAGTAAGCCAAGGCTGTCATATCTCGCTATCTCACACAATCACCAAAATCACGTATCAGCTCAATGTTTTTGTCTCGTCCTTTTCATCTGGCTGGGCTATCCAGATATTTACCTTTACCTTTCATTGTGTGTTCCCTTTCTATTAATATTACCAGTTGTTACCAAGCTCTCGATTCCATTTTTTTCTCATAACGTGTAAAAAAAAAAATCACTGTTTAAGTCTAATTGTTCTAATATCTAGCACTTTCATCTGCCACGACGATGGTGACTGCTTTGTGTGTTTTCTATCCTTCAATTATATTTTTTTCATTCTTCTCAGAAACGGTACCTCTAGCGCGAGTGAATGTATTTCTGCTTGTGTGCATATAGTCATTGTTTCACATGCATACAGCAACACAGGTTCTAATAGCACTTCAACACTCATTTTCTCACTGCAGCTGACATCTATACATGTTAGGAGGACCACTTAGCACCCTTACACACATTTTAGTAGATAGGGCTTAGCGCGGACCCTCCCACCTCCCAACGAATTGTTTCAGAAAGGGAGTGGGGTGGGAGTGGGGGGGGGGGGGGGGGGTTTCAAACGGGCTTGAGCTCCCAACTTCTGGCGTCTATGATGGACTATGCAGTTTTTTTTAATATAATGTTTGCCCCAGACACACAACATAATACGATTCAAAATATTGGTAAAGGTTGTGCTGCTATACATGTCCTCAACTGATCCATACAGTCTGGTTTCCACCGGAATACCTGCTGGTTAGACCTGGGATCTCTCTTTTGCATTTAGAGAGCATATTAGCAGCACGTATTCAGTACTTTTTGGTGGCTATCCACATGGGCAAGATTCTGCGTCCTTATCTTAAATGTCTTGTTCATATCTGGCGTTGTGTGTGTTGTGACGAGGTTGACTGGGTCGTCAGGCTTGTGTTCTAGGTGGGATCTCTTACAATGGGATCTAATTGCTGCCCGGATCTGCATTTTAGTGTCCTTAGAACTACATCCTTTACGTATTGGGCTGTTGTGGCACAGAGTACAAGAAAAAAAAAGTCTTTTTTTTTGGGGTCACTAACAGCAAAATGAATTGTTCTCTTTAAATTATACAAATGCATTTTACGTATTAAGCAATGCAGTTATAATTTTTCCTTAAATTATATAGATACTGTAATTTAGTTTACCCATCTCAGGAAATACGAGATTTCCTGGGAAAGTTCAATATCACGGGGGAAAGGGGGGAAGGGGGGTGTAGAATTAGGGTCAGAGTTAGTCGGTGACTATTTCACACCGTAACTCAATACTGTTAGACATTCCCCGGGAAGTCCCAAGCAACTCTCGGAGCACCCGAGATGTAGTGAACTAAAGTAAATGACCATTATATATTTCCCGCACATGCACACATAGCCGCGAAAGACGCGTGCGCGCCCACACACCTCAACCTATGATTACTGGTGTCCAACAGCTGACTCACGATGCGGACAGGAAGTTTCCATGTGAGAACTGTGACAAGGTGTTCACCGACCCCAGCAACCTCCAGCGTCACATCCGATCCCAGCACCTGGGTGCCCGCAGCCACGCCTGCTCCGAGTGTGGCAAAACCTTTGCTACCTCCAGCGGTCTCAAACAGCATCAGCATATCCACAGCAGCTTCAAGCCTTTCCAGTGTGAGGTAAGTTCGCCAAGAGAATACCTTATTACAGGACTGGGTCTACAGGTAGACACCAGATGAGCAAGCATTATATGGAGAAAACAAAGCACACACGTTATCTTAAAATTGTCTGCATTAGGACACAAACATGGCAAGGTGTTGCACTTGATAGATCTGGATAGCATTCAGTCTTCACACATGGCACATTAGCCTGAGAGACAACAGTGGTTGCACCGGCAGACACACAAACACAACCTTGATAGAACGGCGTGGCTAATCCTATCTCTCCATCTGTTGTCCTCTTTGTTCTACCACAGCAGACTATTTATAGGTCAACAGGAATACCCGTTCTTGTGCAAGTAGAGAGACAGGTCTGTGTTCACTTTTTTATCGAGTAGATTTATACACAGATTAAACTACAGTTTAATTATTCTGCAACACACTTTATTCAATCACATTTCGTTGTGTGGATAAATATGTGTTCTTTTAAAAGATAGGACAATATTGGTTCTTGCAGACAAACATAAATGCAACACGAGCACACATATAAATAATGTGTTGCAACAAACTGGAAGCTATTCCAGCAAAGGTAAAGAACAATTAGTGATAATTCTTTGATTCACAGAATCCGGGAAGGGTGGGGTGACCTTTGTACTTTGACAAATACACATCATGTATAACATGAATATAAATGATTAGGGGTTAATTTTAGTTGTCTACTCATCATCATGTAGCAGGTCCTTTGCAGAATGTCGCTCTCATCACAGTCTGCCTCTTGTCAGTTCTCCCGCCTCATGCACTTTCACACTCAAGGAGTCACTTATATCCTGTGCCCATCTTCGTGTCGGTCGGCCCCTATTCCTTCTTTCTGGTATCATGCCTTCTGCTATAATTTGTTTTCCAATTCGTAGTGGCATTTGATATGATCAAAATATTTCAGCTTTCGAAAAAGGATGCTGTTTATTAGCCAATCTTCCTTGATGTTCAGATATGTTAAGATGTCAATATTTCTCATCTTCTTTGTCCAAGATATTCTGAGAATCTTTCTATAGCATTTTAGCTCAAAAGCCCCTATTCTCTTTCTTAAGGACTGAGAGATAGTCCACGACTCACATCCGTATGTAGCCACAGGGAAGATGCATGCTCTCAAAATTCTAATTTCCTATTTCCTTGCTGGTGCTTAACCATAGACTTTTAAGTCTCTCCAATCTTTGCATTGCTATGGCCATCCTCCTTTTAATTTCTGTCGAACAGTCTCCATTGTTGTTTATTATAGAGCCTAGATATTCAAAGTTTGTGACATTTTCAATTTCTTCATCATTTATTTTTATTTTTGGGTGACAGCAAGTTTTGAGTGACAACTGTCTACTACAACATATAATTATACTGTTAGTTAATAATTAGTAAACAAGCAGCAAATTTGCTTAAAAAGTTTAGTAAATTAAGAATACGTTTTGTTTTAATTCACAGTCAGTTAGAAAATGATTTTTGCAATAATTTTCCACCTAGAGTACTTTTTTTAACAATACTATAGCACTACTAAATATTTATTCTAAGTATACAAACAGCTGTGATACAGGGGTCAGTACTAGTAATCGTGATGACGGAGTTAATCCTGACTGTGTTACCAAGGAAATCCACTGTGTCAGACTAAGAAACAGAATGCGAATAGGAACGTGGAATGTGAGAAGTCTGTATGAAGGAAAGCTTAAAGTAGTATGTGATGAGATTGAAAGATTAAATATTCAGATCTTAGGAATTTGTGAACATCGTTGGAGTGGCAAGGGACATTTTATCAATGAATATGGAAGCTTTTTCGTATATTCTGGTAGAGATGTAAGAGGCCAGAGCGGAGTGGCATTTTGTTTAGATAAAACAACAGCAAAAGCTATTATGGGATATAATCCAGTTAGTGATAGAATCCTAACTATCAGACTTAAAGGCCGTCCAAAAAACATAACTTTCATGCAGGTATATGCACCAACTTCAACAGCAGAGGAGGGCGAAATTTAAGATTTTTATGCCATACTGCAAGACACATTAAATAAAATTAATCAGAATGATATAATAATAATAATGGGAGATTTTAATGCTAAAGTAGGTACAGGCAGAGCTGAAAATGAGAGACACGTTTTAGGAAAATTTGGATTGGGTAATAGAAATGAAACAGGAGAAAAATTGATTGAATTTTGCATAGAAAATGAATTAACAATAGCTAACACACTTTTTAAACAACACCCTAGAAGGCTTTTCACATGGACATCCCCTGACGGTGTTACCAAAAATCAGATAGATTACATTTTAATACAAAGAAGATGGAGATCGAGCATAACATCTGCAAAAACCCTGCGAAGTGCAGATTGCGATACAGATCATCAGTTACTAGAAGCAGATCTGAAATTAAAACTCAAAAAGCTTACCCGAGGACCAAGGCCATTTCGATTTGATCTCACAAAAATACCAGATGCATACAACGTAGAAGTGAAGAACCGTTTTGAGGTCTTGATGTCTGCACAAGAGGAAATGACACCTGATGAACTGGCGGTACAAGCTAGGGATATCTTGATAACAGCAGCTAAAGACTTAATACCCACCAGGACTAAGCAACATAAACCATGGATCACACCATACACGTTAGAACTAATAAAACAACGAAGGGAACTGAAAAAGAAAGGAGAAACCAATGACAGTAGGATGAAGTATAAATTTTTAACACGAGAAATAAGAAAGTACACAAGAAAGGATAAAAATCAGTATGTACAAGATTGCTGTATTAAAATAGAGCAGCATCATAAAAATGGAAGAGATTACGAAATGTTCAAGGAAAGGAAGTTATTGACAAGAAATTTTCAACCTCAGTTAAATGTTATTTGTGACAGGTTGGGAAATACTTTAACAGGATCTAGACAAATTCTAGGAAGATGGCAGGAATACTGCAGCGGAATGTATAATATGAATGACAGTGAGGATATGAATAATATACATGAACCAGTAACAGTATAGGCAGAACCTTAACCTTCATTAGATGAAATTTCATGGCAATAAGGAGCCTGAAAAATGGTAAATCACCTGGATGTGATGAGATACCAGCTGAATTGATTAAAGCGGGAGGAGAAGAAAGAATAAAAATCTATCATGCATTATGTGAAAAGATATGGAAATATGGTATTTGGCCAAAAGACTGGAAGAGAACTATCTTCATTCCAATACCAAAAAAAGGGTGACCTGAAATTATGTACAAACTATCGAACTATTGCCCTGATCAGTCATGCAAGTAAAATTCTACTAAAAATTATAATGAGAAGACTGCATAAGAAAATGGAAGAAGAGATTAATGTAGCTCAGGCTGGATTTAGACAGGGAAGAGGTACAAGAGATCATATATTCAACATGCGTTTAATAATAGAGAAGTGTAGAGAATTTAATGTAAATCTGTTCTTATGTTTTGTGGATTATTCAAAAGCATTTGACTGTGTACAACATCAGAAGCTTTGGGAAATCATGAGGAATATGGGCTTTCCATCACATATAGTGCAGCTCATTAAAAATGCTCTATCAAGACCAACAAGCAGCAGTCAGAATAGATGGAGAGGACATCAGACTGGTTTGGCATCAAGCAAGGAGTCAGTCAGGGATGTGTGCTGTCACCGTATTTGTTCAACCTGTACGCCGAAAATATAATGAGAAATGTAAGAGATGATATAAACAAGGAACAATATGATGCCCTAAACATCGGTGGTCATGAAATACCAGAAATTCTTTATGCTGATGATACAGTATTACTATCAACATCACAAAATGGTTTAGAAAACTTTTTAACCTCACTCCAAAGAAATAGTGAAAATCATAACTTATTTCTTAACATAGCAAAAACAAAGATAATGCATACAAACAAAACTGCCATGGAGAAGGAAATATATGTTAATGAGGAAAGATTGGAAGTGGTGGAAAATTTCGAATATCTTGGGTCACTGGTTACCAACAATGGTGACACAATGAAAGAAATTAAACGGCGACTATCAATTGCTCTTCAAAGACTAAAACAACTGAATAAATTATGGAATAGTACAGATAGAATTACAAAGGTCAGATTTTTAAGAGCATGCATCTTTCCCATTGCAACATACGCCTGTGAGACCTGGACACTTACTAAACAAGCGGAACAGCGCATAAATGCATTTGAATATAAATGTTACAGACAGGTTTTAAGAATATCTTGGGTAAAGAAAATAACAAATGCATCCATACTTCAAGAGCTGAATATTGAAGAGGGTTGGCTAGTAAAGACAATAAAACAAAGAAAATTGAAATATTTTGGTCACTTGAAACGTCATGGAAGTCTAGAAAGAACAATAATGGAGGGGTATATGCCTGGGAAGAGAGGAAGAGGAAGGCCAAGGAGAAGATGGGTGCAGGATGTGGCAGATGATCTCCAGATGGGTGTATCAGACGCAGGACATCTTGCTCAGGATAGGAAGGTTTTCCGGAGGGTTGTTATGGCAGCGAGGTTCCGCGATGGACATGCTACTGAATGAATGAATGAATACAAACAGCAAAAACAAATGTGTCCTGTTTCATCTTGTTTGATGAAATCAGTTCATTATCATTGTGAGTTTTTTTATAACTTAAAAAAAAAAAAATACATCACGCAAATTCCTGAATACTGCAGACAGCATCGCGTAAAAACATCGTGAATGATATATTATTCTAAAGGTAAATGAAGCACATCAAAACTGACTATACAACTACAAATGCTGTTCTACAAAAATTCCTTATGTGGATACCAAGTTCCTGTTGTAAAAAAAAAAAAAAATAGAATAGACTTGCCGCCTCCACAACAGCATGTAGTAAGAGTCTACTCACTGTGGCTTCCTTCAAAGTTGGAATGTGTTTGCCTGAATGGCAAAAAACAGCAGTCTGCATATATAATAAGTCAAACCTGTATAACAGATGTGCACGCAACCACTCCACAAGCGAATGAACACTATTAGTGTACGGCTACCACGTATAATTATTTATGCTGTTAGATAATAATTAAACATGAAGGTAAACCAATTAAAAGTAAAGATAATCAATAATATAGCAAGTGAGTGGGAAACTCTAAGGACACTCCCTACCATGAACATAAGATACACAGCAATAAGCCTACGACAATTGAAAACATGATAGGAGTAGATAGTTATAGAAAGCTACATGGGAGGATTAAACAGGACATCACAAAAACATGAGATATTAATATATCTTAAGACAGTTTAAAAATATTTTTAAAAGTAAGTTAAGCACATTAAAACTAACCATACAACTGCAAATGCTGTGCAGTATGCAGATATCGTACACATCAATTCTCCATATGGTGGACCGGGGCCCCATTGTTAAAAAAAAAAAAAAAAATAGACCTGTACCATTGAGCATGTCTTAAGAATCGACTCACTGTAACTTCCTTCGAAGTCGGAATATG
Organism: Candidula unifasciata; assembly: GCA_905116865.2. Lineage (NCBI taxonomy): Eukaryota > Metazoa > Mollusca > Gastropoda > Stylommatophora > Geomitridae > Candidula > Candidula unifasciata. The sequence goes on from CAJHNH020001866.1 coordinate 89,964, forward strand.
TTTGCCTGCGAGGCAAGGAACCAGCAGTCTGCATACAAAGAAGTCAAATTTGTATAATATATGTGCACACAACAACTAGTGTCTCGACAAGTGGAACTTTCTGCCTGAGATTGCAGCCGGTGACTCAAGAAGAAGAATATGCACAAAATTGAATTCAAATAGATGAGGATTAATATTAGTGGACTGTTACAACATATAATTATACTGTTAGATAATAATTAGTAAAGAGGCAAGTGACTTTCTCTGAGAGGTTAGTTAATTATGAATATTTTTGTTTTCATACTTACCCAAAGGGTGGTGAAAAACATGTTAATATAGTATATATAAAATTAATCACACATAGAGGTGCATCACTTATAAGTATGCACAGTCACAATTATAGCAAGTTAGTGGACTGGCAGAGGGACATTCTGAGGTAGATGCTACGTTCAACATTAGCCCAGCAGCAGATGGATATGAAAATGTTTGCTCTGCATCTTTATGATTTATCCCATTTCTCCAAATACATATCAGCAGGTGAACAGTGTCACACAGCAAAAAGATTTTTTTTGGTTGTTGCCTGGAATGCCTGGATTTTCTACGCATGTAGTGTTGGACTTAAGAAGATTTTTGTAAACTTTGCGGTTAACAAAGTAGATGTCCGCAATAGCTGCGAAAAATGTAAAACCATACAAGAAAAACACAATGTACAACTGCTGTAGCGCCTAGCATTTTTGCTCTTATTAATCAGTGTTAGCTACTCTGCGTTAAACATTAATTGACTTTCAGGTGTCTATACATTAGTGTCATTAGATGATAACAGCAATTCTCTGGCAATATCAAAATTAATGCACGCTTCTTCTAAAAAATCACTGACACTCTTCGGAGATGTTGCAGGTTCAGTTTCCTTGCAACGTATCAGTAGATTTTCAAGTTGCGACCTTCTTTCCAATTTAATTTAAGTAAGATCGTTACAAGCAATCTGTTTATTTTGCGGATAAACGACTTCACACATTTCTGGTAAGACTTGTACACTTACTGATATTGATGGTGCAATGTCTACTTTCACACTTATTGGGTACAATACAAGACAATATGATGTACCCTCTGTGACAGTATACATTTTCCGGTTCCTTTCTAACAAGTCTTTTAACTTTTCTAAAATCTGACACTGCAGAGTTTGAAAATCCTGTATATTTGTTTTGTTTTCACAGCTGCTCCTATTTCTGATGCCTGTTTTTCAGGCATTTTGCGAGCTTGCGTTCTTCAATTGTTAAGTAGGCTGGCGATTCAGGAAACACAGATGGATATGTATTTGACTTCAAAATACAGTCACATATTCACTTGTAGATTTACAATTGGACCCACGTAAAGGAATGCAGCATTTCCTAGGCATTCTTACAATCACACTCCACAAAACTATTGAATATAGCTAATGAAGGCATTATCCTTAAAACAGTAACTGAGAGTGAATGTAAACACACTGGTCGATGAAGAACGTTAGCCTCATAGATATGACGATACGAAAACGGTATGTGGGACAATCTTCTCAAGGAGGACTCGGTTCTACAACTTTATGGGCACTAATTGCACCAGTTATCTAATTTAGTAGTCATAATCAGCTACTATTTTAATGGAAACTAAATGTTTTCAACATACATGATCAGTAAAAATCACATAGGTGTTATGTAAGTAGCTAGACTAATACGGAAAAATCGAAGAATAGCAGCAGCTTTATCTCGCCAGACAAAAAGAAAAACGTTTTGGATATTTTGCCTGCGTTGATGGTAACCTGACATTGTTGACGGTTGACAAAATTCCAGTTTTTGCAACGTGGATGTTGCAGGTGCACCACCAAAATGTGAGTTTTGATGCCACTGTCATGTCGTCCGGCCGAGTAACATGATTGTCATTTTTCATATTTGACAGGCTCCATCACAGCGAACATCATGTCCGTTTTTTTTAAAACCAAAGTCTATTCCGTGTGGCGTTGGTAGTCATGTCTATCCACAACCTTCTGTCTCGCGTACTTTCAATCAACTCTGATACAGGTAATCCTCCATGCCTGATTTTCTCTGGGTCTCCTCCCCTCCAACTTTCCTACCCTCACGATGTACTTGTTTTCTTCTTTTCATCACATGATCACCGAATTTGTATTGTCTCTTTCTCATGTGGACAGCAGTTAGTTCTCTTCGTGAGTCAGTTTCTTTCAAGACGTCTTTGTTACTTTTTTAAAATCTGTCCTGGGTACTCTCATAATTCGTCTATCAAACCACATTCCCGCAGCTTCCAAATAAGCTTTCACTAATTTACCAACTGTCCATGATTCACTTCCGTATATCAATAAAAGATTTATATAGCTCGTAAGCATTTTCTTTCTCGTCTCAATTGACAAAGAAAGACTACAAAATATTCTTCATTTTGTAAAATGCTGCATTTGCTTGAGCTATTCGACATTTAACTTCCTTAATTCATCTTCAATCAGATGTTATCAGGGTACCCAAGTACTTGAACATATCAACTTGTTTGAGGTTTGTCCCAGTTACTTTGATGTTGCATTTTGGAGGGTCAGTTTTCTTTGTAATTATCATTGCTTCTGTTTTTCTGATCTCCAAACTAAGGCCCTTGTTTTCACTTTCTGTTACAATTATATCCATCATTTCTTGCAGTTGTGTTTCATTTTCAGCTACCAAAACTGTATCGTCAGCATATCGTAGGTTGTTAACAATATGCCCACCATTTGATATTCCTGGAATACCATGTATGCATCTAATTATTATTTCAATGTATAAATTGAATAAATTGGGTGATAGTACACATCCCTGGCTGACGCCTTGTACACATCCCTGTCTGACGCCTTGTACGCATCCCTGTCTGACGCCTTGTACACACCCCTGTCTGACGCCTTGTACACATCCCTGTCTGACGCCTTGTTCAATGTTTTGAAAAGTTCCAAATTGTTTGATAATCCATATGGCTGCTTCTTGTTGCCAAAAAATGCTTTTTATTATTCTTAGATGTTTACCATCAATGTTTAAAGTTTCAAAAATGCTAATAATTTTTTTAGTCCTTTAATTTATCAAATGCTTTACTGTAATCAATAAAGTACAAATACAGATCTCTGATGATATTAATCATTTTTTTCTGAAAGTGTTCTCAAGATAAATATGGCGTTGTTTGTTCCTTTACCTTCAACAAAACCTCACTGCTGTTCTCTAATTTCGGGTTTAATTTTGCACCGCTTTCTCCTCATGATAATTGTCATTAATAGTTTAGTTACATGACTCATTTAACTTATTGTTCGATGTTCTCCACAATTCCACGGCACCAGGTGTTTTGGGTAAAGGTATGAAACAATATTTCAAAAGGTCATCAGGTACATGTCCACTGTTATAAATATCATGAAACAATGTTGTCAATACTAAAACTTCTAAACCCATTTCACCAGCAGCAGCTTCTAATTCTTCAATGGCGATATTATCTAGCCCTGCAGATTCAACTTCTTTCATGTGGTTTATAACATCTTCCAGTTCTGCTTCTGGTACTAACGGTCCTGCGCAATACTGATGACTCTATAGTAAATAATAAGCAACGCTCAAGACTGGCAAATAAAGTCAAAGAGAAATGTATGGGACGAAAAGAAATAGACTACTTTTTGCAAACATAGCCCGGCAACCAGACTGATACGTACCGACAGCCACAAATTCTTTTTGAGAATGGGTTTGACACATCATTCAATGGGGTGTGGAGTACGCTGGAAAACTATAACATTGTCCCCCTTTGAGTGCACTTATAAACTTATCAAGGATATAGACTAGAGTAGTTTATGCTGGGATACATTAAGCTTATAAAGTGAATAGTCGGAGATATCGGTCCTTTTAAATGTGATATAGGAGGGTTTCTACCACACATATGTACACTTTGATATCAAGGTCAATATTATGAAATACATATATCTAAATGGTTCAAGTATAACTGATCATCAGAAGCGGACTAGGGTGAAATCTCGAGCTCTGGGAAACAGGTCTGAATCAGACGTTGTTTCGGAAGGAAAGATTTTCTTGTTGGGACGAGTTTCACGTACAAGATTTCTGTACGGGAAACGTTAGCGTCTGGAGAAGGTTGTTCTCGAAGAATTGTGTTTTATGGAAGAATGATGTCATGCATTGAACTCCAACAAATTCATTTCAGCGACTGGTCTGGTGGCATCATGGCAACTGACAAGCTACGCCTATTTCAACTTTTGTATCCTGTACATTGATAGAACATATAGGCCCTAATGACCGTGGCGTACAATGAAGTCTATTGAAACTGAAATACTGGAAACACTATGAGAAAGCAATACCAATCTAAGCCTTATTCCAGACAATCTGTTTGTACTGCATTGAATAATCAACTGGCTATATCCTAATATGCTTCTGAACATAAGTTAATTTCTAAAACATTCACACACACCGCTCAGCCGACTCTTACACCCTGTTTAATACCACTCTTACAAAGCACTCAAATACAACTCACACATCCCTCTAATACCAATCTTACACGCCACTCTAGTACCACTCTTACACAGCCACACTAGTACCACTCGTAAACGCTGCTTTATTTCTCCTCTAACATGCGACTCCAGTACCACTTTTACCCACCATTCTAATGAATTACTCTTACACACCGCTCTAGTACCACTGGTACACGCAGCTGTAGTACAATTCGTACACACCGTTCTAGTAATGCTCGTACACGCCACTCTAGTACCACTCGTACACCCCGCTTTAGTACACACACACATACACACACACACACACACACACACACACACACACACATATATATATATATATATATATATATATTATATATATATATATATATAATATATATATATAGAGAGAGAGAGAGAGAGAGAGAAACGTTCAAGACTAGAAACATTATTTATGATTCTGCATGTAATCAAGTCTTGTTGTTCCCCAGGTATGCCTCAAAGCTTACACACAGTTCTCTAACCTGTGCAGACACAAACGCATGCATGCCGACTGCAGGCAGCAAATTATATGTAAGGATTGTGGACAAGCCTTCTCAACCCTGACGTCACTCAGTAAACACAAAAGGTTCTGCGAGGGCTCCTTGGGCGGACGAAAAGATGTTGACTACTCTTGGGACACCATGTCTACGGTGTCTGGTGCTGACGGGTCAGGTCATCTCCCTTCCCCATTGTTCTCCTATACCTACACAGATCCTGCCCCCTATCAATTACCTTTCTCCGTCCACTCTCATTTCAACACTATTCCCTTTCATATGCCCCGTGAATTGCCAGCAATAGTGAGCGGTTCTGCTCTGTCTCGTTCTCCAGATTTCTTCTCAGCCTCTCACGGACAACATTCGTCTGTGAAAACTGATAAAAGAGCACATAGAGGTCGTTTTTTGATGAGATCTTCTGTTCTAAACACTGAATCTAGTAGGTCTTCAGAGATATCCGGCGATGCATCAACGGATACCACTGACAGTAATAATGTGGACACGGAAGGCGTGTCAGATGATGAATGCACGCTAACAAAATGTCATAAACAAGCATTGGAAACTATAGTCAGAGTTGACACATTACATCCTTCTTCACCAGTACGGGAATCTTTATTAACGCCTTATAATAATTCAGCCAGCGAGATCAACGTCGCCTCCCCATTTTTTGTTCACCACAGAAATATGTCAAATGCTACCGAAAATACAAAGTGCTTTCCTGTTCAGTCAACAGCTTATTTCAAACGCAAAGCATCTACTGACCTCTCAAGTAGTCCTCAAAGAATAGAACTGAGTTCATCATCTTCAAATTCCAAAGACGTTTACAAATCATACATTGGAGACGAGACTAAGTTTCCAGTTGCTCAGCGGGAAGAAATGCCCCTGGATCTCAGTCAAAAACCTGTAAAATCTCTTACATTGTCGGCAAACGGCTCTACAGGATATACTCACATTAAACAGCAAATTGCAAAATTTCCGGCAGCATCATATTCACTATCATCATCTTGTGTCACGCCAATAGCATCGGTCACCCCTGTGGCTTCCGAATCGCCGGTGACCTCAACATGTGTTCCTCTTTTAGGTCTAAAATCCAGCACCATAAGTCCCTTTCCTTACTCTTTCAGTCCGTTTCTGGTGGAGTCCATCTTTAGATTAAAAGAGAGTATAAAGCTACAACATGAAGCTATAGCTATGTATTCCTGCTTTAATACCTCCAGCCCCACACACCCATCAGGGCTCCGTCCACATTTCAATGTATTATCTCGTCCAGAACTTTCTGTCAGATCTTCATTGTTAGAGCTGCAGTCGGATCCTGATAACTCTAGACAGAAGCATGGTCACGACACACTTCGTAGCAGTTGTCATGATCAGCGACTACCCGGTAAATGTAAGGAACGATATGCTTGCACATACTGCGGTAAACTGTTTCCTAGATCCGCAAATTTGACTCGTCACCTTCGCACGCACACAGGAGAGCAGCCCTATAAATGTAGGTACTGTGAGCGATCGTTCAGCATTTCCTCAAATTTGCAGCGACATGTCAGAAACATACATAACAAAGAGAAGCCATTCAGGTGTCAGATATGTGATCGTTGCTTTGGGCAACAAACAAATCTGGACAGGCACTTGAAGAAACATGAGCAAGAAGGCCCACAAGTCTCCGAATCTCCAACTGCAGACCTCGACGAACAGGACGACTCTTACATCTCTGAAATCCGCCACTTCGTCGGAAACAACCATAAAATAAACGATGCTTGCAATGTTGACGCAAACGATGATAATGAAGGCCCAATGGAATTCAGGTGTCAGATATGTGATCGTTGCTTTGGGCAACAAACAAATCTGGACAGGCACTTGAAGAAACATGAGCAAGAAGGCCCACAAGTCTCCGAATCTCCAACTGCAGACCTCGACGAACAGGACGACTCTTACATCTCTGAAATCCGCCACTTCGTCGGAAACAACCACAAAATAAACGATGCTTTCAATGTTGACGCAAACGATGATAATGAAGGCCCAATGGAATTGGACAGTACAAAAGGGGCTCTTTTGACACCGCCATAAACAGGAACAAAAATTAAGTAACAAGCGACAATTAAGGAGGTAACTTTAATCGGAAAGAAAAAATTTCGACACTGATAACTGATCGCATTATTTTCGATGATAAGAAGCCATTGACAGTCGGTGCTTAATAGTAGAAAATAAGAGATATTACAACGAAACCGATTCAAGACATCGCATTGTCTTGGTAAGCAAGCCTGTCCTTCAAACAAAAGCAGGCAAAGGCCTGTCAGCAATGAGGGTCATGACCGCCGCTAACACTGAGCAGAGAATGCTTCTGCTTCTGTTCCAGGGACTTGTTCTTTCTCCTATCGAATATGCTCTAGCCATTCTCACTGTGAGCCAAACTCAGATTGAAAGACTTGAGAAGGTGCAAAACGAAGAAAATCGGCTTTATTCGGGGGTGCAATGGAGAGATCTCTTGTGTAGCAATGAGGTACCTTCTTGACTTCCCTACCATGAATTACAGGATCAAAATAAGAAGGGCTAGTGCATACCTCAAGATAAGCTCAAATCTGAAGCACCCTTTGCACCACATGCTCTTCAAGAAAAAGGGCAATATGTTTAAAAGGATCAAATCATGGCTGGATAGGGCAAAGGATGACATCAAGCAGGTTTGCAGCCTTACAGATGGATACCAGCGTCTAAAGCGCCCAATATCACATTCTCCTGTGTCGTGACACTCGATAGTTGTCGGGAGCAGAAGCCCGTTTGTCAGCATTTACAGCTTGCTCTTCAGGCAGAACAGTTCAAGAAGCCAGCGATGCCTTCTCCATGACTACCAGCAGCATGACGATGGAGGTGATGGCGGTGACACAAGCTTTCATGAGAATAGAATCACAGGACTATTCCCGCTTGTGTGTGCCGAGTGATTGTTTGAGCATGATCCGGCGGGTCGGGGCAGGCTGGTTACGCAGACAGTGGTTTGAGTCATTGAAAAACTCTCATGTGTGTTCAGTTACCCCTTCATATTCGTTCCAGGAATGTAGGCGTTGTTGGTAATGAAAGAGCTGATAGTCTGGCAGGTGCTGCATTAATTGTAGATGGCCGGGCCATGGATCACGCAGACATTGTCATTGCCCTTAGAGAGATAATACGTTCTGAGGATTTTGGAAGCAACGTGTCCACATCACTGCTACGAATACGATAATTTGGAGTCAAGATCGGCACAGCCAAGCATGAGAAGCACACCGGACGCACACAAAGTCTTGTTAACCAACATAGGACTGGCACTATTAACCAAGCGACGCTGATGAATATGTTGAGAGGGGAATCTGAGTGCCTATGGATGTGTCCAGAGTGCTGTGAAGATAATCTAACTCACAACTCATAACTCAATCGCAGAGTCACTTCAATGGTATTAGGTCTCAGTGACTTAGCAGTTCTTTGTACAGTTTCGGCAATATTGATCAGTAATAGCAGTAACTAGCTACTGAGTAATCATAAAACTGACACAGTCAAATTTTCCTATGTGACCAAATAAATCATGTCACCTATTTAGCTCTCCAGTTCTTTCCACGCCTGTATAAGCAAACAATGTTGCTATGTACAAAATCAATTAAATGCAAAGAAAGCGTTGTTGCAAGGCCAGATGTATTTGAAAATTTTACAATAGTTTAATTTTTATATAGAATAGAATCTATCTATCTATCTAATCTATCTATCTATCTATCTATCTATCTATCTATCTATCTATCTATCTATCTATCTATCTATCTATCTATCTATCTATCTATCTATCTATCTATCTATCTATCTATCTATCTATCTATCTATCTATCTATCTATCTATCTATCTATCTATCTATCTATCTATCTATCTATCTATCTATCTATCTATCTATCTATCTATCTATCTATCTATCTATCTATCTATCTATCTATCTATCTATCTATCTATCTATCTATCTATCTATCTATCTATCTATCTATCTATCTATCTATCTATCTATCTATCTATCTATCTATCTATCTATCTATCTATCTATCTATCTATCTATCTATCTATCTATCTATCTATCTATCTATCTATCTATCTATCTATCTATCTATCTATCTATCTATCTATCTATCTATCTATCTATCTATCTATCTATCTATCTATCTATCTATCTATCTATCTATCTATCTATCTATCTATCTATCTATCTATCTATCTATCTATCTATCTATCTATCTATCTATCTATCTATCTATCTATCTATCTATCTATCTGTCTGTCTGTCTGTCTGTCTGTCTGTCTGTCTGTCTGTCTGTCTGTCTGTCTGTCTGTCTGTCTGTCTGTCTGTCTGTCTGTCTGTCTGTCTGTCTGTCTCTCTGTCTGTCTGTCTCTCTGTCTGTCTGTCTGTCTGTCTGTCTGTCTGTCTGTCTGTCTGTCTGTCTGTCTGTCTGTCTGTCTGTCTGTCTGTCTGTCTGTCTGTCTGTCTGTCTGTCTGTCTGTCTATCTATCTATCTATCTATCTATCTATCTATCTATCTCTCTCTCTCTCTCTCTCTCTCTCTCTCTCTCTCTCTCTCTCTCTGTCTGTCTGTCTGTCTGTCTGTCTGTCTGTCTGTCTGTCTGTCTGTCTGTCTGTCTGTCTGTCTGTCTGTCTGTCTGTCTGTCTGTCTGTCTGTCTGTCTGTCTGTCTGTCTGTCTGTCTGTCTGTCTGTCTGTCTGTCTGTCTGTCTGTCTGTCTGTCTGTCTGTCTGTCTGTCTGTCTGTCTGTCTGTCTGTCTGTCTGTCTGTCTGTCTGTCTGTCTGTCTGTCTGTCTGTCTGTCTGTCTGTCTACATACCTACCTACATACCTAACTACCTACATACCTACCTATCGATCTATACTCTTCCTACATCCAGACACATGTCGACCATTGCTCCACTGTGTGGGATGGTTGTGCTAAATCTATTGTTAAAAGACCAAGTTCCTTTCAAAATCGTGCTTTACGCATGGTTTCAGATAAAAAAATTTACCGACAAAAATTATCTCTATAGCCATCTAAGACTTCTGCCGCTGAGTAACAGTTTGATTTTCAAGAAAGCTAAATTTATTCACAAAATTGTATCTCAAAATACTCCAAACTACCTTTTCCAGTTCATTAAATCTAATCCTACGAACAGCAAGATGCTAAATTCATTACATTTACCAAAACCTAGAATAGATTTATTTAAAACAAGCTTAGCATATTTTGCTGCTCATTTATGGAACCAGCTACCACTTGATCTGAAAATTACAAAAAGGTCCTATTCATTTAACAGCAAACTTTTTGATTTTATGCTTACAAGTGATTATATGCCACCTTAAATGTAAATATTAATCCATTTTGCATTATCAATTTATAATTTGAAAAGGTGTACACGATATGTATGTAGGTTCGGTATGTAAATGTGTGGTATGTATGTGTGTATGTGTAGGCGTGTTTGTGTATGCATGAGTGTGTATCAGTTATTGTATTAGTTGTTGCATGAATGTGTGCCAGTATGTCTACATGTTCGTGTGACTGTGTGTGTGACTGTGGGATTGTGTGTGATTATGTCTCTGTGTAGGCGTGTCTGTGTCTACGTGTCTGCGTTTGCACGCGTGTGTTTGTGTGTGCGTGCGCTTTGATATGTTTTTGTGTGTGTCTATGTGTGTGTGAGTGTCTGCATGTGTCTTCTGAGTGTTTGTTTGTGTATGTGTGAATATGTCTGTGAGCGATTGTCTGTGTTTGTGTGTATGTATGCAAGTGTGCCTACGAGTGCATGACTGCCTGTGCGTTTGCGTGTGCGTCTCTGTGTATGTGTCGTTGTGTTTGTTTGTGTGGGTCTTTGTGTCTGCGTGTGTTAGTATTGTGTGTCTGTGGGTGTGTATCTATGTTTTTGTGTATGTGTGTGTGTATTTGACTGTGTGTATGTGTCTACATGTCTGTCTGTGTGTGTTTGTCTACATGGGCCTGTGAATGTGTTTGCATGTCTGTGTGTTCTATGTGTATGTGGCTGTGTGTGTCTTTGTTGTGTTTGTGTGTGTGGCTATGTGTTGGTATGTGCCTGTGTGTAAATGTGTGTTGGCGTGAATGCATGTGTATACGTACGTCTCTGTGTGTAAGGATATTTGTATTGTGTGTCTGTGGGTGTGTATCTATGTCTGTGTGTCTGTGTGTGTTTGTTTGTGTGTATGCGTGAGTTTGTGCGTGTAGGACTGTGTGTATGTGTCTGTAGTGTATCTGTGTCTACATGTGTCTGTGTGTGTGTTTGCTTGTATGTGTGTTCTACGTGTATGTGGCTGTGTGTTTGCCTGCGTGTGTGTTTGTATGTTTGTGTCTTTGTTGTGTTTGTGTGTGTGTATGTGTCTTTGTATGTTCATGTGTGTGTATGTGTGTCTGCGTAAATGCCTGTGTATATGCACGTCTCTGTGTGTGTGTGTGTATATATATATATATATATATATATATATATATATATATATATATATATATATATATATATATGTGTGTGTGTGTGTGTGTGTGTTTATGTCTATGTCTGTGTGTGTTTGTGTGTATCTCTGTGTGTAGTGTCTCTGGATGTGTCTACATGCGTGTGTATGTGTGTCTGCGTGTGTGCTTGTGTGTGTGTGTGCCTGTGTATATATATGTCTGCGTATGTGTTTGCGTTTGTGTGTCTGTGGGTGTGTGTCTGTGTGCACCTGTGCGTGTGCCTGTGTGTATGAATGCCTGCGTATGCTTCTGCGTGTGTGTGGTGTCTGTGGTTGTGTGTGTGTGTGTGTGTGTGTGTGTGTCTGCGTGAGCATCAGCGTGTGTGTATGTGTCTGCAATTGTGTGTGTGTTTGTGTGTCTCCGAAGTGTATCTGTGTGTGTTTGTGCGTATGTTTTTGCATATGTGTCTGTGTGTGTCTACGTGTGTGTGTATGCCGGTTTGTGTGAGTGTGTGTGTGTGTGTGTGTGTGTCGCATGTGTGTGTCTGTGTGTGTATCTGCGTGTGTGATTGGGTATGTGCGCATATGTCTGTTTGTGTGTGTGTGTCTGCATTTGTTTCTATGGGTGTGTCTGTGTGTGTTTATCTGTATGTTTGTATGTGTGTGGAATATGCGTGTCTGTGTGGGTATGTAGGTATGTATGTGGGTGAATGGGGTGTTTTTATGTGTTTGTGAAAGTATGTGGATGTGTGCATGCATTTTACCACCCATGATTTTGTGCTTTTTCCCCTCTTTTTTGATATTCATAATATGCACATCATCATATGAATATAACATGCTTACTGATAAAATATAGCTGCAGTGTGAAAGACAGGTGATTGAAAGGGCCGAATAAAAGACGGGCCTGCGTGCCTAATTTGTGACCCTTTAAAAAGTAAAGTTCTATCTATCTATCTATCTATCTATCTATCTATCTATCTATCTATCTATCTATCTATCTATCTATCTATCTATCTATCTATCTATCTATCTATCTATCTATCTATCTATCTATCTGTCTGTCTGTGTCTGTATATCTGTCTGTCTGTGTCTGAGTCTGCGAAAAGCGGGAAGAGATAGACAGCAAAAAAAAAAAGAAAAATACCAACTGAACAGCTTACTGACTTCACGTGAGATTTTGTGTTCTGAAAGAGTTTTTGTATTAGCATATGTTTGTGTTTCAGATGGTAAGAAGATATTCAGTGAGGTTTTCAGTCTACATTTTGTCACTAATGTGATTTTTCAAGATATTTCTCCCTAGTGTTGAGGTTTCTACCTTAAGCCGTTTTGGGGGGAAGGGGGAGTGGAAGGGACAGTTTGTGGGGGGGGGGGGGGGTGTAATAAAAAACATTTTTTAGTAAGCATCTGTAATACGTTGAAATTATTATAGCGATTTTTCATTCCTCATTTCTGCAAATATTCTAGCTAAATTATCAATGGAAGGTGAACCAAAGAATGTTAATACAGAACACGGAACAAACAAACAAAAAAGTATGAAGAGCACCAGTAATTTGTGCATTATACCGCTGCCATTTCTGTACATTAGTTCCCACCCTAGTATTAGTTCTATAACCATACCATTTTATCTGCTTAGAAACTTTTTTTTTTTTTTTTTTTTAATCGGAGCCCCACTATTTCGTTTCGTATGCTGTCAAAAAGTTGGCACCTTTCCGTCTTTCCGGACGATAATGTTACATTGTGTTATCCGGAGGCATGGAAGTCGCAGTCCATAGTGATGACGAGTTTGACTAGCAAGACCCGGCTGCGTTAAGAAGAAGAGGAGAAGGAGAAGGAGAACAAAGAAAAAATAAAGAAAGAAAGAAGAAAAAGAAGGAGGAAGAGGACGAGGAGGAGAAAACAGAAAGAAGACGACAGAAGACAAAAGCCAGAAGACAGAAGATAAAAAAAAAATGATTTGTTGGTAGTGATGTAAATTGCTCTTTAAACAAGTAACATAGACGTATAATGTCCCCACTGGTATGATTGCGTTGATAAATTTCCCTATTTCAAATATTTGTGTAACTCCACGATTGACCTGCTTATCTATTGTCAGACCTCCTGGTATTCTAACAGAAGGGGAATATTTGTTGACAGACTCCAAAACGGCCGTATAGGGAAGTTAGATCAGAGGTGGTCGCAGTGCAGTGACGCAGTGAGGTTTCTCTCTCCCCCATCCCTCCCCCCTTTCTATACGTAGTTTTAATTGCTCTTACTTTGTATTTGCTGTCTTCTTTTTTATGTTATTTAATAAATGTCATCATTACATCTTCACTGTTATTGTCGGCAACATAGCTGTATGGATTCGAAGCCACGCCATCTCTTCAAATGTATGTGGATTAGGCGTTGTGAACGCGCTTCGTAATTACCTAATACATATTCGATTTCAGATAGCGACGAATTAGCAGAAGACAATTGGGAGAAATTGTTTGGCGTCCACCTGAAAACTAACCAAACACAGAAACAAACACAAATGTAGACAGAAATTCATTTGTTAAATTCGATATCACAAAATTGTCATCACCAGCTAACGCCAAATCTGCTGCTGCATGGAGGTTAGAAATTCAGATGGCTGGAGCCTTGTTTCTGATTGACAACGGGCTGTAATAACATTCTTTAGATTTCTCGTTTGTTCTGTTTCTGTTTAAACAACGGATCAACATCATGGCATAAGGTTGGTAATGCATAAGTGCTCCGATCTACTTCTAACTCAAGCTTGAGTCCGAAGATTCTCAGGGCACTGCACGAACTCCGTAGCACCGCCAATTATTCTGAAATACTTTGGGTAGATTTGTAACTACAAATTTTGCCGGGTAATTTTTTTCCGATTTCCAGCTGGCAAGGGATTTTTTGCGTGCACAGCAATACATAAGAGCGTCTGATCTTACTATCCAGAGACCAGGGGAAATGACTAGAAGTCCACGTGAAAAACTTCCAGGCTTCACCGAGGCCTGAACACGAGACCTCCAGCACAACTGACATTGAACATTACTTGTCGCTAAATAGACTGCACACCCTGGGTGTACTCATTGGAGCAGCGATAGATGAAAACCACGCGGAAGCCACCCGTCGTTACATCAACCAGAACAGAATGGGAGTTGTTGGCCTAAAAACGATTGGAGACATACTCAGGAGGAGATCGGAGCACCTATGGGTGTGTCCGATGTGCGATAGAGATGATCTTCAAATAAACAGTTTTAGCTGCCTTCCCTGACTTTTCATCTAGCCATATAATCTGTGAAAACATTCAAGCAGCTTATTAACAGAATATCTCTGTTTTGAAAGCAAATGATGAGCAGGTTAAGAAAATTTTCTTACCCCATTTGGCAGAACTGAACATACTATACATACAGGCAGTGGCTAGAGTTCCCTGTCAGGAGCTACAGTGAAAGTGAGCTTTACAAAGCCCTTGTTGAAATGTCTAGAAAGTTTTTTTTTTTTTTTTTTGCTTTCTCAATTGCACATTTGAAGAATCAGCATATTTATGTGTCAGTTTTTTTTTTCTAAACCTGAAGCACTATTACTTGTCTTATTTAAGTTATCATTACCATTGTTGTCCTGAATATTATCCATGCCTCTACTTTAAGAAGTTGAAAGGTCGCCATTTACGGTATGTTGGCAGGTAAAGATGAAAAAATACTAATATTCAGTGGCCGCGCCTAAAATTCCAGCGCCAAATTGTTGTGTATGACGCCACACGCTCTTTAGGAGACAGGACAAAACATGAATAGCAGAATTTAAAAAAAAATGGGGTGAAAAATGTGGGCACCATTGTGAGGAATCTGGAGACAGGAGTTGGTTTTATTCGTTCAGGACTTATTTAGAACCAGGCAACCCATTACTGGTTACATCTGACGTTGTAAACTGTTATTAACCCCTGGGGCCTGCGGTGCTCCTCCTTTCATCCAGCTCGAAGCAGTGCAGCGTTCCGGTACCTCAACTGTCACAGTCGACCAGATCAACAACCACTGCACACAAGTCGAGAGCACAGCTTCACGGAAATCAATGTGCATTGCTGTTGCATCAGTTGACGCTGTCTTCGCCTGTTTTCGTTTCTAGGGAATTATTCTCACGCTAACATACACCTCTCTAGCCGCACAGAGTCAGTCAGGTAGTCAGGCTAAGTTAGCTTTATTAAATTTGTTCAAGACATTCTTTCCCATTTCTTTTCACTTGATATGCAGCAGGCGTTTTGCCTTCTTGACAGCCATTTGTCGCCAGGTGCTCGCACACTATGTCGACAACTCAGGTTTACACAGACATTCTAGTCATTTCTTGCACATTTTGACGACCTTATCCCTTTGGCTGTTTCACACAGAATAAAAATGTTCTCGTATATAGGAAGGGAAGAGATCGAGGTCAGGTAGCTCAAGAGTTACACGCGACAGTAGATAAGGTGATCGACTGGTGTACAGAGATGAGTGCTGTAATCAACACAGAAAATACAACCGTCCTTTGGTGTTCATTGGACAACAGGATTGTTAGAGCGGATGTTTCCAGACTCAAAATAAATGGCAGGGACATCACAAGAGACAACAGACTGCGGTACCTGGCTATCACCTTTGACAGAAGTTTGTCTTTCAAGGATCACACAGAGGGGATCGTGACAAAGTCTTAAAAATGCACTAAAGATGATGGCAGCGATGAACATGGAGCAGAGAATGCTGTTCACACTTTTCCAGTACTTAATCATCTCAGTGATTAATTATAGATTGAGGTCCCTCTCTGTCTCGGAGAGTCAGCTAGAGAAACTGGAGCGCATACAGATATAAGCTAGAGAACAAGACGCATACACATGTCGTAATTGTAACAGACTCTGAAAGCATGCTGAGAAAGGAGAAGACAGGGATGCTTCGAGCAAAGTCGACTATTGCAGACAGGCTAAAGATGCTGCAGGCTAAGTCATACCTCAGAGTAGCTGCAGACAAAGAACACCCTCCGTATGAAGCTGTGGTTGCATGTAAGGCACAGATGCTGAAAAGGGGAGAAATCATTACTTTTCACTCCGACATTCCCAGGTGTATAGATCCAGATGAGGGTGATTAAGTCTTATCTTCGAATGCAGTCTACTTTTTCAGATATGAGGCTGCCTGTTGCGATTTTCTGAAGCATGTTCAGGAGTCTGTTATGATTACCGCTTGTGTGTTTACTTGATGGACTATAGTGTGCTACCTATGCGAGGTCTTTGGAAGCAGTCAAAATCTCCTTGGTCAGGTCTGACATAGTTACCTGGTTAGCGCACCTATCCTCTTATATATATATATATATATATATATATATATATATATATATATATATATATATATATATATATATATATATATATATATGCTATTCGGTGTGTACACAGCAGGAGTCACGAGTACACAAAGCTCAGGCCTAGGCAAAACAGTGTCGTATGCAGATGATATCCTTGTGTACCGTCGAGGTAAAAACAGGCACGAAATTACAACCACGCTACAACAATAACTGGACAGACTTAGTGAGTGGTGCCAGGAATCAAGAGCTTAAGTGAACCCCTCCAAAGCCTCCTAAACATGGTTCTCTCTGAAAACCCACATCATCAGTACACCAACGCCAATCGTAAGCAGGTGTAGTGTGGACATCATGAAAAGAGACAACATGAAATACCTGGGCATGACATTTGACAAATGTTTGTCATACAAAAGCCACGTAGACAACGTCATACTTAGAGCTAGGAAAGGTCTCACAGCACTCAAGGTGCTAGCAGCAGCTGATTCATTGACTATGATCTTGGCCTCCTCACTGTCAGCAAACCCAGCTAGAAAGGCTGGACCGAGTACAAAATGAGGCCATGCGACTCATAATCGGCTGCACAAAAGACACCTCATGCAACGCCATGCGTTATGTCCTGAGCTTGCCGACTATGACTAGCAGATACAAAGTCGCACAGGTCAAGGCGTACATGAAGGTATCGGCAGACGTTAACCACCCACTGCACAAAGCTTTCATGACACAAAAGGAACACGTCTCAAAAAGGCCGCTCTTGGATGGCAAAGGCTGGGGATTTAATCCAGCAGGTATGGGACTTTGACAGGATCAGTCACGGAAAAGAATGGACGAATACCCCAGTAGACATGTATGGCATCTCGGAAAGTACTGCATGGATCAAATTCCTGCGGCCGTAGACACAGAGGTAAGGGAACTGATAAATCAGCATTCAGACCCAGAAGATATCATCATCTACACAGATGGATCCGTGAAGCGCGGATCAAGGTCAGCATGGGCATACACAGCGCAAAGAAGGGGAAAAACAATGCAGGAGGACAGCGGCGCTTACCAGACAACCAAGTAAAGCATGACCATGGAAATAGCCGTTGCTTCTAGAGCATTAGCATAGGTATTCGAGCAAACCGCTACACAGGCAGAAATTGTATCAGACTACTTGAAAATGCTCTATTAGCAACAAGTGTTATGCGCTCTGAATGGGTAGTAAACATTCAAAAATCGCACTTAACCTCCCTCGGCTGGTTCTATACACCTGGTCATGCGGGCGTAAGGGGAAATGAGCGAGCGGACCAATTGGCAATCACTGCACTAAGGCATGTAGGAAGAAGCATGGACATAGCAGATATCGTCAACGCTGTACGGACTGGGCTAGTGGATAATGAGGAATCCCAGACACTAACACGATTGCGTGACATGGGAGTAAAGTATGGTGAAGCACGTCTATGCCGTCTTCGAGCCCGGGATAAGAGACAATATAACCAGCATCTCTCGGAAACAAGAAGAAGTACTTTGAATTGACTGCTGCATCATCGGAGGACTTAGCAGGCATGGAAATGCCCAATGTGCAGTGACGTCGATAGTGATAACATAATATAACATATATATATATATATATATATATATATATATATATATATATATATATATATATATATATATATATATATCATCATTATCAGGTGCTTTGCCGACTGACGTGGGCGATCATGCCTCTCCATAATCTGCGATCTCCTGCAGCATGTATCATTTCGGATGCCGACACACCTCCATGGCATGCAACAAGACTGTCAAGCATCTTCTCTCGTTGTCTTCCTCTATCCCTTTTTCCACAGATCTTTCCAGTGGTCACAACATGTTCTATTTTCCCTCTTCTCATAACATGGCCGAAAAATGATGACTGTCTTTTTCTGATGTCTGTGATAAGTTGTCTTTGGGCTCCCGCCTTTTTCAAAACCTCTTGGTCGCTCTTTTTAGCTGTCCTGGGTATTCTAAGCATTCTTCTGTAAAACCACATCTCTGAGGCCTCTAAAAATTGTTTAGCCTGCCTACCGATTGTCCAGGATTCACATCCATATGTTAAAACTGGATGTATGTAGCAAGCAAGAATTCTTTTTCTAACTCTCAATGACAAGGATATATTGCACAAGATGTTTTTCATTTTATAAAATGCAGATTCCAATTCTGTTTCTTATTTCAGTTATGCATCTTCCATCTGATGTTATCCATGTACCCAGAAACCTAAATTTCTGTACTTGTCCTAAAATAACACCAATGACTTTTATTACACATTTAGGAATTAATCTGTTTCTTTGATACCACCATTACTTCTGTCTTCCCATTATTCAAACTGAGGCCCATTCTTCCACTTTCTAACACCACAATGTCTTTCATTTCCTGTAATTCTTTCTGACTTGTTGCTATCAAGACTGTGTCATCAGCATAACGTAAATTGTTTATATTGTGCCCAACAACCACAATTCCGGGCATATTAATTAAAGATCTCATTATATATTCACTGTATATTGAAAACAAATCAGGTGACAGTACACATCCTTGTCGTACGCCCCTCTTTATGCTTTGAAATGTACCTAAACAGTTGTTTATTCTTATAGCTGCTGTTTGCTGCCAATACATATTCTTTATTATTCGTAGATCTTTTCCATCAATGTTTAATTTTTCTAACAGTTTGATTACTTCTTCATGCTTCACACATTCAAATGCTTTTGTATAGTCTATGAAACATATGTACAAATCAGTATTTACTTCTATAGCTCTTTCCGACAATGTCCTTAGGATGTATATGGCATTGTTTGTACCTTTTCCTTCTACAAATCCACATTGTTCATCGCTGATTTCTGGTTTAATTTTGTTTCTTATTCTTCTCATAATTATTCTCAGTAAAAATCTTAGTCATATGACTCATAAGACTTATTGTGCAATGGTCTTCACATTTTAAAGTGCCTGGTTTCTTTGGCAGAGCTATAAATATGGATTTTAAAAGGTCATTTGGAATATACCCACTATCATAAATATCATTTTAAAGTTTAGTTATTATTTCAATTCCAAAATCTCCCAGTGCTTCGATTTCTTCCAGTGAGATGTTGTCTGGCCCGGGTGCTTTTTCTTTCTTCATATGATGTATTGCATCCTCAACCTCTGCAGTCATTATTGGTGGACCATCATTGTTGGTCTGCAGTTCTACATCTGGTCTATTATCATCATACAATTCCCCTATATACTCTGTCCATCTGTTAATTATTTTTCTATGTCCCATTAATAAGTCACCATCTTTTGATTTCAAACATCGAGTGCTGTTACGTGTCATCTTTCCTGTTAACATATTTATCTGTTTGTACATGGAATGTGAGTCTTTCCTTTGATTTTCCCCAATCTCTGTACACATTTGATTCAGCCAGGCTTCTTTAGCCACTTTGCATTTGTTCACTATTTCTTTTTGTATTCTAGAGTATTCTTCTTTATCATTCTTTTTCTTCCTTCTTTCATCCATCAACTGCAGAATTTCGGTTGACATCCATTTCTTTTTTTGCAACTCTATGGGTTGGTGGGATTGTCTCTTTTGATGTCTGCTGAATTGACCCACGCAACATATCCCACTGTTCATCAATAGTCTGTATAATTTCCATTGCATTATACCGGTTTTGTACAGTTACATTGTCTTCTTCTTCTGCCTTTTTATCCCCCAATGGAGAATAGGCCCTCAACCAACTCACGCTAAGTCGTTCTATCCTTCGCCATTACATGGAGCTCTCCCCATGTCCTCCCAATCTTTCTAACCTCATTCTCCAGCTCTTTTCTCCATGTGTTTTTTGGCCTTCCTTTATTCCTATGCCCCTGTGGGTTCCAATGCAAAGACATTCTAGTTATGCTGTTCTCCTGTTTTCTCAGTGTGTGCCCTATCCAACGCCAGCGTCTTTTCCTCACCTCCTGATCCACTGGAGCCTGTTTAGTTCTCTCCCAAAGTTCTACATTAGTTATTCTATCATACCATTTTATTCCCTCTATTCTGCGCAGGCACCAGTTAATGAATGTCTGTAATTTATTAGTAATTGCCTTCGTTGTTCTCCATGTTTCCGCCCCATACAATAGTACTGATTTGACATTAGAATTAAAAATTTTTAGTTTAGTATTTCTTTTAATTTCTTTTGACCTCCACAAATTCCCTAGTGCTATGAAAGCCCCTCTTGCCTTTTGTATTCTTATTTTAATATCTATCAGTTCCTCCATCTTTATCTACATTACTGTCCAAATAGGTGTACGACTCCACGTCTTGGAGTGGGGTGCCATTAAGAGAAACCACATTACTATTTGCCTGATTTATTCTCATTATCTTTGTCTTTCCTTTACGGATTTTCAGACCAAGCTGCTGTGATCTCGCATTGAGTATATTTAATTTATCTTGTATCTGATTCCGTGAATGGGACAGAAGGGAAATATCATCAGCGAAGTCCAGATCATCAAGCTGTTTTGTAGGGGTCCACTGAATTCCATTCTTGGTGTTAGCAGTTACTGTTTTCATAGTCCAGTCTTTAGCCAGTAAAAATAGGAGAGGCGACAAAAGACATCCCTGTCGCACACCTGTTTTTATTTCAAATGCATCTGTTAGCTTTCCCTCATGAAGAACTCGACATTTCATGTCCTTATATGTTGCCTTTACTAAGTTGATAATTTTCTGTGGGATTCCATAGTGCCCCATCAATTTCCAGAGAGATTCCCTATCAATGCTGTCAAATGCTTTTTCATAGTCTATAAATCCAATGTAAAGTGGTGAGTTCAGTTCAATGCTTTGCTCTATTATAATACGTAATGTGGCTATCTGATCAGTACAGGATCTGTTTGACCGAAAACCTGCCTGCTCATCTCTTAGCATTTTATCAATAGCATCTTTTAATCTTTCCAAAATAATTCTACTTAATATTTTTCCAGGAACTGACAGCAACATAATTCCTCTATAGTTTTCACACTCCTGTAGATCACCTTTTTTGGGCAGTTTCAAAAGATATCCTTCTCTCCAGTCTGTTGGTATTTCTTCGGTCTCCCAGACTTTACTGAATAATCTATGTAGCAATTCTGTTGATGTGTTTATGTTGGTCCTGATGGCTTCAGCTGGGATACCATCTGGGCCTGACGCCTTTCCTTCCTTAAGAAGATTTATAGCTTTTCTAATTTCCTCTTTGGATGGTATCTCACAGTTGATATCCAGTTCCATTTCTAAAGGCTGGATATCTGGGGGAACCTCTGGGCCTGGTCTATTTAGAAGCATTTCAAAATATTCAACCCATCTGTCCATTTGATCTTTAGTGTTAGTAAGTACCTTTCCTTGACTATTTTTGATTGATCCAGTTGGCTGACTATATTTGCCTACTAATTTTCTTGTGTTACTGTAAAGTTCTCTGAGGTTTCATTTTGCTGCTGCTGTCTCCGCTTCTTGTGCTAGATCATTTAGATATTTCACGTTATCTGCCCTTATATGCCTCCTAACTTCCTTGTTGGCTTCTGTGTAATTCACCTGAGCTCTAGCTTTAGCAGCTCTAGTTTTGCTATTGTTTAATTCTTAATGGTTTCTGGTGTTATCCATGCTTTATGTTTCCTTTCTTTCTTGCCAAGAACTTCTACGCAAGATTCATTCCAGATTCCTTTGATCTGATCCCAGCAGACTTCTGTGTTGACATCTTCAGCTAACTGCTGCAACACCTGGTACTTATTAGAGACCGTAACTGAGAACTGTTCCTTAATTTCTTTATCTCTGAGAAAGCCTACATTATATTGGTTTCTATGATTATAAGATAAGTTACATTGTATTGTTCCTTAATTTCTTTATCCGTTCTAAGAATTCCTAAATTTAACTTGATGTTCTGTGGTGTTTTTCTAATGTTCTTTAGTTTTATTCTAATTTTCCCTACAATTGGAACATGGTCACTAAAGCATTCTGCCCCTGGTCTAGTTTTTGCTCCAACTAAGCTGCTCTGGAATCTTCTTGAAATCAAATTATAATCAGTCTGATTGCGGACATTATCACCAGGACTTTTCCAAGCCCACAATCTTCGAGGATGGTGTTTAAACCAGGTGATACCTATTATCATGCTGCGCGACTCAGCCCATGCTATTAATCTGTCACCTCTCACATTCTTTTCTCCTAGGCCATAGCCACCCGTTGTTCCGTACACTTTTTCACTTCCTACTTTCGCGTTGAAATCTCCAAGTACCATTGTTACTTCACAATTTTTGCATTGATCAACAGCCATGTCTAACTCGTCATAAAATGCGCCAATATCTTCCTCTAAACTATCTGCTGTTGGAGCATAAATCTGTACTAAGTTGATGTCAAACGGTCTGCCTCGAAGTTTTACTAATAGTACTCTATCTGATATTGTCCAAAATCCTTTAATAGTTTTTGAGTTCTTTGGATCCAAAATAATACCAACTCCCTTACTATATTCATTCCCACCCGAGAAAATAATTCTGTACTGATCTGAATACTTGTCCCCTGCTCCTGGCCATCGCATTTCACTAATTCCTAATATGTTGATGTTCATTTTCTTCATTTCCATCTTGATGTTATCCATCTTTCCGTTTTGTATGAGTGTTGTGACATTCCACGTACCGATGTTTATGATGTTTCTACCATTAACTTTATATCAGTAGCAACAACTATATATATTAGTGCTGTGTTTTCTAGGTTGGGTTTAAAGGGTTCAGTAGGCTTAACCCTAGTTTAAGAAAATAATAATTTGCTGACTAGCAAGTAAATATTAAAATGCGTTCAATGGAAAAATAAATTTTGTAAAGGTAAAGTGGGTGGCTTTGTTTCCATACATATTTTAGGCTTGTGTGTGTGTGTACATTGCTTAGAATTTAATCAAGACGTCTTTAAAAGTCTTTACAAGTTAACACGCTTGCTGTCTTTAAAAGTCTACATATTTGGAACCTTTATTCATTTTTTTTAAATCTATGCTAGTAATTAGGACTGTACCGAATAGTGATTTTCACTATTCGGCTGAATACGAATAGCGGGACCAACTATTCGGCCGAATACGAATAGTGTACAGTGTATATAATATATGTACGCTGAACTTTTACTTCACATTTAGTAGCACAGAATAGTTATCTTCTTCTTTAGCATTCTGAGCCCTTGAGGTTTACTGTTGCATATATCACTCGTCTCCATTCATCTCTTTGGCTGGCCTTATCTTCACAATTTGTAACACCAGTTGTATGCAGGTCTGGCTGGATATTATCTCTCGAACTTCTTTTTTTGTCTGCCTCGTGGCCTACGCCCATTCCTCTCTCAGGTGTATACAGTTTTTACCTCTCATTCATCTGACATGTTTTCAATATGCCCCAACCATTTTAGTCTGTTAGCTCTCATGATGCCGGTCTTTTTCTTCCTAATCTTCATTCTTCTGTCAGAAAACTGATATGAGGAGGCCGGTAGCCTTTATGAAAGCTATCGTGCAATCCATATCCTGTTGTGTACCATACAGTTTTGTCTTCATTGTGGTTGAAACAGGCCAGATTGCGTCTCTGTTGTCAGCATACAGTTGACAGTGTTGGAGCACATGCTCATCATTTTCGGGTGCCACGCTGCAGGGACACGTCTCCGTATTTCCTACACAGTGATCAATGGTGTTTTAAACAAATTATGTGTTACGTTGTTGCTTCTCACTCTCCATTCCCCGCTGTTAGCATCTTTGATGGGTCCACAGATTTGTCGTAAGACTGTTTTCGAAAACCTGTAATAAGGCCTTATCTCTTTTATTTCTGCTTCAAGTTTCAGAGCCATATAAAACGACTGGTCTTATCAACGTTTTATATATTTTGATCTTGGTGGTGCGCGACAGACACTTTGACTTTAGCAGATGTTGAAGGGCATTGTATACTTTATTTCTAGATTGTATTCTAGATTGTATTTCTTCTCTCAGCATGTTGGAGCAGTTGAAGTTTGCACCCAAGTACTTATATTTTCCCGTTCGTTTGATTTTCATATTATCGACTTGAATGTGGCCGGAGTTTATATTCTTTCCATGTTTAGTTAGTATTCGTACAGAATAGTAAACATTTAAAAACATTTTATGTTTTGCATCCTTGGTAACTAATAACCAGGAATAAAAGAATTCTGAGTATTATAACAAGTAACTGAACTTGTAAATTGTCACCAACAGCTTAGTTAATGCATGAAGACAGAATTGAATGCACAAGTCATGAAAACTGAAAGGTAAGCAACTCATACCTTTTTTTCTTAGTGTACTACATTTCTGCAGTTGTCTCCCATTTGAACAAAAATACTCCCAGAGAACATGTAAGGCTGCGTTTATTTCAAACTAACTCTTGTTACATGTGAAGAAAGGATGTTCAAGAAGAAGACTACGACGTGTGTGTAACCCGTGTGATTACTAGAACTGTATTAGGACGGTATTCTTGAATCAAATGATGAATCATTTCATGAATGAAATGAATAGATATTTATCGATTCACGATCTGACAGCAGCCTTTTCGATACTCGTAGGCTGAAAGCCCAAATCAATATAAGGAAGGTACTTATCAGAGAGCTGCTGTTTGCAGATGATGTAGCAACTACCACCTACTCTGAAGGGGGGCTGTAATGGCCAAACAATTATTTTACACACGAATAGACACGCTAGATGCAGAGTAGGTAAACTGGATGTCTGATTTGACATTTTGGTACAATCTGGGAGCAACAATTGAGATAACAGAAAAATGACCACAAGTGACATTTTCCCACAATTCACGCCTGTCGCGTTTAGCCAAAATCCCATTTTCCAAAAGTTGCAAATTTAATCTCAGTTTATTATTTCACACTCAAAGAGATACTCTAGATAAGAAACTTTACATTATGGAGCTCGTAGGTGGCAGGAAAATAGATAGGATAAAAGTAAAAAACAAATTTTAAACAGAAATGTTCCTAACAACTTGTTGGTTTCCTTCCACAAAACATTGAGTCCCAGAAAATTATTTTACACCTGAATAGACACGCTAGATGCAGAGTAGGTAAACTGGATGTCTGATCTGATATTTTGGACAATCTGGGAGCAACAATTGAGATAACATAAAAATGACCACAAGTGACATTTTTCCACAATTCACGCCTGTCGTGTTTAGCCAAAATCACATTTTCCAAAGTTGCAAATTTAGTCTCAGTTTATAATTTCACACTTGAAGAGATAGTCTAAATGAGAAATTGATCATTTTCAAGCTCGTTGGTAGCGGAAAAATAGATAAGATAAAAGATAAAACTCATTTTAAATAGAAATGTTCTTAACAACTTATTGGTGTCCTACCACTAAAAATTGAGTCCCAGACAATTATTTTACACACGAATAGACACGCTGGAAGCAGACTAGGTAAACCTGATGTCTGATTTTACATTTTGGTTCAATCTGGGAGCAACAATTGAGATAACATAAAAATGACCACAAGTGACAATTTTCCACAATACACGCCTGTCGCGTTTAGCCAAAATCACATTTTCCAAAAGTTGCAAATTTAGTCTCAGTTTATTATTTCACACTTGAAGAGATACTCTAGATAAGAAATTTGTCATTTTGGAGCTTGTTGGTCGCAAAAAAATAGATAAAAGATAAAATCAAATTTTACAAGGAAATGTTCTTAACAACTTATTGGTGTCGTACCACTAAACATTGAGTCCCAGACAATTATTTTACATATGAATAGACACGCTAGATGCAGAGTAGGTAAACTGGATGTCTGATCTGATATTTTGGTACAATCTGGGGGCAACAATTGAGATAACATAAAAATGACAACAAGCGACATTTTCCCACATTTAACGACTGGCGCGTTTGGACAAAATCACATTTTCCAAAAGTTGCAAATTTGGTGTCAGTCTATTATTTTACACTTGAAGAGATACTATAGAATAGAAAATTGACATTTTGGAGCTCGTCGGTGGCAGAAAAATAGATAAGATAGAAGATAAAACATATTTTACATATAATTGTTCCTAACAACTTGTTGGTGTTCTACCACTAAACATTGAGTCCCAGACAATTATTTTACACACGAATAGACATGCTGGATGCAGACTAGGTAAACTTGATGTCTGATCTGACATTTTTGTACAATCTTGGGGCAACAATTGAGATAACATAAAAATAACCACAAGTGACATTTTCCCACAATTCATAACTCTCGCGTTTGGGAAAAATCAAATTTTCAAAAAGTTGCAAATTTAGTCCCAGTCTATCATTTTACACTTAAAAAGATACTATAGAATAGAAATTGGACATTTTGGAGCTCGTCGGTGGCAGAAAAATAGATAAGATTAAAGTGAAAAACAAATTTTACAAAGAAATGTTCCTAACAACTTGCTCGTGTCCTACCACTAAACATTGAGTCCAAGACAATAATTTTATAAATGAGCAGACAAGCTAGATGCAGAGTATGTAAACTGGATGTCTGATCTAACATTTTTATACAATCTGGGTGCAACAATTGGGATAAAATAAAAAAAAACCACAAGTGACATTTTTCCACAATTAACGCCTGCCGCGTTTAGACAAAATCACATTTTCAAAAATTTGCAAATTTAGTCTCAGTCTATCATTTTACACTTCAAGAGATATTATAGAATAGAAATTTGACATTTTCGAGCAGAAAAATAGATAAGATAAAATATAAAACATATTTTACATAGAAATGTTCCTAACATCTTGTTGGTGTCCTACCACTAAACATTGAGTCTCAGACAATTATTTTACACACGAATAGACACGCTGGATGCAGAGTAGGTAAACTGGATGACGGATTTGACATTTTGGTACAATCTTGGGGCAACAATTGAGATAACATAAAAATGACCACAAGTGACATTTTTCTACAGGTGTACGCCTGTCGCGTTTATCCAAAATCTGGTTTTCTTAAAGTTGAAAATTTAGTCTCAGCCTATAATTTTACACTTGAAGAGTTACTCCAGATGAATAATTGGACACTTTGGAACTTGTTAGTGGCAGAAAAATGGATAAGATAAAAGTGAAAAACAAATTTAATACCGAAATGTTCCTAACAACTTATTGGTGTCCTACCACTAAACATTGAGTCCTAGACTATCATTTTACACATGATTAGACATGCTAGATGCAAATTAGGTAAACTGGATGTCTCATTTGACCTTTAGAAAAATGTGACTTGTGGTCATTTTTTAGTTATTTCCTTTGCCGCCCCAGATTCTACAAGCATGTCAAACCGACATCCAGATTACCTACTCTGCATCTGGCGTGTCTATTCATGTGTAAAATAATTGATTGGGACTCATTGTTTAGTGGTAGACACTTAACAAGTTGTTAGGAAAATTTCTTTGCAAAATTTGTTTTTCACTCTTATCTTATCATTTTTTCTGCCACCAACGAGCTCCAAAGTGTCAAATTTCTCATCTAGAGTATCTATTCGAAAGTTAAATAATAGACTGAGACTAAAATTTCCATTTTTAAAAAACGTGATTTTAGCCAAACGCGACAGTCTTGATTTGTGGAAAATTGTCACTTATGGTCATTTTTATTTTATTCAATTGTTGCCCACAGATTGTACCAAAATGTCAGATCGGACATCCAATTTGCCTACTCTGCATCTAGTGTGTAAATTAATGTGTAAAATGATAGTCTGCGACTCAATGTTTTGTGGTAGGAAACCAACAAGTTGTTAGGAACATTTCTTTGTAAAATTTCTTTTTCAATTTTATCTTATCTATTTTTCTGCCACTAAAGAGCTCCAAAGTGTCCAATTTTTCTTCTAGAGTATCTCTTCAAGTGTGAAATGATAAACTGAGACTAAATTTGCAACTTTTGGAAAATTTGATTTTAGCTAAACGTGACAGGCGTGAATTGTGGAAAATTGTCACTTGTGGTCATTTTTATGTTATATCAATTGTTGCTCCCAAAATGTAAAATCAGACATCAAGTTTACCTAGTCTGCATTCAGCGTGTCTTTTCGTTTGAAAATAATTGTCTGGTACTCAATGTTTAGTGGCAGGACACCAACAAGTTGTTAGGAACATTTCTATGTAAAATATGTATTATATTTTATCTTATCTATTTTTCTGCCACCGACGAGCTCCAAAGTGTCCAATTTCTTTTCTATAGTATCTCTTCAAGTGTAAAATTATAGACTGAGACTAAATTTGCAACTTTTAGAAAATGTGTTTTGGCTAAACGCGACAGGCGTGAATTGTGGAAATATGTCACTAGTGGTCATTTTTATGTTGTCTCAGTTGCTTCCCCCAGATTGTACCAACATGACAGATCTGACGTCCAGTTTACCTACTATGAATCTAGCGTGTCTATTTATGTGTAAAATAATTGTCTGGGACTCAATGTTTTGTGGTAGGACACCAACAAATTGTTTGGAACATTTCTGTGGAAAATTTGTTTTTGACTTTTATCTTATCTATTTTTCTGCCACGGACGAGCTCCAAAATGTCAAATTTCTCATCTAGAGTATCTCTTCAAGTATGAAATGACAGACTCAGACTAAATGTGCAACTTTTCGAAAATGTGATTTTGGCTTAAAGCGACAGGGGCTCACCCTTTAAAAAATGTCACTTGTGGTCATTTTTTTGTTCTCTCAATTGTTTCAGCCACATTGTCCCAAAATGTCAATTCAGACATCCAGTTTACATACTCTGCATCTAACGCCTATTCATGTGTAAAATAATTGTCTGGGACTCAATGTTTAGTGGTAGGACACCAACAAGTTGTTAGAAACATTTCTGTGTAAAATTTGTTTTTACTTTTATCTTATCTATTTTTCCGCAACGACGAGCTCCAAAATGTCAAATTTCTCATCTAGAGTATCTCTTCAAGTATGAAATGATAGACTCAGACTAAATGTGCAACTTTTAGAAAATGTGATTTTGGCTAAACGCGACAGGCCTGAATTGTGGAAGAATGTCACTTGTGGTCATTTTTTTTTTGTTATCTCAGTTGCTTCCCCCAGATTGTACCAACATGTCAGATCTGACATCCAGTTTACCTACTATGTATCTAGCGTGTCTATTTATGTGTAAAATAATTGTCTGGGACTCAATGTTTTGTGGTAGGACACCAACAGGTTGACAGGAACATTTCTGTGCAAAATTAGTTATTTCACTTTCATCTTATCTATTTTTTTGCCACGGACGAGCTCCTAAATGTCCAATTTCTTATCTAGAGTATCTCTTTAAGTGTGAAATGATAGACTGAGACTAAATTTGGAACTCTTGGAAAATGTGATTTTGGCTAAACGCGACAGGAGTGAATTGTTGGAAAATGTCACGTGTAGTCATTTTTATGTTATCTGAATTGTTGCTCCCAGATTGTACCAAAACGTCAAATCAGATGTTCAGTTTACCTTCTCTGCATCGAGCCTGTCTATTCACGTGCAAAATAATTGTCTGGGACTTAATGTTTAGTGGTAGGACACCAGCATGGTGTTAGAAACATTTCTTTGTGAAATTTGTTTTTCACTTTTATCTTATCTATTTTTCTGCCACCGAAGAGCTCCAAAATGTCAAATTTTTCATCTAGAGTATCTCTTCAAGTGTGAAATCATAGCCTGAGACTAAATTCGCAACTTTTGGAAAATGTGATTTAGGCTAAACGCAGCAGGCGTGAATTGTGGAGAAATGTCACTTGTGGTCATTTTTATGTTATCTCAATTGTTGCCCCCCCCCCCATTGTACCAAAATGTCAAATCAGACATCCAATTTGCTTACTCTGTATCTAGCGTGTCTATTCATGTGTAAAATAATTGTCTGGGACTCAATTTTTAGTGTTAGGACACACGCAAATTGTTAGGAACATTTCTTTGTAAAATGTGTTTTTATCTTTTACCCTATCTATTTTTCTGCCACCAAAGTGCTCCAAAATGACAAATTTCTCATCTATAGTAACTCTTCAAGTGCAAAATGGTAGCTTGAGACAAAATTTTCAACTTTTGGAAAATGTCAGCTTATTGCAAACCTCGACAGACGTGCACCCGTGGAAAAATGTAACTTGTGGTCATTTTTTAGTTATCTCAATTGCTGCTCCCAGATTGTACAAACATGTCAAACAGACATCCAGATTACCTACGCTGCCTCTACCGTGTCTATTCATGTTAAAATAATTGTCTGGGACACAATGTTTAGTGCTAGGAAACCAACAAGTTGTTAGGAACATTTCTTTGTAAAATTTGTTTTTATCTGTTATCCTATCTATTTTTCTGCCAAAAACGTGCTCTAAAATGATCAATTTCTCATCTATAGTATCTCTTCAAGTGCAAAATAGTAGCTTGAGACTAAATTTTTAACTTTTGGAAAATGTCAGCTTGCTGCGAAACGCAAAAGACAAGAATTGTGGGAAAATGTCACTTGTGGTCATTTTTATGTTATCTCAATTGTTACTCCCAGATTGTACGAAAATGTCAATTTAGACATCCAGTTTACCTACTCTGCTTCTAGCGTCCCTATTCATGCGTAAAATAATTGTCTGGGACTCAATGTTTAGTGGTAGGACACCAATGAGTTGTTAGGAACATTAGTAGTGTTAGTAAATAGGGGATCGGGCCACTTTTTTAAGAATTTAAAAAAGAAACTTTTTTTTTAAAACCAACTTTCCGTTCGATTTTTGAAGAAAATTGACACTCCATTTTTTAAAAATTTTTATTTATCAGGCTACTATTTTAAGAATTTAAAAAACAAACTTAAAAAAAAAAAATATTTGTTTTTTCATAATACCAATATCCCCTCGGAGAGCTCTTCATAACACCAATATCCCTTCTATACATATGCAAGCCACATTTAAAAAAAAATTTTTTTTTTTTTTATAACACCAATACCCCCTCGGCTTAAAAAAAATATTAAAAAAAACGTATATTGCTTTATCTCCTATATGATATAGATTCCATATATGATATAACTACTATAATAATGTTATGAATTAATAAGTGACATTAACATGGTTGAACTAAAAAATAATAATATGAAATTATAATAATAGTGAACTCCACCTACAAAATCGGAAATTCCCGAAATCATTTTTGGTAACGAGATGTAGAACATTCCATTCCGGGACAAACATTCCGATCCGGGACAGAAATTCCGATCCGGGGAAACTTTTTTTTTCACGGTGAATAAAACATGTTTGAGACTATTCACCCCGCTTTACAAACTGGTTTTCTGTAGTCATCACACATTATAGATTTTTGTGTACCGTGATGCGTGTAAAACACAGGTAAAAATGTCACGCTTCAATGCATCCGCTAAAATAATTCTTTTGTGTTGGGAGAAAACCAGAGTCAGTGTAAACCCCATAAAACGTCTTTACAAAAGACATTGATTTATGATGAATGACATTTTTTATCACGACAAATGTTGTGAAATGTCGTGTTACTTCAGTGGTTCTAAAACTTTATATTAAAAAAGACCCTAATTTTTAAAATTGTTATAAAAATTTTATTTACCGTCAGAAATGATTCAAAATAGTCTCAAATTAAAATGTAAAAATCACAGGTTCACAGGTTCTCAAAATATTCCTTAAAAAAAAGTATTGAAGAATTATCTTGGAATGAAAATACATCAAACAGAAATAATAATTTACTACTACCTAGAAGTATAAGGGTATTAATTGTTGGTAAATCAGGTTGTGGAAAAACTAATTTACTTTTACATTTACTTCTAAAGGATTTCTTAGATTATGATAGTCTCTTTTTCAGCCAGATTATAAAATAATTGAAACAGGATTTGAACAACGATTACCAAACGAAATTTTATATCAAGTATTAAAAAAAAAGATTAAATAATAGGTAAAGGTATATCACCATATCAATTATTGCAAGAAGCTGGAAAACAATCTGCTTCCTCCAAAACACCAATAACATGTTGTTTTTATGAAAATGCAGATGAAGTCCCAGATCCAAAAGATCTCGAATCCACAGATGAAAATCTTTAGATATTTGATGATCTTTTATTAGAAAAACAGAATAAATGTGAGGTTTATTATGTCAGAGGAAGACATATTAATGTTGATTGCTTTTATTTAGCTCAAAATTATTTTTAATTGCTGAGACAAACTATCATAGAAAATGCTAATTTCATATGTTTATTCAAACAAGATGAAAAAAATTTAAATCATATTTACAACGATCAGATCAACAGATATGCTAATAGAAGAGTTTAAAAAACTTTGTGAAATATGTTGGGAAAAACCATATGGATTCTTAGTTACAGATAATTCTAGTCATAAATATAATGGAAAATATAGAGATAAATTAGATACCTTTTATTTTCCAGAGGATACAGTCTTTAATTAGTTTATTTTTTATATCTAATAAAATGGAAGAATTATTAAAAAAATAGTAAGAAACTCCAGACCTAAATTCCCACATCAATTTGTTGTCTCCAGAAATAAGACTGTGTTTAATACTGCATTTAATCCACCATTAGAACTTGATAAAGATAAACATTATGAGATTGCTTTAGGTAATCTGGAAACTTATTATTCTTTTCCTAATATTGATAAAGATAACAATCTGTTTGAATATTCTAAAAATAATGGAAAAACATGAATAAAAATATTAAAACCAGAAGGTGCTTATGAACTTAAACATTTAAATACAAAAATACAAAAACTTATAGGTGATGAAATAACAGTTGATCCGGTTAGTAAAATTTCAAAATCAAGTATAACAATTGAAGCAAATCATCAAACTCTAAAATCTGTCATGACTATAAAAACAGGATATAAAGTAAGTTTTTTAGAGAAGAATACATTTGCTAATTTATTAGGATTTCAAAATAAAATATATGAATCAGGCACTCACGAATCAGAAAATATTGTAAATATTATGCATATAAACAGCATTTTAATTCATCTAAATATTATAAATGGAAGTTTCGTTAATGGATCTAGAAATCCAGTTATTTATTCTTTTTTTCCCAATGTATCTCCAGGTAGAAAAATTGTTGAAAAACCACATAACTTAGTTTTTTTTTACCTGTTACTATGAAAACTATAAAAGATTTGAAAATAACAATTATTGATCCAAATAACCAAGTTTTAAATTTAAGAGGTAAAAACATTACTATAAGGTTTCATCTAAGAGAAATATAAAAAACTAAAAGTTATCCTTATAAAATAGCAATGTATCAACAAGTAAAATTAAATACCTCTGACAATCAAAAAGATAAAATACAACATGCCTTAAAGAATAATATTCCTGTTACTATTAGAATCACAGATGTATGTGAAGATGTATTAGCATTAACAAAAAGACATATTAATAAATTAGAAAAAGCACTATCTCAAAAAAAAAAAAAGGTGTTGATATTACTTTAACAAAGAAAACAAATTAAATATAATTTGAATAATAAAGGTGGATTTCTTCCTGTATTGGCTGCTATGATATTACCTTTATTAAAAACAGCTGTTCCTGCTATTGCAAAATCATTAGGTGTTGGTGCTTTAACAGGTTTAGCTTCTATTGGTGTTCAAAAATTAATTGGTAATGGATTATATTTAAAAAGAAAAGGATGTGTTTGTCAAATTGAATCAGATGGAAACGGTCTTTATTGAAATCAGATAAATGGTAGTGGATTAGAATTACAGGGTGATGGTTTATATTTATCAAAAGAAGAAAATATTTATGATGGTAGTGAACTTCAAGGTGATTTAGTTAAAAATATTCCAGTTTTTAATATGTTATT
This sequence comes from Candidula unifasciata, assembly GCA_905116865.2. Taxonomy (NCBI): domain Eukaryota; kingdom Metazoa; phylum Mollusca; class Gastropoda; order Stylommatophora; family Geomitridae; genus Candidula; species Candidula unifasciata. The sequence continues at coordinate 124,387 of CAJHNH020001866.1, forward strand.
TTCATAAATTTTTTGGGTCTTAAAAAATGGAAGTAAAAGAAAGAATATATCCTATTTTACCTACTGCACCACCACAAAATGCTTTAGCTGATATAATAGAAGCTAACAAATATAGAATACAAAAAAATATTACATATTCAAAATAATTTTGAAAAAAAGAAGATAGAGGAAAGAAATTAAAAAATATACTAAAGTATTATTCTCATTTAATACCACTGACACAATTTTAACAACTGCTTCAATAGGTCTTGGGGTTACAGGGGTAGGATTATTAACCACGATTATTGCAGCACCAATAGTTTTAGGAATGGAAATTGCTGCATTAGGAATGGGAGCAGGAAGTATTATAATAAAATTTATAAATAAAAAATTACAACATAAAAGTGATAAACATAGACAGATTTTAATGTGATCAGAATCAAAAATTAATACAATTTATAATCATATTTCCAAAGCACTTGAAGATGGGAAAATATCTGAAGAAGAATTTAAATTTATTTTAGAATAAGAAAATAAATTTAGAGATATGAAAGAAGCAATAAAACATCATGATTGTATAACCACAGTGAAAAATATTGAGAATCATACTAATGAAAAACAGGATTTAATAAATAAATTAAACACTTTTTTAGAAGAATCAAAAATATAGAATTAAGTATACAATTAAAAATTAAAATTAATATTTAAAAAAGCTTTTCTAATATTTAGATTCTATAAAAAGTGATCAACTTGTTAATGAATTTCTTCAAACAAGAAGAAATATTCAGTTAAATAATATGCAAGAAAGACTTGGAGAAATTAAAATAAAAAAGAGAGTTTACCAAAGTGTTTTCTCCTATAACTGAAAGTCAACAAAAAGCAGCTGAAGTTACTCAAAAAGCAATTGGTGAAATACCTAAATTATTATCTTTAGAATTACCAAATAAAAGACAAATTGCCATAGAACAACCTCCGCAGAATTTATCTAGTTATGGAAAAATAGCTGTAGAATATTTACAAAAAAATATTTGAAGATAAAGAAAATGCAGATACAAAATATGGTATTCGTTCTAAGGATAATAAATTTTATATTGGTAATAAAGAAGTAAAAATTGATGGTAATGATATTGTTTTAAATGAAAAAAGATATACAGGAACTCCAGGTTTATGGGATTACTAACTCGTAAGAATCCACAAAAATATTCAGAAGATGATAAAAGAAAGTATGCAGATATATTATATGCTACTAATGCCATGTATGCAGATTATGATCCTAATAAAAGACAATCTTCTAGTACCGGAAAATAATGGAAAATTATAATAAGTCACACATGGAAAAATAGACAATTATCTATTAAGGAAATTACTCCATCTAGCAGTCAATCATTTGATCCAAATGAATTAGTAAAAAGATATTTTGATTATTATTATCAAGTAAACAAACAGGAAATACTGGGGTAAATGACGAAATGATGAATATAGCATATCAACTTTATACACTAAAGGAAATAAATGAAAATGAGTATCAAACAATGCTGAAACAGGCTAGTTAGAATTTAAATTAAATATTTAAAAATGCCTTTAACAATAAAAAAAAAAAAAATAGAAAAAATATTTTAAAGGAGAAGGATTTTTTGATAGTTTATTATCTACTATTAGTTCTCAAGCTGTTAAAGATGCAGCAAAGGAAGTAGTTGTAAATGTTGGAAAGAAAGCTGCAACAGATTTAGGTATAATAAAGCTACTGAAAAAGTTATAAATAAAATATTTCCCAAAGAAACACAACCAACAGCAGTTCTAAATCAACAACAATCTAAATTAACTCCAGAATCAAGAATACAATTAAATAATATATTAACAAGAGGAAGTGGAACTAGAAGAATATAATTTATATATTTAAATTTGGAGAGGAAATAATTAAATTCATAAAAAATGATATTGAGTTTTATGAAGATATGTAAGATGATTTTCAAAAATTGAAACAATCAAGTATTGCAAATAAAGCATTTCATTAATAATCTAAATTTTTTGCTATATCTTTTTTTTAGTCATCTTAGGATTTTCAGTTTTTATATTCATAGCTTTATCTATCATAGCCATTTGATAAAAGTTTCCTAATGTTCTCATATTTTCATTTACTGGAGAAGTATAATTTTTTGTATATTATATAAATGAAGACACTTTAAATAACTAAAAAATAATTAATTTTGACCACCGTGGTGGTCAAGAATATTTTTTATTTCAGGTAAATTTTTTATAATCTCTCTATATGATAAATTACAATTTAATAAAATTGAATACTGATTACAACTATTATAAAATCTTATATAATCATTAATAACTGATTTACTTCTTTTGAATTTTTCTTTAGCAAAAACCAAAAACTCTTTCTCACTACTATATTTAGATTTAAGAATACTTAATAAATATCCAAGATTAAAATAATAACCTTTATTTCCTTTTTCAATATCATCTAAATGGTTTAATATATTTTAACACACATAAAAAATTTGATCTTCTGAACTTTTATTATTAATTTTAAATTTAACTTCTTCCACATCAAGTATTTCATATAATTTTTGTTCTAAATCTTTTGGAATCATTTTAATTCTATTTTTTACTTCTTTTTCATTGTTGGTTAAAACATCTTCCCACTCAATATTTAACTTCAAACCATTTACTTTCTCAAAATGTCTAAGAACTTTCTTAAATTTATGTATTTTTTCATCAGATATATAATCTTTAATTTCATTTATAAAGTCAGAAATTACTTGTTCCATTTTTTATACTAAAAATGTCCCATTCCAAAAGCAACTTTAGCTTTAATAATATTACCAACAATTCCTTTATCTATTCTTTCTCTGATACTAGGATTTAAAATATTAAGATCTTGTAAAATCTTTTTATCACAAACTTCATTTCTAGTTTTCTTATCTTCATTTTGTAAATAACAAATATCATGATGCTTAGCAGCTTCATCTACTCTATTAATTGGTTTACTCCATTCCTGAGGTGTAAAATCAGGAGGATTTCCGAAGGATCTTTTAATCTTTTCTTTAAACAAGTTTCAGGTCCTGTAAAATTATGTCCTGGTAAATGAAGTTCAATAGGAAGTTTATTTATTATACTATTTAAGTTACCTCCTTTTGTAGATTTAATAAATTTTTTTTACAGTTCTACATACAACACATTTTCCTCGTAGCATATCTCTATTATTTGTACTTTTTAGTTTGTATTAAATCTAAAGTATCTGTTTTCTGTTTACATTTTACACGATAAAGTTCTGCAGACATTGTCTATTTTATAAACATAAAAATGTCAGTTATACAAGTAGGGAATATAACTTTACCAAATGAACCTCTTTCTAATTTTCAATTATTAGATGCTGTTAAAAAATTAAAAAATTCTAAATTTCAAAGAGTTTTCATAAAAATAGAATTACCCAAAAAACCAAGAAAAAAAAGAATGTGAAATAATGAATTTAGATGATGATCTTACTGATGAAACAAAAGGAACTCAATGGGTTGCATGGGCATGTATAAATAATAAAAATAATGATAAGATATATTTGGATAGTTTTGGAATTTAACCTCCTTTAGAAATGGTTGATTATCTTAGAGAAAAATCAGTATTATAATATAATATTTCATTATAAATGTTTATTTAAAGTATTATAATAAAAGACATACATTAATAATTTACTATAATCTAAAACACACATGCCTGTATAAATTGGTTTATTAAATTTTACTGTGAGTTTACTTATTTGTATTCCAATGAAATTTTTATTAAAATATATAACATCCTTGAATGACGGTTTGGAAAAATATTGTTAGCTTCTTTTTTTGTTGAAACTATAAAATGAAAATCATATCTACTACCATTATGGAAAAATACAGGAATAATTTTAGAATCTTTTTCTTCTTTTGTATTACATGATTGACAAGCAGCTCCTCTACATTTTCCATTAAAATGATTATGTTCTTTTACTTTAGGAACTTCATCTTCGAATTCTTTATTACACATATAACAACTTGATGAATTACTATAATCTATTTCTTCTTGATAAGTGAGTTTGTGTTGTGATTTCTTATAATAATTCATTTTTTTATCTACATGATAAATTTCTTTACAATATCTTGAACAAATCTTTCTTTTGCTTCTAATCCTGTATAACTATAATAAGAACAAGAATATAAATCTGGATAATCAGATACTCCAATGAAACCAAATGAACATACTTCTTGTTTAAATTTTTTCTCTGTATACGATTCATTAGGATTTGGTTGACAATAAAACATTGGGATATTTATCGATTCAAAATCTGCATAGAAAGCAATAGGTAATTTAGATTTAAAATGGTGATTTTTAAATTTTAAAATATTGTTTTCTTTAGTAGGAAGAATAGGTTTTGATAATGGTTGATTTCCACAATCTTTTCGATGATTGATTAATGATTGAGAAGTGGAATAAGTTTGTAAACATTTTCTACATAAATATTTTGTATTGTGATTAGTAGATACAATTGCCTCAAGATTTTTAATTAAACAATAATGAGTTATCCCTTCATTTTCAACATTTAATAAATCAATAATTTTTTCTCTATCGGGATAGTTTGTAGTATATATTGGATATAGGGATTTTAAATTTTTTTCGTCTTGAAGAGCATAAACATTTATACTGATATTATTATTATCATCAAACTTTGGAATATCTTTCATTTGAACAGGATATTCAATTTTGTCCATATTTAACTCATCTTCATATGCTTTATAATGTGATACTCTTTCTGAATGAGATTTAATTTCTATAATATTAGCTATAATACACCATAGAAAACATTTATCATCCTTGTTTTGAATATTTAGAATGTTATTATTTATAAAAGGAAGTTTAAAATTAGATGATCCTGTTAGTGATTTTACTTTTACAATAGTTAATTCAGTTTGATTATTATGATTAAAAAAATACCCACTTCCTTTTTGTTGAAAACTGTCTACCCAAGCAATAAATTTATCTTCTATTCTTTTAAATTTATCATCAAATTGATTCATTGAATTTAAATTAAAAAAAACAGAATTGAAATATACAGTTATGTTATTATACTTTATTGGATGAGTGAAAATACAATCAATAGTGAACTTAAATTTAATTGAAGTATAATTGTCAAGAATTCTTTTTACCTGAAAATATATTTTATTAAAATAAGTATTCATATTTCTTCCAGTTTTTGAAATTGTTTAAGTTATTAAAACATTTTTTGATTTAGAAATTCTGTTTTTCAATTCTTTCTTTTTATGTGTTTTTGATTTTTCATGTCGTGTTAGTTCTTTTATAGTATCAAATGTTTCTTTACAAGTTGGACAATATAATTGTGCGAGTTTTTTACTTGCTATTTTATTAGGAAACTTTTTTAATATACTTTTTTTCTTCATAATATTTTTTATAATAATCAGGATTTGTAATTATAAATCTATTAAAAGATTCTTTATATTTTTCTTTATTTTCTTGATAGTGTTTTTGTTTTCTCGTTTTATCACATTCTTTACATCTTCCTCTATGACCATCGGGACATGTTTTTTCTTTAGCAAATTAATGAAGAGGTTTATTAGTAAAACATATATTGCAAAATTTACTTATTTTAAATATGAATAATTTATATATATATATATAATATTACAATATCATAATACCACTATTTTATTGATGATATAGTAGTTATAATTTTTGGGAAATAAAGCAATATACGTTTTTTTAAATATTTGTTTTTCAAAAAAACCGAGGGGGTATTGGTGTTATGAAAAAACAAATATTTTTAAAAAAAATATGTGGCTAGCATATGTATAGAGGGGATATTGGTGTTATGAAAAGCTCTCCGAGGGGATATTGGTATTATGAAAAAACAAAAATTATAAAAAAAAGTATGTTTTTTACATTCTTAAAAATGTGACCTGAGAAATAAATTTTTTTTTTTAAAATGGAGTGTCAATTTTCTTCAAAAATCGAACGGAAAGTGTGGTTTGAAAAAAAAAAGTTTATTTTTTAAATTCTTGAAAAAGTGGCCCGATACCCTATTTACTAACACTACTAACATTTCTTTGTAAAATTTGTTTTTATCTTTGATATTATCTATTTTCTGCCACCAACCAGCTCCAAAATGTCCAATTTCTCATCTAGAGTATCTCTTCAAGTTTGAAATGATAGACTGAGACTAAATTTGCAAATTTGGCAAAATGCGATATTGGCTAAACGCGACAGGCGTGAATTGTGGAAAAATGTCACTTGTGGTCATTTTTATGTTATCCCACTTGTTGCGCTCAGATTATACCAACATGTCAAATCAAACATCAAGTTTACCTACTCTGCATCTAGCGTGTCTATTCATGTGTAAAATAATTGTCTGGGACTCAATGTTTAGTGGTAGGACACCAACCAGTTGTTAGGAACATTTCTGTGGAAAATGAGTTTTTAACTCATATCTTATCTATTTTTTTGCCACCAGCGAACTCCAAAGTGTTCAGTTACTCATCTAGAGTATCTCTTTAAGTGTGACATGATAGACTGATTTAAAATTTTCAACTTTTAGAAAACGTGATTCTGGCCAAACGCGAAAGGCGTGAATTGTGGGAAAATGTCCCTTGTGGTCATTTTAATGTTATCTCAATTGTTGCCCTCAGATTGTAATAAAACGTCAAATCAGACATCCCGTTTACCTACTCTATTTCTTCGTACAATTTGTTTTTCACTTTTATCTTATCTATTTTTCTGTCACCGACGAGCTCCAAAATGTCAAATTTCTCATCTAGAGTATCTATTCGAGTGTGAAATGATAGACTGAGACTAAATTTGCAACTTTTGGAAAATGTCAGCTTTTTTTCCAAACTCGACAGACGTTCACCAGTGGAAAAATGTAACTTGTGGTCATTTTTTAGTTATCTCAATTGCTGCCCTCAGATTGAACCGAAACGTCAATTCAGACATCCAGTTTACCTACTCTACCGTGACTATTCATATGTAAAATAATTGTCTCGGACTCAATGTTTCGTGGTAGGAAACCAACAAGTTGTTAGGAACATTTCTTTGTAAAATTTGTTTTTCACTTTTATCTTATCTATTTTTCTGTCACCGACGTGCTCTAAAATGTCAAATTTCTCATCTAGAGTATCTCTTCAAGTGTGAAATGATAGACTGAGACTGAATTTGCAACTTTTGGAAAATGACAGCTTTTTGCCAAACTCGACAGACGTGCACCTGTGGAAAAATGTAACTTGTGGTCAATTTTTAGTTATCTCAATTGCTGCCCCCATATTGTAAAAACATGTTAAACAGACATCCAGATTACCTACGCTGCCTCTACCGTGTCTATTCATGTGTAAAATAATTGTCTGGGACTCAATGTTTAGTGGTAGGACACCAACCAGTTGTTAGGAACATTTCTGTGTAAAATGTGTTTTTCACTCTTATCTTATCTATTTTTTTTGCCACCAGCGAGCTCCAAAGTGTCCAGTTACTCATCTAGAGTATCTCTTTAAGTGTGACATGATAGATTGATTTAAAATTTTCAACTTTTAGAAAACGTGATTCTGGCCAAACGCGACAGGCGTGAATTGTGAAAAATGTCCCTTGTGGTCATTTTTATGTTATCTCAATTGTTGCCCTCAGATTGTACCAAAACGTCAAATCAGACATCCCGTTTACCTACTCTATTTCTTCGTACGATTTGTTTTTCACTTTTTTCTTATCTATTTTTCTGTCACCGACGAGCTCCAAAATGTCAAATTTCTCATCTAGAGTATCTCTTCAAGTGTGAAATGATAGACTGAGACTAAAATTGCAACATTTGCAAAATGTGATTTTGGCTAAACTCGACAGGCGTAAATTGTGGAAAAATTGTGGTCATTTTATGTTATCTCAATTGTTGCCCCCAGATTGTACGAAAACGTCAATTCAGACATACAGTTTACCTACTATGCTTCTAGAGTATCTATTCATGTGTAAAATAATTGTCTGGGACTCAATGTTTAGTGGTAGGACACCAACAAGTTGTTAGGAACATTTCTTTGTAAAATTTGTTTTTCACTTTTATTTTATCTATTTTTCTGCCACCGACGTGCTCCAAAGTGTCCAATTTCTCATCTAGAGTATCTTGTCACGTGTGAAATGATAGACTGAGTTTAAATTTGTGGTTTTTGGAAAATGTGATTTGAGCAAACTCGAAAGGCGTGTACCTGTGTAAAATTGTCACTTGTGGTCATTTTTATGTTATCTCAATTGACGCCCTCAGATTGTACCAATATGTCAAATCAGACATCCAGTTTACCTACTCTGCATCTAGCGTGTCTATTCATGTGTAAAATAATTGTCTGGGACTCAATGTTTAGTGGTAGGACACCAACAAGTTGTTAGGAACATTTCTTTGTAAAATTTGTTTTTCACTTTTATTTTATCTTTTTTTCTGCCACCGACGTGCTCCAAAGTGTCAATTTATCATCAAGAGTATCTCTTTACGTGTGAAATGATAGACTGAGACTAAATTTAAAACTTTTTGGAAAAAATGATTTTAGCCAAATGCGACAGTCATGAATTGTTAAAAAAAAATGTCACTTGTGGTCATCTTTATCTTATCTCAATTTTTGCCTGCAGATTGTACTAAATTGTCAAATCAGACATCCAGTTTACCTACTCTGCATCTAGCGTGTCTATTCATGTGTAAAATAATTGTCTGGGACTCAATGTTTAGTGGTAGGACACTAACAAGTTGTTAGGAACATTTCTTTGTAAAATTTGTTTTTAATTAAAATGAAGCAAATGGCTTAATCCTAGAAACTGAAACACAAATTCGAGTAGATTTCAAACTGTTTCACCAAGGTAAACGTAGGGAAACGACCATTTCTTTTTGCCTACAAAGTTCCGGTTTCAATCTGCCAATCGCTGAAGCTTCCGCGTATCGAAGTAATCTACGGTTAGCCGAATTGTAAATAATTCGGAATGCATCATCCCTGTTAATGATGTGCCCGGAATTTAGAATATGGCACGCAATTGCTGATGATGGATTATTTCGACCAGTCACCTGATTCGTTGTTGTTGAGGTGTTAGTGTTCTAGTGGTAGGACACACCCATAGTGGAATATGTTCAGCAACCCGTTGTTCCAGTCGTCGATCACTTTTCTGCCCACATATGCAGCGTTACAGGTGCATTTAAATTGTATATACAGTTAGATCTGGCGTACGTCGACACTGGTGAAATTTTACTGGTGGTGTAGGAATCCTGGTGGTTTTAAATCTCATAACAGGCATGGCTGCGTAAAAGGTTTTACGGACTGCTGTTTTGAGTCGGTCATATATACGTTGCATGACGTCGTCTCCCCGAAACGTTAGATGTATATAGGCTAGTTTTTTTTACATTTCTAAGGTAACTGGTTTAGGCGGCTGGCAATGGCACTTAATAAAGCCACCTGGATATCCATTAGAAAGCAGTGTTTGTTTAATCGTATCAAACTCAGCTTGTAGCGTGTCGATGGAACAAATCTTCCTAGCACGGTGGAATAATGTCCTCACTAGACCACGTTTGTATTGCAAAGGTGCAAAACTGTTAAAATGGATGTATTGGCCCGTCCAAGTGTCTTTACGAAAAACTGACCTTTCAATAGTGCCATCATCTCTACGTCTAATTAAAATGTCTAAAAAGGCCAAAGTGTTACTACTTTCATGTTGTAGGGACACAGTGATGTTTTTGTGCATTTGATTCATTTTGGTGTGAAACGACTCTGCCTGTTGTTTGTTAGTGGCGATGATAAGTATGTCATCAACGTAACGTCGGTAAAATACTAAACTATCAATATCCAAAGACATCTGTTCCTCCAAGTGTGCCATAAAGATGTCCGCTAAAATAGGGCCTAGAGGGCTTCCCATGGCCACACCGTCAATCTGGCGGTAAGACTGCTTTAGAAAACTGAAATTGATGTTCGAAGTGCACAACATTAAAAGTTCCTCAAGTTTTGAAATAGGTAAACCTACCTGCAGATTTTTATTTTCTATACGGTCACATATAATTTTCACGGTTTCTTCCAAGGGCACGTTTGTAAATAGTGATGTTAAATCCATTGATGCCATGTATTTTTGATTTACATTCATTGTGTCCAGTATTTCTGCCAGTTCAAATGAATCTTTGAGTATTTTGGGCTCAAATGATTGTCGTACTGGTTTTAGTAATTCCGCTAGCCATTTAGCTAAACCATGTTGAGCTGAGTTTATCATTGACAGGATGGGCCTAAGGGACATACCAGGTTTGTGTACTTTTGGAAGACCATACAACTGCGGTATTAGTGAGCCACACGGTGTGAGCATCTTAGCGGTAGCTTCGCTGATGAATTTTCCTGCCAAGAGTGATTTGATTACTTTCTTCATTTTCGCTTCCATGTTATTAACGTATAGAAACGGTATGTGCCCGTAAAAAAAATAAAAATCTGCAGGTAGGTTTACCCATTTCAAAACTTGAGGAACTTTTAATGTTGTGCACTTCGAACATCAATTTCAGTTTTCTAAAGCAGTCTTACCGCCAGATTGACGGTGTGGCCATGGGAAGCCCTCTAGGCCCTATTTTAGCGGACATCTTTATGGCACACTTGGAGGAATATATGTTGCCCCTAGATTGTACAAAAATGCCAAATCAGACATTCAGTTTACCTACTCTGCATCTAGCTTGTCTATTCACGTGTAAAATAATTGTCTGGGACTCAATGTTTAGTGGTAGGACACAAACAAGTTTTTAGGAACAATTCTTCGTAAAATTTGTTTTTCACTTTTATCTTATCTATTTTTCTGTCACCAACGAGCTCAAAAGTGTCCAATTTATCATCTAGAGTATCTCGTCAAGTGTGAAATGATAGACTGAGACTAAATTGGCAACTTTTTGGAAAATATGATTTTGGCCAAACGCGTCAGGCATAAATTCTGCAAAATTGTCACTTGTGGTCATTTTTATGTTATCTCAATTGTTGAACCACGATTGTACAAAAATGCCAAATCAGACATCCAGTTTAACTACTCTGCATCTAGCGTGTCTATTCATGTGTAAAATAATTATCTGGGACTCACTGTTTAGTGGTAGGACACAAACAAGTTGTTAAAACATTTCTTTGTAAAATTTGTTTTTCACTTTTATCTAATCTATTTTTTTTGTCACCTATGAGCTCCAAAGTGTCCAATTTCTCATCTAGAGTATCTCGTCAAGTGTGAAATGATAGACTGAGACTAAATTGGCAACTTTTTGGAAAATATGATTTTGGCCAAACGCGAAAGGCATAAATTCTGGAAAAATGTCACTTGTGGTCATTTTTATGTTATCTCAATTGTTGCCCCCAGATTGTACCAAAATGCCAAATCAGACATTCAGTTTACCTACTCTGCATCTAGCGTGTCTATTCATGTGTAAAATAATTGTCTGGGACTCAATGTTTAGTGGTAGGACACAAACAAGTTGTTAGGAACAATTCTTCGTAAAATTTGTTTTTCACTTTTATCTTATCTATTTTTCTGTCACCAACGAGCTCCAAAGTGTCCAATTTATCATCTAGAGTATCTCGTCAAGTGTGAAATGATAGACTGAGACTAAATTGGCAACTTTTTTGCAAATATTATTTTGGCCAAACGCGTAAGGCATAAATTCTGCAAAATTGTCACTTGTGGTCATTTTTATGTTATCTCAATTGTTGCCCCCAGATTGTAAAAAAAATGCCAAATCAGACATCCAGTTTAACTACTCTGCATCTAGCGTGTCTTTTCATGTGTAAAATAATTGTCTGGGACTCACTGTTTAGTGGTATGACACAAACAAGTTGTTAGGAACATTTCTTCGTAAAATTTGTTTTTCACTTTTATCTTATCTATTTTTTTCTGTCACCTATGAGCTCCAAAGTGTCCAATTTCTCATCTAGAGTATCTCGTCAAGTGTGAAATGATAGACTGAGACTAAATTGGCAACTTTTTGGAAAATATGATTTTGGCCAAACGCGAAAGGCATAAATTCTGGAAAAATGTCACTTGTGGTCATTTTTATGTTATCTCAATTGTTGCCCCCAGATTGTACCAAAATGCCAAATCAGACATTCAGTTTACCTACTCTGCATCTAGCGTGTCTATTCATGTGTAAAATAATTGTCTGGGACTCAATGTTTAGTGGTAGGACACAAACAAGTTGTTAGGAACATTTCTTCGTAAAATTTGTTTTTCACTTTTATCTTATCTTTTTTTTTCTGTCACCTATGAGCTCCAAAGTGTCCAATTTCTCATCTAGAGTATTTCGTTAAGTGTGAAATGATAGACTGAGACTAAATTGGCAACTTTTTTTTAAATATTATTTTTGCCAAAATCGTAAGGCATAAATTCTGGAAAAATGTCACTTGTGGTCATTTTTATGTTATGTTAATTGTTGCCCCCAGATTGTACAAAAATGCCAAATCATACATCCAGTTTAACTACTCTGCGTCTAGCGTGTCTATTCATGTGTAAAATAATTGTCTGGGACTCAATGTTTAGTGGTAGGACACAAACAAGTTGTTAGGAACAATTCTTCGTAAAATTTGTTTTTCACTTTTTATCTTATCTATTTTTCTGTCACCAACGAGCTCCAAAGTGTCCAATTTATCATCTAGAGTATCTCGTCAAGTGTGAAATGATAGACTGAGACTAAATTGGCAACTTTTTTGCAAATATGATTTTGGCCAAACGCGTAAGGCATAAATTCTGCAAAATTGTCACTTGTGGTCATTTTTATGTTATCTCAATTGTTGCCCCCAGATTGTACCAAAATGCCAAATCAGACATCCAGTTTAACTACTCTGCATCTAGCGTGTCTATTCATGTGTAAAATAATTGTCTGGGACTCACTGTTTAGTGGTAGGACACAAACAAGTTGTTAGGAACATTTTCTTCGTAAAAATTTTTTTTTTCACTTTTATCTTATCGAGTATCTCGTCAAGTGTGAAATGATAGACTGAGACTAAATTGGCAACTTTTTTGCAAATATTATTTTGGCCAAACGCGTAAGGCATAAATTCTGCGAAATGTGTCACTTGTGGTCATTTTTATGTTATCTCAATTGTTGCCCCCAGATTGTACAAAATGCCAAATCAGACATTCAGTTTAACTACTCTGCATCTAGCGTGTCTATTCATGTGTAAAATAATTGTCTGGGACTCACTGTTTAGTGGTAGGACACAAACAAGTTGTTAAGAACAATTCTTAGTAAAATTTGTTTTTCACTTTTATCTTATCTATTTTTCTGTCACCTATGAGCTCCAAAGTGTCCAATTTCTCATCTAGAGTATCTCGTCAAGTGTGAAATGATAGACTGAGACTAAATTGACAACTTTTTGGAAAAAAGGATTTTGGCCAAACGCGAAAGGCATAAATTCTGGAAAAATGTCACTTGTGGTCATTTTTTATGTTTATCTCAATTGTTGCCCCCAGATTGTACAAAAAATGCCAAATCAGACATTCAGTTTACCTACTCTGCATCTAGCGTGTCTATTCATGTGTAAAATAATTGTCTGGGACTCACTGTTTAGTGGTAGGACACAACAAGTTGTTAGAACATTTCTTCGTAAAATTTGTTTTTCACTTTTATCTTATCTATTTTTCTTGTCACCTATGAGCTCCAAAGTGGTCCAATTTATCATCTAGAGTATCTCGTCAAGTGTGAAATGATAGACTGAGACTAAATTTGCATTTTTTTTGAAAATATATATTTTGGCCAAACGCGAAAGGCATAAATTCTGAAAAATGTCACTTGTGGTCCTTTTTATGTTTATCTCATTGTTGCCCCCAGATTGTACAAAAATGCCAAATCAGACATCCAGTTTAACTACTCTGCATCTAGCGTGTCTATTCATGTGTAAATAATTGTCTGGGACTCAATGTTTAGTGGTAGGACACAAACAAGTTGTTAGGAACAATTTTTCGTAAAATTTGTTTTTCACTTTTATCTTATCTATTTTTCTGTCACCAACGAGCTCCAAAGTGTCCAATTTTATCATCTAGAGTATCTCGTCAAGTGTGAAATGATAGACTGAGACTAAATTGGCAACTTTTTGGAAAATATTATTTTGGCCAAACGCGTAAGGCATAAATTCCTGGAAAAATGTCACTTGTGGTCATTTTTATGTTATCTCAACTTGTTGCCCCCAGATTGTACCAAAATGCCAAATCAGACATCCAGTTTACCTACTCTGCATCTAGCGTGTCTATTCATGTGTAAAATAATTGTCTGGGGACTCACTGTTTAGTGGTAGGACACAAACAAGTTGTTAGGAATTTTTTTTTTTCTTCGTTAAATTTGTTTTTCACTTTTATCTTATCTATTTTTCTGTCACCTATGAGCTCCAAAGTGTCCAATTTTCTCATCTAGAGTATCTCGTCAAGTGTGAAATGATAGACTGAGACTAAATTGGCAACTTTTTGGAAAATATGAATTTTGGCAAAACGCGAAACGCGAAGGCATAAATTCTGGAAAAATGTCACTTGTGGTCATTTTTATGTTATCTCAATTGTTGCCCCCAGATTGTACAAAAATGCCAAATCAGAACATTCAGTTTACCTACTCTGCATCTAGCGTGTCTATTCATGTGTAAAATAATTGTCCTTGGGACTCAATGTTTTAGTAGTAGGACACAAACAAGTTGTTAGGAACAATTCTTAGTAAAATTTGTTTTTCACTTTTATCTTATCTATTTTTTCTGTCACCAACGAGCTCCAATTTATCATCTAGGAGTATTGTCGTCCAAGTGTGAAATTGATAGAGACTGTACTAAAAATTGGAACTTTTTTGCAAATATTATTTTGGCCAAACTCGTTAAGGCATAAAATCTGCAAAATTTTTCACTTGTGGCCATTTTAAGTTATCCTGCAATGTTGCCCCAAGATTTGTACCAAAATGCCAAATTCAGACAATCCAGTTTAATAACTACTCTGCATCTAGCGTGTCTATTCATGTGTTAATAATCTGTCTGGGACCTCAATGTTTTAGTGGTAGGACACAAACAAGTTGTTAGGAACACTCTCTTAGTAGAATTAGTTTTTCACTTTTTATCTTATCTATTTTTCTGTCACCAACGAGATCCAAAGTGGCCAATTTCGTCATCCTAGAGTAATCTCATCACGGTTGAAATTACATAGACTGCAAGACTAAAATGGCAACTTTTTGGAGAATATGATTTTGGCCAAACGCGGAAAGGCATAAATTCTGGAAAAAATGTCACTATGTGGTCATTTTTATGTTATGCTTACGACAATTGTTGCCCCCAGGAGATTGTTCATCAAATGCAAATAGACATCCAGTTTAACTACCTGCATCTAAGGTGTCTATCATGTGGTAAATAATGTCTGGGACTCACTGTTAGTGGTAGGACACACACAAGTTTTTAGGAAACTTCTTTGTAAAATTTGTTTTCACTTTTATCTATTTTTTTTGTCAAACCCATGAGCTCCCCAAATGGGCCCAAATTTTTTCTCTGGTATCCGTAAGGTGAAATGATAGGGCTGAGACTTTAAATTGGGAAATTTTTGGGAAAATGGATTTTGGCCCAAAACCGAAAG
>CAJHNH020001867.1:0-75000 GCA_905116865.2 Candidula unifasciata
CATGCATACAACATGCACATGACCGACATGACTCATAACTAAAATATGACTGACAGCAAATAGGGAATACAAGTGACTCGATAATGACAGGACTAGAACGCATAACCTCCAATACCACCCCATCACTGGGATGATAGCAAAGGTTGGTAACGGGATACACATAGTCCCGGCAAAAAGCCACGCTAGAATCCAGTAAGACGGCAACGACGAGAATTGACTGAATGGCCTCCCGCTCCCCTTCCCCCCACCTTTCCCTAACTCTTTCGGATGCACTATGAGTTTAACCCCCCAACCCATTCCCACAGAGAGCACTTGAGTTCGTTGCCCAACATGCCACAACAATTCTCATCGCCGATCATTTGGTTCTCCAAGCGTGAGCTGGATGGTCCGGTTATATGGTATTTACGTACACCGGAGCTTAGCTATCAACACAACCCGATCACATAATAACAAATGACGACTGGACCCGCTTAAGACTCCACACAAACTCTCACACACATATCCATTACAAGACTAACCCGTTCATATTACAGGAAGACAACTATAAGACCACTATGGTCACACGCGGAAAATTTTCACATTTCGGAACTATTCACATTCAAAAACTGTTTTCAGTACTTTTTGGCAAAATTTAAATACTCAAAATTTTAAAACAATAAATGGTGGCCGAAAGGTCGTTGTATTTGGAAGCTCGCTCTCCTTCGAGATACGCCTAGCCAGATCAAAGGGAGACAGAACAAACAGGAAACACCAAGAATGAAGAAGGAAGACATGCACCAGTGACATCAGGACGAGCGGTTTGATTCGGATGGAAGCATTAAGCCAGAAATGGCACAAACACCAGTATTCAGTCACGAAGGTGACGCAAATAACCCAGACCACAAATATAGGCGGAGACTGTTAGCAGCCTAGGCTAGCTAGCAGCAGTCTGAACGTGGTCGAGCTTTTTTTTTTTTTTCAAAAGGACTTGGACATATAAAGCTCTAAAAACATGAACCACCTGGTCCTAACACAACCTCACTAGAGAGTGCTGCAACCTATGTCACAGGCATTCTGTTTCTCTGAATGAAAACATAAATTCAAGACACCACAGAAAGCGAACAACAAAGCGGGACACACCCGTAAATTTCAGGAAAGTCGACCAGCCCAACAAACTTGTAAATAAAAAAATGATCTACTTTGTCTGGGGAGATTATCGTCTACCTAACTCTGAGCAGTCAAACGCTTACCTCGGGCTCTGTAGTCATTCATTCCATTCATTGACTGTCGCTCGGTTCATAAATACATTTCTTACGGAAATACCACGCTATTGGCAGAGGGCTACCCGATTTGTGTGTTTGTGTGTGTGTACACATACACACACACACACACACACATATATATATATATATATATATATATATATATATATATATATATATATATATATATTGATTTCATACATATATTCAACAATATACGCAGCTTTAAAAAATATAATTTAATTTTGTTTATTTAATTGTGCATTTATTTAACTTATTCAATTTCTCCCCCTATTTTCACATACACCTTCTTACTTATTTTGTTTCGTATTGCAGCCCTTGATATTCCTATTTTTTCACCCATTACGTACTTCTTGGTTTCATGTTGATCATATTTTTATTAGCTCCTTTGTCTTGTTCTTTGAGTTTTTTTCAGTCACAGTTTGTGCTGTATTTAGTAATCCGTTGATAAAGACTTTTGTCGAAACGTTCAGTTGTGTTCGTCTGCGTCTTTTTCATCCCATTTCTAGGCACTGTTTGCGTTATATTCAGCATTTCTTTTCAAGACAATATGTCGACCACTCGCACACTTCACAACTCAACACTTGGATTGGATAGGGGGAGGATAGTTAATGTAAAGGGCAAGGGTATTTGTATAGGCTACAATAAGGCCGTTGATTGATAGAATGATCTTTCCCTGCTTGGGTGTTAATTTATAGATACTGCTGACAACGCGCATGATTAAATATAATTCTGGATGAATGTTGATGAAGTGGAATAAGGGACACGTCAGTCAGAAAAGATCAGGTTATCAATGATACCAGAGGTCAATTTAGATGTCAGGCTAGGCCAGGTCCTATTATAACTGTGACGTTCTAGGAAGGGCCTGTTACCTAAAAAAACAAGGGAAGCAATTCATCTATGTATTGATTCACGACAGCAATGCAGCTGGTATAAAATCACATAACATGCTCACAATATGCATGCGATACTCAGGAATGTCAAACAATCTTCTTGAATACGCACAAAACAAATTGAACTTATGTAATGTTATTTCAATGATCTGTGTGAACTATTTTTTTTTCCAAACACGATATTTTAAAGCTGCATCGTTTTACATCTCGAAAAAAAAAAAAAAAACAGATGCATCTGTTACTAACACTTCATTATAACATATGTAGACTCTTGTTTCATTTTTTAAAATTTTTTAGCAGGTGCACAAAGCTGCACCTTGTAAATAAATGTGTATGATCATGAACATGTTTCTTTAGAGTGCACTCATAAATACAATAGTCACTTCTTCTGCTTTTCCTTTAAAAAAGACGACACAAACACACGTTCCACTTCCGTTGGAACCAATAACAGTCTGAACGTATGTCTGTCACGCCTTTTCAGTAAGTGTTGAGCATCAGCCAGGTCCCACGGTCTCTCCTCGCTGCACCGGACTCCTCAATATGTGATGATATATTGTACCTCTGTTCAGTTCAGTCCTCCCACCCCACCCCTCAGGACCCTTGCTACAACTAGTTTGTAATGCATCAATGTTCTACCTAGTGGTATAAAACCAGCTAGTCTATCTACATGTTCGTTTGCCGACATACATTGATGTCCTGGATAACAACCCGAAAAAATGTTAACTATAGCGATCTCTCAACCGATGCATACCAATACGCAGTACGCAGGCAGCATACCCGCTCAACCTTTCTCAACATGCTCTGTGAGTCATTTATAACCACGAAATGTGCGTGCAGCTGCCTCTCAAACCAGCTGAAGAACATGTTTTCCTGTGCAAAGTGCAGGGCCATCGTTCCATTGGAAAGATCACGTCAGAGAAACTCTACAGCACCACGATGTTTATATGGTCGAAGCCGTCAGAAGAGCACGAAGAAGGACCTTATATCTCCCTCGACACCGGTAGTGGTAAAAGAGGATGTAGAGAAGATGAAGTCCACGCCTACAGGGGATCGGGAGTACAATACTAGACCTATGTTTTATAAACCAATAGACACTCGTTGATGATGTGATCACAACGGTCGACTTTACTTCCCGGGTCTTCGCCTATTACCCAATCAATCCTGGGTCGACTTGGATGCCAAAGCCAATTTAAAAAAAACAATACGACTACTTAGTTCAGACTCGAACCCACGACATTCAGATCCGCAGGTGAGCCGATACATCACCTTGGCCTCCGTTTGCCTCAGGAGATAACAATATTTTGTTTATCTCCTTGAGATATTAGAAAATAGAGGCGACTCTTCTGCCATTGAAGACATGTTTATGTGCATTATTCATCATAATCATACACTGCGTCACTCTAATGGTGATAACAAAGTAAGAATCTACAGCGATTTCCAAATGTCAGCGCTGAATGAGCCTTCGCCTTTCGTTGTATTCTGGCCGAGTCCTTTCTTTGTGTCCCGCAATCTTTTCCTATACAAGCTCATAAGTGTAAAACAACAAAAGACGATTGCCCTATGTTGAATAATGAAACCTCCTTTCAGTTTAGTGAAATGTTTATTTATTGCAGCGTCAGACTGCAACTCCCCTTTTCCGTTCTTCCCTCAATGCCCGTCAGTCTAAACAAGCTTACGAAGTCATGCCCTTTGGAGAGTTCTTCCCGGAAGGTGCTGCGCAAGGCAGCGGTATATCGCTTCAGTCCAGTAATGAACCAGCCATAGCAATTGCAGTGTCTGCAAGATAATCTGCACGCTCGTTTCCGTGAACACCTGCAAACCTGGCACAAAGCTGAGGGCTGAGATTGATTTTTGTTAAATGCTTATTTTTGGTTGGCTTTCAGTTGTCTTTTAGTTCACTGCACACATCAGCCTATAGTCGCACCTGTTCAGTAGTTCACACATGGCGAACGAATAATCATGGACACAGCTACTGCCTTTCCCACCAGCTGTGGAATTTGTGGTGTGGTCTGTTTTCTTTAAGCAGGAGGTAAACATTCATCGTCATTTGTGTCGTGCACAGTGTGTTATCAACTTTGAAACAGAGACAGCACGCAAACACTTGTGTAAAGAAGATTCAACGAAAAAAAAAAAAAAAACTGATACCTGGATAAAGAACTCAAGATTAACAACTCACTTTGAAATATGAACTTTAACGATCATTTAAGGATCAATGTGTGAGTGCATTGACACGTTTTATTTTAAAAAAAAAAGTGTTTGGATTACTTTTTTTTTTCGGTTTTATTTACGTTTTGTACAAGTGCACATTTTTCTTCTACATACAGCAGTGTACTTTTGACTACATGTATGTAAAATAAAGATCCCTTTTCACCACTTATAACGATCGGGTTATAGGAAAAGCGTCCCATATTTTTACAGACCAATCGGCACTAAAAGGATACTGTGGTCAGGATTACGCTGGCCGTCCTTACTTCAACAGGACAGCCATCCTGGTACCCATTTTATGTTGGTCGACCTGTGACGCCATATACCATGATAAAAATCCACTGTTGTCTCTAAGGAGGCGGTGAGTGGAGGGTTCACATCCTTTAATAATTTCTGTGATGGTGGCCCAAAGCGCCTACGCTTATCTTCAAGAATATAATAATTAAAAACAATAATAATGACAACCGTGTCCTAAAATGCAAATACACAGAATTATGCATTTTAAATAATGTGAAGATGATTAAAATACGTTTAAAAAAGAGAGAGCGTCCGTGTATGGTTTGGAATCCGAATGTTTCCTGCACTTATGTTCTATCATAAAGGGGGGGGGGGGGCCGCGCTCAACCACCTCCATGTTTAATTGTTCTAAATTCTCACAAGAGTTAAGTCCTATGGTTCTGGTGGTCCTGGGTCAAGAATGCCCAGGAAAACATGGCGGCTTTTCATGGAAGTAATTCAATACACCAGGAATCGTACATTGTGTCTTAGCGGGGTCTTCAAGAAATTCTGTGACATGTTTATACAGAAACAACTGTTTTCTCTTACATATTATGCATCTCTCTGTCTCTCTGTCTCTCTCTGTCTGTCTCTCTCTCTCTCTCTCTTTCTCTCTCTCTCTCTCTCTCTCTCTCTCTCTCTCTCTCTCTCTCTCTCTCGCTCTTTCTGTCTTTCTCTACATATAAACATATAAATACATATATAAAAATATATCCCTCTTCATCTTCTGTCACCCTCCCTTTCATTTACTCCACCCTCCCTCACCCACACGTCCCCTCAGGAGAGAACACACAATAACTATCGGAGGATGGTATATTATCAAGTCACTAGTAAGTGTTACCAGCAGAGATAAAAGACTTCACATGGGTTCCGTCAAACAAAGACAGAACAGCCATAACTGTAATGCATAGCTACCAAATAATGAAGACATTCTCTATATATAGTGTGAGCAGATAACAATGGTTTTTATTTCTAATTACAATTGTAACCCTATCTATGAGATAATATTGGCGTGGGCAAAGCTCTCACCATGTTATATTAGCCAAAGTTTACATTTCGCTATGTATATTGCTGCAACAATCTTCAGTGAGTTCATTTTTGTCATTGTGTTTGAATTATCTCCAGGCTGCCCCTGTCACATCTTCAAAGGGGATTCCCCAAAAACGTAAATCTGCTTTCCCCTTTGACGTTTGCAATATTCATTGCGAGACTTGGAATGGCAGCTCAAACAGCCAAATTGTCCAAAGCTCTATAGAGTTATATGTCTGTCACTGAGACAAGTGGCTGATTTCCCCCCCCCCCCCCCTCCCCCCCCCCCCCCCCCCCCCCCCCACCCCCCCCCCTCCCCCACCCCCCCCCCCCCCCCCCCCCCCCGCTAATAAAAGTTCAAAGATCGCGTTGTCTCTCCGTACAGTTGTGGGTAATATCTCTGACATTTAAAATCAGTCACTCTTAGTATATGTCTTTCTTTCACGTGGCATGTAGAATAAAGATGTTACAGATTAGAACGGGAAAAGCGAAAAAGGAAAATAGGGAACACAGATTTCTGTAACACGAGACGAGCAGCTAATTATTTCAATGATGGGGTTTGATCTGGGACTGGTCACGTGATCTCACAGTTATCTGTAGAACCTGGAACACATACAGAATGTCAGGCTGGGTCGACCAGTGACGCCGCATACTATGTTAACTATCCATGCAGCCAGCAGTGGGTTTCGATCGGGGTACGTTGGAATTACGACTCTGACTCGCAACGCCTATGCCAATAATATAGATTTAGGGACATCACTTCTATGGCAGGGTTGCCATAGACCACAGTAAAGTAATTCAAAAATCCCATCCAAATTAATTAAAATATTTATTTTCCGAGTTTGTTAGCTACAAACTAGGAAACTACTGAACCAATTGCTTCCAAATGTTCACACAACGTTGACTTTGACTCAAAACGTGAATTTTTGTCAAAAAATTTCACATACCATGAACGACGTAGCTCCAGCAACGGTCAATTCCTTATTTGTTTCGCTACTGGCCCGGATTTGTTTTTAGTTGATTGGCCATTTTTGACTGCTGAGCTCTTATTAAACTTTGCATTACTATATAATTTCGTTTTCCACCAGCTGCTTGAGTGTTTGGTAGCGCAGTTGTAATTATTCTGCCTATGATGCGACTGACCCGCGTACGATTGCCCGCTAGGGGATATAAATATTTTTTTTTTTTTGCTCTTAACTGGGCCGCTGGCATGTTGTGTTGTGGTTTATGGCTAGGCTGCGATATCTACGCTTTTTTCTCTGTTGGGGTTTACAGCTAGCCTGCGACAGCGGCGACGTGATGCTCAGTGGTCATGTCACTGGTGGTTGCAGTAGTACTGGTACTGTATGGGTGATGTGGTAGCTGTTACACTGGCCACATTTACTTCTCAGTACAAGTTAATGTTGCCTATTTAAGTCTGGGTCGACATGGATGCAAAGATCAATTAGGATACAATATTTCTTCACATGGTGACTTTCCCATCCTTCGGAGAGAATTATATGATTGGTGGAGATGCAGGGGGAGGGTGATGATTTTTCAATCCCACTGAGAGGGAGATATGATTGGTGGAAAAGGGTTTGGGGGGTTATGCCAGACACAGTTAGCTGAGAGAGCTTAAAATATCATTTTGAAGTTCTAATTTCTTAACTATTTCTATTTTAATAATTTCGCACATGGATGATTTTTCAATCCTTCGGAAAGGGAGATATGACTGGGTCGAGGAGAGAGAGAAGGGGGTGAATATGACAGACTAGCTGAGTGCTATTTTATTTCCTCTCCATTTCACCATTCTGGGCGACAACAACGCGTGGCCGGGTACAGCTATTCAGTCACATGCGCGTATGCTAGAAAGAATAGTGGGGATAAAATAGTATGATAGAATCACTCATATTGAGCCTAATATAAAACTAAACAAATTGCAGTAAATCAAGAAGTAAAGAAATTACGCCGGCGATAAATAGGAAACACTTTTACATTTATTAGACATGTAAGTAGGGCCGACACAGGTATTAAAAGCTGACATTTAATAGTCATATATAAGTAGGGGCAATAATAGTATAAAACGTGGACATTAAATAGGCATGAAAGTAGGGGTGATAATAGTATAACACGTAGACATTAAACAGACATGAAAGTAGGGGCCATAATAGTATAAAACGTTGACGTTAAACAGACATGCAAGTAAAGGCCACAAGAGGTTGAAATACGTTGAAATTAAAAAGACATGTGATTAACGGCGACAAAATAATTAAACATGGACATTAAAAAAAAACATGCTAGTAAGGGAAGCAATAGTACACCATGTTCACGGGAAATAGACAAGAAAGTAACTTAGTGCTTCAAATGATTATAGCATGTACATCGCAATATCTTCTCACAGCCAAACGATCTGCAGTAATCTGGAAACGCTTCGTGGATCTCGAATACACTTCTTCGACTAATTAATGTACCGTAATTAACTACTTGTTTAAAAATATATCTAGGCAATAGCATGCAACTACCCAGCAAGAGACCACACCAATATACAAGCACAGACGGCATTCCTCCATTTATTTAATATACATTTTTGACAGGCTTACATATATGTACCCTTTCATTGTCTGACTATTTGTCTGAAGCTTGCTATATGCATTGAAATAAATATCAAAAGAATACCAGGACCGGCGGTATATCTAGACAGTCGACGTTTACTTGTATGGGTAGTTATCGCTATTTGCATATTTCTTCTGGTCCATACACTATGTTGGGAAATGAACATACAGATGGAGTGCAGGTGCTGCCCCAATGTTCAGTGACTTGATCTATGACAAGCTGTGTTGAGGTGACAGCAGCCACATCAAAGCAATCGTAACAATAGGCAACGTGACTTATTCAGGACCCACTGAGGAGTGCCTGGAGTATTGTAATAAAAAGACCCTTATTCCTTTTCTCTTAGTGTAGAGTACCGGCCACATGTCCTAGCTACCATTGTCTACACGTAACAATTATCTGTACCCAATTCTGCAGTTTTCCCTAGCTCGCAAGAACCTTTGACCACTTCTGTCTTGTCATGGATCAAGTCACCAAACAGTGGTGCAGACCCAGCCAATCTCTCTTCATTCCCAGCTCAGTGTTTGAAAGTTCTTCTTAGTGTATTAAAAAAAAAAAAAATACTTATTCCATAGATGTTAGTTAGATTGCCTTGTTTGAAATTCCTTCTTAGTGTATTAAAAAAAAAAAAAATACTTATTCCGTAGATGTTAGTTAGATTGCCTTGTTTGAAATTCCTTCTTAGTGTAATTAAAAAAAAAAAAAAAAAAATAAAAATAATACCAATTCCATATATGTTAGATTACCTTGTTTGAAATTACTTCCTGGTTTATTTTAATAACAAAATGCTAATTCAATGGACAATATTACACTGCAACTCAATTCATGTATTCCAGACAGCGTGTCATGACTTAAGTAAATTCTAAAATCTGAGCCATGATATAATCTTCATTTTTTTTTAAAATCGGATTTACTGACATAACTGTATAATACCGATAGGCACATATTATTATTGTCTTTTGCTAGGGAGAAGCCACATTCGTTGGTTTCCCGATACAATCTTAATCTGTTCCACATTATGCAAAAAGATTATTCTCAGTCATCAGTGTGTTGCAGGACAACTGTATCTAGAGAGCTGACCTACCAGCCTAACAATACAATTTTGACTTCTCCATGGGTGCGCATTTGTGACATTTGTGGGGACTTTCAAGAGATCTACACGAAAAGATATCAAACACGGAACTGAGAAGTCAGGGCTAATAATATCTCCGAGACAAGTCTAGGGGAGCAGAGAGATCTACAGGATACTGACCATATCACACAGATATTACTGGACAAGAATCCATGGAAATATATCGGACTTTCCTAATTCCCCCTCAGTTGGTTTTAATTCGAAATTACCATACATGGGGTTTAGACAGGCAACCAGGGAACGTGATATGTTTTTATGTTTGAGCGCCTACGCCAGTTGGCAAGCACGTGATGATGATGATACCGGCTGTAGTTAAGGAACTAATTTAGCCTACTGGTTCAACGGGGTTTCCAGGACTTGTACCCTGGTGATCTTCATCCGAATTGTGGCACTTTCAGTCACCGAGTGTTGGTCGGGTCGCTCGTCGTACGGTCTTGCTGAGGTTGAATGACAATGACGTCATGCCCTTTGTTAACAGTAAAATATCTGGCAGGTATACAGAGTGTGCTCCCTTTCATTTTTTATAGAATTTTGCTGCTGATGATTTCCGTGGAGAACAACTATGCGATACAGAGTATTCGATCATCTATTCTGGGTGTAAAAACGTGTATATAGATACTGATAAAGACATTTTTTTTTTTTTTTTACGTATCCAGAAACCATGAGTTGTAAACCCTTTTGGCTCGGTACTATGGATATCGCAACCCTTCGGCATTGATTCCATTATAGGTACCGTTAATCTGGGAGAAATGTGGCTTTTCTGCCTACCCCCGGGAGTGAACCCGGACCACAAGGAGTTCGTCACCCGGCCGCCGCGAAAGTCCGGTTTAACCAACTTCGCTAGAGAGCCGGGCTGATAAAGACATATAATGCTATAGCGTATACTGACATCCGGTATGCATTATTACCTTGGAGTCAACAGACTGGATTGCATAACTAGTTAATCAGAATCGATATTTTGTTCCTTGTTTAATTAGTAGTTGATTGTACTTGTTGTTTGACAACTCAATGTAAATGTGTGTAACAGAAGGAGCATGTGTTGATTTTTATCATCATACATGCCCATCTTATCCCCACTGCACATCAGGAAAGTCCATAAGTGCTCTGATAACAGGTTTAGCATTGACCTCAGCGATAGGAGTTTAGTAGCTGTGTGCCTATCCCAATAATGATAACCAGTGCTTTCATTCAGTAAACATCCCTCCTAGCCTTGAGTGGGTACCAGGTACAATCCTCTTAGGCGAAGGCGGCCGGTGTGATGCTTGACAGTGGATACAGACATGGTATTTACGGCTCGATCCACAGTACGGAAAACATAGTACAAGCTTTGATCAGATCACTGAGACATAAATACAAGTACACGAAAACGTGTCTGGCTCACGTTATTATTTATATTTTTATTTTACTTTTTGTTAACAATACAAGGTACAGACGTATGTACCAACCAAAAATGCGTTTAGAACCAAACAGAGTAACAATTAGTCGCATTTTGCAATAGTACAGTGTTACCAGTGACACTGTGAGCTGAAATAATCTTGCTATGAAATATAATTTGTAGCCAAAGATCACTGTTCGATTTATTTGTGAACGTTACACCGACTAGAAATCAAAGTTTTGCCTTCAAATATGCTATGTCCATTATAGGAATTCCAGAATAAATTATGGCTGCAAGAAACATTACATTCGATAGCTTAAGTGCTCTTTAGAGACCTGTAACACGTGGTAGTTATTTCCCTTTTGCGCTTGTGAGTTGGGCATATTTTCGTATCTCTCTGTCACATTGAAAACATGCACCCCATTTGTGAACTCAAACTGATTTTTTATTATCAATATTTCGCCACTTGTAATAAAGTGTGTGCAATCCTCAGGGCACGGTCAATGTACTGTACGTTACCGGTGTAAGTAGTTATAGGCTTCTCTTCTACACAATATTGACCCTCACACACCCACATGACTAGATCTCTAGAATCGTAAGTGGGATGTTCCTTTTTCCCCCGTTATTCTGAAGCCCCACCCTGACTATTACATGGAGGCCTAATATAACCTAGCGTTGAACGGGGTGTCTGGGACCTCTCCACAGGTGATCCTCGTTCGAGTAGTGGTACTTTGCGCCACAAAGTGTTTATCGCTCTGTGTAATTTCCTGGTGAGGGAAAACTTACCTAATAAGACAAGGTCTGCTTTAAGGACAATTCCAAATATAACTTAGATTTATTGGTTTCTTTAAAGTATTTGCGCGCGCGCGCGCGCGCGCGTGTGTGTGTGTGTGTGTGTGTGTGTGTGTGGACTTCCGCTCTATCAGAAAACTTCGAATCGTAGACGAGGCCGAGGCTGTTCACTGGTTCCTCCAGAACTTTGGAGATCCGATTTTTTCCAACCGTGAAATTGGTTGCTGCCACTTTGCCTTCAAGGATTGACACAATTCTTGACTTATGTGGTATGAACTGCACCATTCGACAACGCGGTCCTATCTCACTGCCCGTAATGATAGTTGTATCATCTATAAATGCACGCAGTGGCGGCATTCAGTGGCCTTGCTCGTAGCCTGCAGCCCCGTAAAACGTTAATCATGGCCACTAGGAACAGTGTGGGCGAAAGCTTACATCCCACTGCTATCCCTACTTGAAGTTTAGTGCATCTCGTAGTGAACGTATGGGTAGATATGCGTATGGTAAATTTTGAGAAATATTGCTTGATCATTTCGATGATCAGTGTCGGTACATGGAACATGCGAAGGGCCTGTCACGAAAGCTTTCGAGGTACCGCACATTTGGCGTTGGCGAGGTCCAATCATATCACTTGCAGTCGGGTTCTCTCCGCCGTAGCTCTCTGAGTACTCTTTCAGATCATCGTCGCGTTTTAAAAGCACCTGGAAGCGCCCCGGATTCCACATGTCTGAATCATCGTTTCGATGAATGTGTTCGCCATTAAATACTGTATGAAATTGCGTGCCATAACCGAGATGAAAATCGTGTCCTCAACGTTCAACAGCCAGTTAGGTCTGAACTGGGAGAGACTGAAGGCGTCTCGGTCGTGTTGCTGACTAATGATACAATAAGATAATTTTAAATTATTCTTTTCTTCCTGGGTCGATATTTTTCTTGTAATGTGTTATGGATGTTGATGTATGTATCAGAGCTGTGTGATAGGTGTGTTCTTAGACTGAAACATCCGATTTCGACGACAAATATGCTAGAGACTATGATGCCTTTTACGTTATGTTTTCATTAGTTGGAAGGTGCAGTTAAACACATACACACACAAACACACACACACACACACACACACACACCATACACACACACACATATAACAGTCGCGTTTCTAAACTGTTTGAAATCACCAGGGGACACAAACACATTCGGTGGATGCAGTTTATACGTCAACAAGGGAGGCGATACAATCTACTTATTGATAAAGTACAACTGTAAAGATAGTGTATGTGACGAATAATTATGACATTCTACATACATCCATTCCTTGAATATAAACTGCCATTAGTAGGTTGCAGCATCTACTTGTAATCCAAGCAAGGCAACATGTTTAATATCTATGCATGCCGATGCTTGATAGGTAGCATCAGAAAACGTAATCATTGCAGCTGTCGAGCAAACCTGTCTAACTACTCTCGTCCAAATGTATGATTCAGAAATGAAAAATCTTGATCTTGGATTTTGATAGGTACACACACGTGTGCCTAAAAATTGTAATCAGTAACCCAGAAACTACCTCACTTTGGAAACGCTGTATCATCCCTGTCTAGGAAACTGGTATGCAATCATCACTTACTCAGAAAAGATCAGCAACTTGTACTACGTTCATTTTCTCATACGTGGTAAGCGTTTTTGTAAAAAACTACAAAATGAAGACCTGCGATGTGGTAATGATATATGTGCAGTCTACACCTATAATGAAGAAGTGACCAGTTTACATACCTTGAATCCACAGTGAAAAGCGACCTGTGAGATCACAAACCAACATCAGGATAGGTAATGCAACCATATTAATGAGTTGATTCTCAAACATATCGTGTAACTTCAGTACTCTTCCATACGGCCGTGAAACTGTGTCCACTTATTCGCACCAGGAGAAGCTTAGTGTCTTTTACAGGCGATATCTGAGAAGAAAACTTGGCATTAAGTGGCACAACCATTAAAATATTTGAGAGATATTGTATCACAACAGTTTTCTCAATGCTGACCCCCTGAATGTTCAGTTTGCTAGTTGACACTGTGCATGGGAATTATCGAATGGGGAGAAGATGTCGGGTCGGCCACTACTGCGTTATAGAGATTTGTGCAACCAGGACATCAATGATACTTTTATTGAGGTTTCTCAAATGGACCGGTGCACTCGAGTGGGAAATCAGGAAGGAAATGGATAAAGGAATATGAATGACAAATATGCTAATTTCTGAGTGTGTGAGAAGAAACACCATAAACATGAGCAAGCAGGTTTTACTTTTTTCACACATTTATCCATGCAAACTTTACAGACCTTCAAAGGCGGGGAGAACTGATTAGATAGTTCTCAACTATCGTAACCCAATGAAAGGGTTTAAAGTTTGAACAACGGATCAACATCATGGCACCCTGGTAGTACTACCCACCAGGACATAACACAAGTGATAAACACCCAGTGACTCAACGTGCCACCATGCGGATGAGGATCATCCGTAAAGAGGTCCTGAAAACCCCTTTCAGTCGTTAGGCCACATGTCTATAGATTTTTAACTCACATTTTGCCCAGTTAGCGAATTTAGACTACTCTTTTCAATATTTAACTGCCAAGGGATTTTTTTTTACGCACTCAACGATCACAGTACTCAGAGACCAAGGGGAATTACTAGAAGTCAAAGACAACGTGAAAAAAATCCCAGCCCTTACCAGGGATTGACCCTAGAGCCTCCAGCACACGAGGCGGACCCAATGCCTTGAGACCACGCAGCCCTGTAAGGGAGTTGGTTTGTAGTAGAATACGAGGCAGAACAAACAGAATTTGGAAATTTAATAAATAAGCAGACTCCAAATACTTGACTAAATGGATCGAGAAGGCCAACAAGGGTGATGAATGGAGCTGGGCAATGAATCTTAGGGGCACAGAACTATGAATAGGAAAGAAAGTGTAAAGAACATTCGTCCCACACCTTCGCCTGCACAAATCTCTCTATCTCTCTTTCTCACACACACATTATCTCTCTTTTTCACATTGTGTCTGTCGGTCTGTCTGTCTGTCTGTCTGTCTGACATCTGGAGATAGATGTTGACTGTGGACTGGGTTGATCACACCTAACACAGTATAATACCTCTGATTTCGAAAATTAATATAAAAAGAATGCCCCCCCCCCAGGGCCCTCCGAAAGGGGGGGGGGGGTGGAGAATGAATGGCCCAATCAAATTGAAACTCTCGGTGACGACAATGCTAACCCCCGGACTCAGATACTCGCCCAACGTCCGGGCTGGCTCTGTACATGTGGGAAAAGCTTCACGCGGTTGAATGGTCTGAGAACGCACGCCGGAAGAATGAAATGCGAGGGTGCTCCACGCAGTAAACTTCTTTCTTTTGTCAAAATCTGCTTGTGCCGCTAGGCATCGCAGTCTATCAGATGATCGGTAACCGAGCCAGGGCGCGCTCAGTCGCTTCATATGCCGTGATGTTATGAAGTCTCAAGTTGTCCGTGACTCCTTCAATCCATCTTCTTCTTGGTCTTCCCCTGCCTCTTGTTGTTTCGATTTTCATGTTGTATGCTCTTGGTGCTGGCATCGTTGGTTCCATTCTCATTAGGTGACCAAACCATTTCATTCTTTGCTTCTCAATAAATTTAACGATGGGTATGGTTCCAATAGTTCTTGTAATCACATCGTTTCTCACTCGATCTCTTCTGGTTTTATTCGCAGCCATTCTCAAACATCTCATTTCACAGGTGGTTAGTCTTCTCTCATGTTCTTTTGTTAATGTCCAAGTCTGACATTGATAACCTAATGTCGGTATAAAGATTGTATTTTTTTTTTTTTTTCAATTTCTCTTTCTTTGACCACTTTCAGCTAGGTCCGTTCACATTTCTGCTCACTTTCCTTTCAGCTATATTTGTGGTGACGTTTTCTGGTCGCGATCTTATTTGATTCTGGATTGTGTTCAATATTGTCACTTATTGTTTGTTGTGGTTTCCGCTCTTGCTGTTGTTTTTGTAATCTGGCTGGCCCTGTGCTGCGCTCAAGATGATTGGATGTTGGATCGATTTATTGTGGTTTTCCTTGGCTGTTTGTTGTTTCCGGGGAAAGTAGATTGCCTATCCTAATAAGGACCGGCGGTCGATTGACTTGGGCAGGTACTGATGGCTATACTGCTGAGGTCAGGTGTTATTTGGTGATTTTCTCGTATCCTTGTTGTAAAGTACTGCTCCTACATAGGGTTTCGGTAATTTGGCCTTGGTTGTGTCGTATCTGGTATTAGTGTTTGGGGTAACGGTGTCGACCTCGTTTGACTTCAAATTTTGGCTGTCGATGTGGTTCCTCTGGTGATGACCAAAAAACATCATCATCCTGCAGTTCTGAGTTATAGAAGTTCGGGTCCTCCATCTCCATGATGCGTTCGTTAATTTGGTCAACTGTTGCCAACGGAAACTGTTTCATCAGCGATGCCTGAGTTTTCTTATTTGGTGTTTGATGCGGCTTTTTCTGGGTCTCGGCTCCCTGTATTTGCTGCCTTCTTGTTGCCTCTTTCCGTGCTTGCTCTCTTTCTTCCATCACTCTGTTGGTTGCTTGCAGTTCCTTGTTAAGTCTGTTGTTTTCTTCGTATGCTCTTCGTAACTTTTCCTCTGTTTCAGCCAGTGCCTTCTTGATCATTGCGACTTCTTTCGCGAGAAGTTGTTGGTTATCCCGCAGATTATTGATGACCGCCTCGTCTTCCCTTGCCTTAGTTGGTTGTTCCTTTTGTGTCTGGATAGTGGCCAGTGCATTCATGATGTCCTCCTTGAATTTCGTCATCTCTGCTGTCATCCGTTTCTGGGTGTCAAGAGTCGCCTGCATTATAGCTCTCAGGCCTGTTATTTCATCTCTGTCTTCATCTCGTTGGGTTTTGGATGCGTCTTTCTCGTCTCTGAGAGCTTGGATGTCACTTTTGAGTTGAGCCACCTCGTTGCTCAATTTGGTGGTAATGGCTGCAGTTATGCCTTGGGTTGCTTCGTGTCTTCTGCGGGCCTCATGGTATGGAATCTTATCCCGTATGGCCGTGGTTGCAATTTCTCTACATTGTTGCAGATAGGGGCACCCCAGGTACCTGGTGCTGTGCTGGCCGTAGCAGTTGGCGCACTTTCTGTTCGTATTGGGTGACTTAAAGTCTGTGTCCAGCTTTGCCAGCGGGCAATTGTTAAAGGCATGGTGTTGTGAACAGTATCGACATACTTCATGTTCGCTCACACAAGTGGCCCGGGAGTGCCATGCTTTTTGGCAACGAGAGCACTGGATCACCTGTGGCACGTATTGCTCTGGTCTTTGCATTCTTTGATCTAGGTAGACTTTATCCGGGATGTTTTCTCCTTCCGATGTTATCACCGCCACTGGCAATGGATGCCGTTTTGAGCCCAGTCTCTCTGCTTGGTTGATGTTGACATTGGGGTTTTCTTTCCTTATTTGTTGCAGAATTTCTTCGTTGCTCCATTGCAGATTGACTCTTCGGATCACCCAGCGTCTTACATTCTGGAAGATGGTTGCCGTTACAGTTATCTCCTCGGATAGTCGGAGTTCTTTCTTGCCGTCGTGTTGGATGTCATCCAGCATGTCTGAGGTGCGGTTGGTTCTGTTTAGTGAAGCTATCACTCCTTCTCGAGTTCTCCTAATCTTTGCGACTGCCCTCTTGCCTAACATGATCTCCAGCATATTAATCAATGTTAGCGTTGCCAGTGTAGTGATTGCTGTCCGGCCCGAGTTGGTCTGTCGTAGAAATATTGTGGCAGGAAATTCATAGCTGCCTGTCTTTCGTCGATCTGGAGATGTTTGTGGACTTGGCTGTGTTGGTTCAGGTGACGCTGGGACGTCACTCAGGGCCTCACTGGTAGTAGGGGCGTCTTCCTGTGGTTCGGTAGTATCTGTCTGCGTCTTCCTGGCCTCCGAGTTAGATCGGGTAGATCTGTCAGTGGGCTGTTTCCTCTGTCCGTTGCGCTTTCCGTTAGGTTTGTTTCTCCGAGACATGGTGCTTGCGGCGAAGGCCTCTCGCTCTGGCAAATACTTTGTATTGTGTTATGTAAGTTTCAGTCCTATCTGGTGATAATTGCGGAGAAGTCCTCTCGCTCTGCCTATCCTCAAAGGGACCAGCAGATACTGTATTGTGCAGGTATCAATATCTGATGACAATTGCGGAGAAGTCCTCTCGCTCTGCCTATCCTCCAAGGGACCAGCATATACAGTATTGTGCAGGTATCAATACTATCTGATGATTGGCTGATAAGGTGGAGCCGAAGCTGCTTCTGATGTAAAGATTGTATTTATAATTTGTCTTTTTATCTCAGCTGGGACAGCAGGGTGTTTTAAAATTAGGGCAAGCTGGTATGCGACATTGTTGGCTTGTTGGATTCTTGCTTCAATCTCTCTGTCTATTTTACCATTGGATGTAAAGATACTTCCCAGGTATTTAAATTCTTGCACTTGTTTTAGGCTGTGATCTAGAATCTTTATGTCGATGGTCTGTTGCTCTCTACTTATGCTCATGACTTCTGTCTTTTCAGTATTGATCTTCATATGATGCTTGAGGCAACTGTCGTGTAGTAGGTTCATGTTATCTTGCAGCTGTTTACTATCACTGTGAAATATGCATTGATCGTCGGCAAAGAGCAGCTCATTGAAGTCCTCCTGTTTATCGACATCTGTTGGTGTTATGTCTATTTTATTAATATTGTCTATAAATATTATGAAAAGTAAAGGTGATAATACACAACCTTGTCTTACTCCTGATGTTACTGGGAACCAGTCTGTGATGCCAGCTCTTGTTGTAATGGCGCTTTCACTTTGTCTATAAATAGCCCTAACACAATCTAAAATTGTTCCATTTATACCGTAGTTTTCAAGAACTTTCCATAATAAATTTCTGTTTACTCTATCGAAAGCTTTTTCTTGATCTGTGAAAGCGATGTTCATTTGATGTCTGTGTTCTATTGTCTTTTCGCTAACTTGTCTTAAAGCAAAAATAGCGTCAGTACACCCTCTTCCTTTCCTAAATCCGACCTGTGATGGGCTCAGGATCGGTTCTACAACGGATCTAATTCGTTGTTCCAGAATTTTGGCAAACATTTTTCCTACGTGTCTTAAAAGGGAGATGCCTCTGTAATTGTTACAATCGTGCTTATTACCTTTTCTTTTCCAAATTGCGACTATAAGAGCTCTTTGCCAGTCTATTGGTACAGTTCTTTCATTCCAGACTTTCCTAAATATGTGGAGTAGCCACGTGACTCCAATTTCTCCACAAGCCTGTATTGCCTCGGTTGATATTCCATCAACACCTGATGCCTTATTTTTGGGACTGCATCTGATTGCTTCTCTGACTTCTTGTTCGATTATTGTAGGATGTTCCTCGTTTGTACATCTGGGTGTGAATGGTACTGTTTCCTCATTTCCTGTTACATTCAAAAGAGTCTGAAAATATTCTTTCCACCTTTCTCTGATCTTGCCCTCCCCATGTATGGGTTTGCCTTGACTATCATTGACATATTCAGATGGCTGGAATGGTTCATCTCTAGTTCTAATTTTTGCAATGGTTTTGTAAAACTGTCTACTAGATTTAGCACAGATTTTGGTAAGATTTTCCCCATACATGATCCAGGATGTTTCCTTGGATTGTTAAATTTCTCTTGCAGATTGTCGCCTGGCAATTCTGTACTTGATATAATCGTCATCTGAGCGGGATCTTAGCCATTTCTTGTATTGCTCCTTTTTACATTTCACTGCTTGTTTTACGTTATAATTCCACCATGCTGTTTTTTTCCTGAACGTTCCTCCTGTGTATCTAATACCACAGAATGTTGTTAGGCAGTTCAGAAGAGTGTTCTTAAATATTTGCCACGCAGCTTCCACATTGTCACTTGATGTTATTAGCTCAGCCATCTTTGCCGTCATTTCTGCCTGTACTTCTGCTTGGTTGTCTAGATTGCTTAGGTGTCTTGTTGGTAATATTGGTACTGTAAAAATGCATTGAAAAGTAAGGGCGTTATACTAGTAGCTCTTTGTCTCTACAAATATCGACATTTTCTTGCTTTTTGTTTTGTTTATGAGCCTTGTCTGTCAACCCGGTGTTCACGTCGTCTAGAACACTTGTCTGTCAACCCGGTGTTCACGTCGTCTAGAACACTTGTCTGTCAACCAAGTGGTCAGGTCGTCTAGAACACTTGTCTGTCAACCCGGTGTTCACGTCGTCTAGAACACTTGTCTGTCAACCAAGTGGTCAGGTCGTCTAGAACACTTGTCTGTCAACCCGGTGTTTACGTCGTCTAGAACACTTGTCTGTCAACCCGGTGTTCACGTCGTCTAGAACACTTGTCTGTCAAACCAGTGTTCACGTCGTCTAGAACACATGTCTGTCAACCGAGTGGTCACGTCGTCTAGAACACTTGTCTGTCAACCCGGTGTTTACGTCGTCTAGAACACTTGTCTGTCAACCCGGTGTTCACGTCGTCTAGAACACTTGTCTGTCAAACCAGTGTTCACGTCGTCTAGAACACTTGTCTGTCAACCCGGTGTTCACGTCGTCTAGAACACTTGTCTGTCAAACCAGTGTTCACGTCGTCTAGAACACTTGTCTGTCAAACCAGTGTTCACGTCGTCTAGAACACTTGTCTGTCAAACCAGTGTTCACGTCGTCTAGAACACTTGTCTGTCAACCCGGTGTTCACGTCGTCTAGAACACTTGTCTGTCAAACCAGTGTTCACGTCGTCTAGAACACTTGTCTGTCAACCCGGTGTTCACGTCGTCTAGAACACTTGTCTGTCAACCAAGTGGTCAGGTCGTCTAGAACACTTGTCTGTCAACCCGGTGTTTACGTCGTCTAGAACACTTGTCTGTCAACCCGGTGTTCACGTCGTCTAGAACACTTGTCTGTCAAACCAGTGTTCACGTCGTCTAGAACACATGTCTGTCAACCGAGTGGTCACGTCGTCTAGAACACTTGTCTGTCAACCCGGTGTTTACGTCGTCTAGAACACTTGTCTGTCAACCCGGTGTTCACGTCGTCTAGAACACTTGTCTGTCAACCCGGTGTTCACGTCGTCTAGAACACTTGTCTGTCAACCCGGTGTTCACGTCGTCTAGAACACTTGTCTGTCAACCAAGTGGTCAGGTCGTCTAGAACACTTGTCTGTCAACCCGGTGTTCACGTCGTCTAGAACACTTGTCTGTCAACCAAGTGGTCAGGTCGTCTAGAACACTTGTCTGTCAACCCGGTGTTTACGTCGTCTAGAACACTTGTCTGTCAACCCGGTGTTCACGTCGTCTAGAACACTTGTCTGTCAAACCAGTGTTCACGTCGTCTAGAACACATGTCTGTCAACCGAGTGGTCACGTCGTCTAGAACACTTGTCTGTCAACCCGGTGTTTACGTCGTCTAGAACACTTGTCTGTCAACCCGGTGTTCACGTCGTCTAGAACACTTGTCTGTCAACCGAGTGGTCACGTCGTCTAGAACACTTGTCTGTCAACCCGGTGTTTACGTCGTCTAGAAATCTTGTCTGTCAACCGAGTGGTCACGTCGTCTAGAACACTTGTCTGTCAACCCGGTGTTCACGTCGTCTAGAACACTTGTCTGTCAAACCAGTGTTCACGTCGTCTAGAACACCTGTCTGTCAACCCAGTGGTCACGTCGTCTAGAACACATGTCTAGATGCAGATTTGAAACCAAGCCAGCCATGGGAGAAGGCGAGCGTCTAGCGCTACACCACGACATTGAAACGTCCTTGCACCCGCAGCTTAGAGACTACATATTTCATGCCTGTTTGATATATAGATATATATATATATAGATAGATATTGTCAACACATCATGGCATTCTTGTCAAATTGACCTTCTCAACCGCTTTTTGTGCCCATTATTCATTACATAAATCCAGTCATACGTTTCTCTAGTTTGAGTGTAAAGCCTCAATGCACAAGGGTTTAAAAAATACTTGCCGGACATGAATGGCACTGAATATATTCAGCCTGTTCCATATCTTAGACTGATGTAGAGGAATGTGCCTTTTCTTCCGAAGACATATCCTGATACCGATTATAGCTTGGGCTGAGCCAGGAGCACAGGGTAACTGTTGCTTGGAAGAGATTTTTAAAAAAATGCGGGTGGGAAGGGGGAAGGGGGGGGGGGGTAGGGTTGGAGCGTAAAAAAATATTTTGGCACGTGCTAACTGCTGCGCTATGTCAGCTCACAAGTAATTTTAAAATAAAGATTTTCTCAAAGAAAAATCAATCCACCAAGAAATGCAATTATTGTCAGTTGTCTACCTACAAGGGGAAACAATAACCAACGTTTATCCATAAAAGAAAAACACAGATTACTCAATTCGATAAATTTCAACAAAACCACACAGACGTCAGTTGTTAGAAGAAACACACTGCCTATCAGTCTTTTAGAATTATGCAAAATCATTTATTCTTGCTACATTTGTACTGTTAAAAATGTTGTTATGATAACAGTTAATATACTATAATGGTGTTGCTAGAGGTCTTATGAACGTGCCTAGATTATTTGTTTTACTCTTGCCGTATTATTACCCAGTTTCGTCCTTTTTGAGACGAATTTGTTTGTTATTTGAAGCCCTACTCTGGCTTTTACCAGGGGCCGCAATATAGGCAGGCCATAAATATGGCCAATTGTCTGAGCGCGGTTTCTGGGACCTCTCCACGGCGATCT
Source organism: Candidula unifasciata (assembly GCA_905116865.2). NCBI lineage: Eukaryota > Metazoa > Mollusca > Gastropoda > Stylommatophora > Geomitridae > Candidula > Candidula unifasciata. The sequence continues at coordinate 22,272 of CAJHNH020001867.1, forward strand.
TCATCCACATGGTGGCACTTTGTGTGATGTCCTGGTGGGGTAGAAAGTCAGTCAGTTTACTCTTGCTTCAGAATAACTTACTTGTTGGAAATCTTGGTATAAAATATTTCACAGGTGCAAAACTAATGCACCAAGTAATAACAAAAAGTGCACTTTTTTGTAAAAAAAAAAAAATTATGTGGGAAAATGTGGCAAAGATTTGATTTACAAAACTGGCCAATGCCCGTTGTTATCAGAAGACATCACACAACAGGCTGATGACGTCACAGTAAAATGTTGATATGTTCACCGTCTCTATCAGAAGATGTCTAAAATTCTGGACACATATAATTACAGAACGTGGTGGATCACAAAACTATCATCGGTACACTTCTGATTCTCTTCCTTGTGTCCATTATAGCCTTAATTTAATCAAACAACTGCTTCCAATATTAATGTAAAAAAAAAAAATATGCTGATGATCACGAGATTTGTTAAATAACCCTGGACCTTGTCATATCTGGAAACATGTTTTGTGTTACCTGTTGTTCGTTTCAACATCCTAGCACAGCAGTCTGACCCAATCCTGTCCCTTCATTCCATGCCGCAGTCATACCAGTGTCTCCTTGCTCTCCGTACCACAGTTGGAGTCCACTGACGCATCTTCTCTCTTTGTTCCGCTGCCGTTTTTAGCATGCCTGTCTTCGTGTCGTATCTATTCACACGAGACGGCTTCAATTCTCTCACTCCTTTATCGGAACGTCTCTGGAACGTAGCGCTTTCAGTATGTTTGCCCTGTCTTGGCTTCTTCCCACACCAGCCACAAACAGTAGTCAGCTTTCTCATATACCCCGGCATATGTGCAGCCAGGATAGTTTCTTGAGACAGGACATACTTTTTGATCCTGCCAGCCCTTTCAAGTCGGAGTTTACCATAATTCGTGTCATTATGCCAAAAATGTTTTGACAGTATATGACCCTTGAATTTAATCTACAAAGTACATACATATGTGCCCGCCAATCATTTATCCTGAAGTCTTTAATAATAGTGAACTATACATGCCTTACTCCAGCTGCACTACCTACTAGGTCAAGTTATCATCTTTAGTATTCTACTAAGTGACATGGCATACTGTCACATTTATAAAGCAATGACAAAAATATATTAATCCTTTATTTTCAGTTCACAGAGTGAATCGCTTATAATAAATAATTCATTACTATATTAAAAAAACAAAAATTCGATTCAATAAACAGCCGTATGTTTACTTTTATTTGAATGAAAATTAAATTCCTGTTGTAGTCTCCCTTGCTCCTTGTAAGCGTGGATTGTGTCGCCTGAATACCCGATATTCCGTGATCGTATATTTGCCTATGTATTTTTTCTCTTTTTAAATATATATTTCTTACTCCACGTTACAACGATCAAGGTCATGTTATGAGGTACACATCCTAGGTATGAGTCTAACAAATTTTAATCAGACTGGACTAAAACATTGGTGCATACACAGCACTCGAGACATTCATATAAGTGATCATTTATGCAGTGCCTACCCGTGATTGTCTTTTACAATGTTCCTGGTTACTCTATAGGCTTGTGGAATGAGCTAACTGGTGGAGGAATTGTATTTGATCATAGTGAAGTTCTTCTACCCTTCCTTCAGTCATTAGAGGCCCACTGGGCGTAAAAGAGGTCTTGTCAGCCAACATATTTACTGGCACTTTGAAGCTTGCGACGCTGATGCATAAGTTTCCTGGACAAGTCCTGAGTGCTGTGAAGACAACCCAACTGTTAACTCATCTGGCACAATTCAATGTAATCCTTACAGTAGGAATAATACACAACATTTAACTGTGCTTGTTTCAGAACCGATTATTACTGGGATTATTGTGTCAAGTAATAACCCGTACTTAAAGGGATACAAACGTGATCGACAGACCCGCCATTAAGGGGAAACATGAGACACATGTTGTGAGGTTAGCAAAATTTAAAGGTAATCTGGTGATCTGGTAATCCTAGTGTCAGCATCATTTAAAGGTAATTCAATGCTTTAAAATATTGTAACTTTCAGTACAAAGTAAATCTAAGGATAAAAAAAGACAGTGTTAGCTTGCAACAAAAATGACTTAGTACTGGGCAAAATGTGTTGATTAACCCCTAGTTTAAATCTCACATTTAATAGCAACATCATAGCAGCTGTTAGGGAACTTCATCGCTAGTTGCACTGCTTTGGGCGCATTTAGATATGTTGTAATTGATCCACTTTTTTTTTGCTGGTACACTAAGTTGTACTTCATAATTAAATTTGTATTTTTTTAGGCACCGTACCGGTGAGTAAAAGTAAACTTTTTACGCCTTAGATCCATCGGGCATAGGAGAAGAGCGGCCATGTTTGTACAACCTAATCGGCACTAGGTGGGTAATGTGATCAGCATTACGCCGGTTGTCTTTACTTACCCAGGACATGCATCATCGAACCCATTTTAGGCTGGGTCGACCTGCGAGGCGAAATGCCATGATACACATGCATGCAACCAGCAGTAGGTTTCGATCGCTGTACGTTGGAATTACGGGTCAGACACGCAATGCCTAAGCCACTGACACGGCTTGGTACCTGTGAGTGGGCGCTTTAATATGATAGCATCCCTATACACTGTGTATTTGCAAAAGGTAGTCAAACAACAACGTGCTCTAAAATTCTGATGCCACCTGTTTGACGTCTTCCTAAGGAAGCTCGTGCGATGTTTCTGTCATCTCTTATTGTGCAGTTTGAAATCTTTAGTTACACGACCATTAACTACATTTTTTTTTTTTTTTTTACTAACAAATAGCGGCTTTTCATTTTTCAGTGATCTACTGGAATTGTATTCAGACATTCGCAAAGTTTACTATGATACAATGATAATCACAAGACTGAGCGGAAACTTACTGCCACCAGCAAGACTCCAAATGTATCACATAATAATTACAAACACTGTGACTATTCTTGTGTAAGTAAGTATTTCTCATTTCGTAGATGACTTGCTTGTTATGTCAGCCTGCGGTCGGTATATATCAAATATTCATCTTCGGCAGGTTAGGATCGTGTATTCCAAACATTAAGTTGCTAGCATCTGTGTTTAGACGAAAGAAACCAGGAGACTACAAATAACTCATTTGCATTGATTTGTATATCTGGACACTAGGATTCTTAGAGCTGATGTCCCAAACCTCACAATTATTGACAGAACCATCAAGCAAACTAAACTGTGGTACGCGGATCACTTTTGATAGAAGCCTGTCCTTTAGGGGCAACATGAAGATGATTGCGGCAATATGTCAGATGAATTCATTGCACACAAGTGTACACCAGCAATGAACATGGCCAAAGAATAATGTTTACAGTGTTCAGCTACTTTTTTAAAAAGAATATGGACTTAGAATGCCCAATGTATTGAAGAGCTAAAACTAAATGCACACATATGCAGTGTCTGTCAATTCAATGTTAAGGTGTTCTCGATAATAGTCGCCGCAGTTCTGACATCGTACCTTGTGAGACGTTCTCGACAGTCGGCTAGCCGTTCTGTGAAGAGAGAGAACTTGTTTCACTAATCACAGCGGGAGGCATTTACATCACGATGTTGTTGATGCCTCCAAGAGATATTACAAGAAACATGGATATTCAAATCACCAACAAAAAAGGTTCTATATGTGAGAGCAGATATAATGGCGAACAAGCAGTTTCTCTGACAGCTAAAAAAATAAATTCGTATCCACATCTGCTGAAGTAGACGGGACACTATGAGCATGTGCCACTTGCTATGGTGTCGAATGTATCTGCTGTATTCTGCTAACGAGACTACACACAAACACAAATTGTAAGTTTAAATCTTTGCTGGCAGAGATGTATGAAGACAAATGTGCTGTCAGTAATGACAATGTATTTACATCATAATATACAATCGAACTGTTATTAAGTGTACACCATCTAAACTAACTGACTTCAGATTGTTTAAATACATCGGCTAGTTAGTTAATTAAAAAAAAAATAAGGTAATTTGAAAGGATATAGACAAATTGATAACTTTTGTGCTTCAGTAAGGATAACTTATAATACATTCACTACAGTGTGTGGTTGTTAAAAGTGTTGCGAACATGCACATAATGAATTGAGTGATCAGGAGTCCTCCTAGCAATGTTTGGTTAGAAAACAGATAGTTGGCAGCTGCCAATTGATTCACTATGAAGTAGCATTTTTGTGTGTTTGTGTGTTTATATATGTATGTGTGTGTGTGTATGAGTGTATGTGTGTGTATATACAGAAAAGCGGGACAGATCTCAGTTACATCTGTGGCGAATATCCCAATGCTGTTTATTATCAGACTATACGAAAACAACAATGACCGGCGGTCACAAGGGACATGCTATACTGAGACATGTCAGGGCAACTATCTATTTCTACCTTGCGTGTGTAGATCTCATGCGGTAGCATGTATTTTGTGGATAACCAGTGAACCCAGCAGGCACTGGGATAAGAACGTTAGTCGGTTGCTTAGATAAGGATACCATCTTCTCCAACTAAAAAAAATATCCATCATTGTAGATATCTTCTGCAGGAGTCAGAACACATCAGCATATCCCTGTTTGACGTCATTAGCTGTATTGGGTTAATAATATAATGTACTAATATGATGCTTTCCAGTGCACTGCTTACCAGGTGATATTATCGATGTGTTTAATCAAGGAACTCAGATTCAGTCGGTTGCCAGTCTAACGGAAGAAGCAACAATGTATGTTTATAATATATTTTATGACTTTACTTGCATTTAAATTCTTGTGCACTAACACAATCAAAATAATTAATGATGTGGTACTTCAAACATAAAAGATACTCAATGACGTGTTTTATCACATGTATATTGTATGTACACTATATCATACAATTTAATGGAAATGTGTTTAATTATGTTTACAAATTGTCGTCTACAATTCTATACCTTGACTAATAAAAGCGTAACGCGCTTAAATAACAGTTTATATTGCTCTATTCAACCTGTCACAGATCATTAACGTTATGTATTTTATTAAATTGTTTTATATATAAATATATATATATATATATATATATATATATATATATATATATATATATATATATATATACAGCATTTAACTAATTTAAAACTTGTCGTGTGTAGGCAAAGGATGTCTGTTGGGGAAAACAAAAATGAAGTCTTCATCTATGGCTGTAATGCGCATCTTTAGGACACGTTTGTTTGTGTAAATACGTGTACTGAATGTTAGGATGTCTGTGTACATATGTTGACTGGTGTACTTTGTATTGTCTGTGTTGAATACGTGTGTTATTGTTTTTTTTTTTTCGGGATGGTGATATTACGCGAATGCATGCACAATTAAAACATATGAAAAGTCAAAGTGTTATAACTTGTACACTACTAGTATTATAACAGATGATCTCGGTGACATGGTGGTGGTAATAAGGCTCATTGCGGCATGATAGGGGATGCTATTGATGCTATTGATGGTTGGTGGTGATGACGGTATTTTTACATGGTCCAGTGATGTTTTCTATATTTTTTGTGACAGTGTCAGCAGATCTGTGATAATGTCGTTAACATTGACTATTACTGTGACATTGTTTTTGTTTTGATTAGGACGATAAAGTGTTTTAAAAAAAAGTGTATGTGTTAAAACGATAATGATGATAATCATTGTATATATTTGTCCATTGTATAGACCAGCTTGGGTTAACCTTCACCATATTTCCGTTCTCTTTCGCTCATATCTTTCCTGCTAACAATTAAAACGCACATCTTTGTGCACCTGCCAAAAATTTTAAAACTGTAACTATGATGACTCTAATAGTCGTTAGAGTCGTGCTGTTTTCTAACACATTTGCATTGAAAATGCTACTGGATTTTATTCTTCAAGATAAAATATCGCATTGACGAAAAAACAATGTAGCCATTCTGACATTTGCTTTTGTTGAACAGTTAATACAGTATGTTTGGAAACGATTTAGTAATGAACAAGCTATGGTAACCAAACTAAATGCATTCATATCTGCCACACAGTTGACCTGTCTCACTGTATATGTAATATCGTCTCCCTTTGTGACAGTTTCCGTTTTAGTGAATACGTTTATATTCCTTGATGACTAGGAAGACAAATGCAAATATCCAGTAAAGTTGTTTTAGATGAATGTGACTTTAAACTTTCTTAATTATTCGCACAACCAATGCATTGATCACAATGGATTGTCATGGATGCCTTTCTATTTGCCACGACAAAGAAACTATATGATGTACACTTTTTCAGGTTCAATAGATTACAGCCAAATGATTCTATAAAGTGCATTAGTGGTATTATTGTTATTTCTCATCAAGAAATCATTTACTGTATTTGCGCAAATAGTACATTGTTTAAACGATGGCAGACGTATCAAGAGTGGAGGTAGAGTAGTGACTAAACTTTTGCCTTCCGGCATGAAAGTTGGGTTTCGGATCAGCACACTTGCCTTCTAACTCTGTGGTCATGTCTTCGAATTCCTTTCAACACATGGTGTACTATCCGCCATGACCTGTTCTCACAACTTGACTAGTGATCATGTCCATAAATTGTAGGCCAGTAGATAGCTTGCTTCTCTGTAGACTGGTGATTATGTCCACAAATCCTCCTACATGCTGTGATTGTTGCCCCACAAACCTGTGATTCCTGCTAGACACAGCCTACCCTGGGTACAAGTGTATTTTATTGGGAAGTAAAGGCGTATAGTTTCACATCAACTGTAGAGTTTTCGATCGGCCTACAATAATGTGCCTGGCACCGTATATCCAGTAACATGTGTAATATGACAAAGTACTTCGTTGTGTTTATTAACGCTATTTACTACTATTGTAAGTAGATATGATACTTTTTAAAGGAATAACAAGAAAGTAAGAAAGCCAACCGGACAAGAAGGCCATCATAATTTATTGTGTTTGTTACATTTGGTTGTTGGTAACAAAAAATAATGATGAGACATGTAGCAGTAAGCATAAAACGAATAAAACAATATTCAACAATGGCGCAACGGCTATAATAAAACTAAACAATAGGCAGTAACTACACACGGCACTAATGAAAACAACAGACTGAGCTTGTATAAAATATGATGGATGGCTGCACTTTGATCTCCAAGTACTATAAACATGATCTGTTGTCATTACCACAATATGACTGAAACGCATCTCTAGTCATGACATATGCGTATTTTAATAATGGAAATTATAACAATATGTTTAATAAGGCTTATTGACACAAGAATGTATAAAGAGAATATAAACTAACATCATAGAAGGCAGAAAGTCATACATTACAACACCCTATATAAGTGAATAAAGAATATAAAGCAGATAATAAAAGAACCAACACTGCTAGCGTGCAGATTATCTGGCAGACAAGGCGGTTACCACGACTGGTCCGGCACTGACAGGAATAGTGTCATGAATGCCAGGCGAACTACATATCACAGAGACGGTAATGACAACAAGCAGGACTCAGTATCCTTGTCCAGACTTGTGGACATAGGAGTGCAGTCTGGGATTGCCAGGTATGATTATTTCACCAAGAGCACAAGTCGTCTGTTTGATCAACACAGAAAGGGTTTGCTCATTCGTTTAACATTTTGTTTAGCTAATACGAAATAGATCGAAGCACCTATGGATAGATCGGAGTTCTCTGATAATAACCCTCACTAATTACCCACAAAAGTGATTATCTGCAATTATTTAGACACATCACTGATCATTTGAGCTAATTTAGACTAACTAACCTGTCGAGGCGCATATTCTTTTTTGCTGTCACAATATCTGCCCTGTCTGTCCCACCTTCAAACTGGATTACACACGCAACATCCTTTAGGTAGTCGGGCGGCCAGGCGTGGCATGTGAGTGACCGATCCGGTAACAAACTACATACTCACAGAGCAGCGATGTACACAATAGAAACAAATTCGTAGACAGCTGTGCTGCTGACTATGAGCTGCTTTATTCAGTAACTTCTCATTCAATCATTGAAATACACTTTAAAATACATACATACATGTATACCAGTGACAAAATATGTTGCTTATGTTTAGTGGTGGTAATCAGGGGATACAAACACATTCAAATGATTCAGAAAAAACATGAGCAAGGGACATGATAAAACCGATGTCTTGATACAGATCAACTGTGAATATATGAAATGTGACAAGTGAATATGGCATTCTTTTGTAATTAGTTCCCTAAAGTTAGACCGAAATAATGTGATTGTAACATATATTAGGAATTCAAGTAAGACACTTGTATTGATGTATGCAAACATTAGCTTGAAAGATGACATCACAAATCGATTCATGTCAACCGTCGATAGAACCTGTCTGATGACTACTGGCGTTCTAACCGATTTTCTCTGGTTCTGTAATATTAAGAATATTTTTGGCGGGTACACGCACGTGTGCCTAATAACTGTAATTGTAACATAGTTTCTCACTTAGGATATACTGTTTTTAACGTTGTCTATGGAAATAAAAGTAGTTGACAATTCCTAAATACTTGTTTGACACCGATGTTCCTGTCATTTGCGAGGAAACCCATGCACGCACACATATATACACGCAAGCCTACACAGACTCACACACACTCACATACACACACATACACAAATACATATACACAAACACACACACACGCACACACAAGGTCAAGTGAAATGTTTAGATTACTCGTGGTTTCGTAAATGTAATCCCACCAATCCACTGACTACGTCTCGCTCCCTCTATGAAGGAAATGAAATGCATCACCTGACTCAATTGTGTGTAATTGACCTTGGCATCCGATTCCACGTAGATTAAAATTTAGCGCCGCATGGCGGTTACTGCACATACTGTGCAGGTTAGGACATTGCCCCAGACAGAAAAAAACTCCATCAGCTGTCCGCAGAAATAGACTATCGTATAAGACATTTGGGAAGGTGAAAGTAGAGCGTTTAGGTGATGCGACGATGAGAAGCGATCTTTATAGGTGCGATTATGCAAACTCAGTGATATTTTCTCAAACAAACGGCGCTTTGCAGACATGTATTCTCTGCCGGTGTTGGGTAAGTCCCAGTGTCATGACGTCAACAAGTCTGTAGTACATGCTATCTTTTAAGCACAGTCATGAGATACATGAATCCCTGTATCTGTCAAATATTTTAAACCCAGAGAATCAGTCGGTAAATGTTTAACAAATGTTCTAGTAGTACATTTTAGCCTACTAGGACCACAAGCGAAAAACGCCCGATGACACAAAGTGCCACTATGTTGATGAGGATCACCCGTTGAGAGGTCCCAGAAACCGCGTTCAGCCATTTGACCATAATTATGGCCGGGCTATATTGCAGCCGGGCTATAACCATGGCTTTTGTTTTATTTGCTATTCTCAAACATCATCTCATCTCAGGTGGTTAGTTTTCTTTCGTTTTCTTTTGTCAAACACGACTGCATTTAAAATTTGTAATTTTATCTCTATAGGAATAGCAGGTTGATTAAAAATTGGAGCAAGCAGGTACGTGGCATTAGTGACTTGTTGGATTCTCGTTTCTACCTCTCTGTCTATTTTACCATTGTGTGTAAAGTGGCTTTACAAGATTCAGATTCATGCACTTCTTTTAGACATTACTCATTATGTCGATGCTCTGTTGCTCTCGAGTTATTCTAATGACTTCGGTTTATTTTTCTTGTTCAGTTATTCCCGATTATTCCTCTTGTGCATCTTTGGGTGTGAATAGTACAGTTCCTTCATTTTCTGTTACATTCACAAGAGTTTGGAAATATTCTTTCCATCTTTCTCTGATCTTACCCTCTTTATGTATGTGTCGTCCTTGACTATTATTGACATATTCTGATGGTTGGAATAGTTTATCTCTGATTCTCATTTTTTTTTTCAATGATTATGTAAAACTGTCTACTAGAATTGGAGCAAAGTTTGGTCAGATTGTCCCCATACACATTCCAAGATGTTTCCTTGGCTTGTTTGATTTCTCTTACAGATTGTCGCGTTGCTACTCTATACAGTCGTCATCTGAGCGGGATCTAAGCCGTTTCTTGTATTTTTTTAAAAATTTTTTTATTTATTATACACATTCCAAGATGTTTCCTTGGCTTGTTTGATTTCTCTTACAGATTGTCGCGTTGCTACTCTATACAGTCGTCATCTGAGCGGGATCTAAGCCGTTTCTTGTATTTTTTATTTTTTTATTTTTTTATTTATTATACACATTCCAAGATGTTTCCTTAACTTGTTTGATTTCTCTTACAGATTGTCGCGTTGCTACTCTATACAGTCGTCATCTGAGCGGGATCTAAGCCGTTTCTTGAATTTTTTTAATTTTTTTTTTATTTATACTGCTTGTTTTGCGTTATCATTCAACCATGCTGTTCTTTTCCTTTCTGTTCCAACTGTCTGTCTGATACCACATTGTGTTATTTAGGAGCGTGCTCTTGAATGTTTACCATGTTGTTTCTTTACTGCCATTTGTTATTTTTAGCTCACCCATTTTCACCGGCATTTCTGTCCTACCATTTGCTTGGCTGTCTAAGTCGCTTTGTTTTCTTCTGTCAGTCATTGTGGGTTTTTGTGTGTGTGTGTGTGTGTGTGTGTGTGTGTGTGTGTGTGTGTGTGTGTGTGCTGAATGTTGCTTCGTTTAGATATACAACCAGTGGTCGATTGTCAGTATTTAATGTGATGTTTAGAATTACACAATTCCTCCTCATTTGTCGATTCAGTACAGTGTCCAACTATGTGGCCTGGTCTAGGTTGTCCCATTAATACCAGGTGTTTTTATCTAGCTCTTGCTATGCTTGAAGACACTGTTGCTAGTATAAAATCAACTGTCAGCTCCGCAAAAAAAAAAAAAAAAAAGTAAATGCATCCAATACACATGCAATTAACCAAGAAGGACCTAGCATTTAGATTGTATTACATAATTACTCAGTCATTCGATATTGCCTAGTCCAACTAAACCTGTAATGAAATAAAGGCAGAAAGGGGTTAAATGAACAAGCATACATTTCAGACCACCACACGGCGTACTAATCCATCACTGTGTGAAATGACAGAAATAGGTGATTAGAAAGCCATGGCCTAGCCAGCTATGCAGAACACACCGCCATGACATCTGACAGTGAGGGATGAAACATTCGACGAGTGCCCGTGAACTGTGACCAGCGGATGAGATACGTTCATCCAGACGTGACCACCAAAGACAGGTGACAGAGAAGTGATGGAGAAGGTACGCCAAAAAGAGCGGGAACCGCTGGAGAATAAAGTTAGTCCCGGAACCGCTGGAGAAGTCAGTTAGCCCCGAAACCGCTCGAGAAGAGAGTGAGGGCTAGACCGCTAGAAAGACCGGTTAGGAGAAAACTAGTGCTTTACTTCGTTTAGAAGGTGTATATTAAACTTGGAGTTTAGCCAGAACAGTGGTTAAGGAACTCGTAGAGAGTCATACGAATAGCCTGTATCCAGATAATACAGTGTTCATATACTATTGAATTTATGAAGCCTCTATGACTGGAATATTGTAAATAAACAGCTCTTGTGTAATTGTTACATCACTGGCTTTGTTCTTGAGTACGATTGAAGAGAGCTACGAACTATATTCATTCCACTTGGCCGACTTAGGCACATCTATTTCTTGGGGGATGTATAGGCACGACTGTGCCACAAACCTGCTCTTGCCTACTTTGGTTTGCATGATGGTGGTATGTTGTCGCCATCATCAAGTGCATTGCCGACTGGCGTTGGCGATCCACACACACACACACAAAGTAATGATCCCGTTGCAGGCGCATCAGGCATATGGGAAGAGCAACCATATTTTTACAGAGCAAGTAAGTGAACATGCCCCGCCGCAATCTGTGACCTGCAACTGCGTGTATGAGTTCGTTTCTACTTTATAGTTCAGTGCATTGTAGCCTGCATTCATGTCAGAGACACATCATGAAGAAAAATATTAAAAAAAACGCAGTTCTAGATAGATATAAATCGTCTCCCACTCCCCCAGTAACATATGGCTAATAATAGAACCCAGAAATAGTAGATGTCATTCGACTTGTGATGTTGGTGAAAATGGTATAGAACTAGTATCAACCAGTTGATGATCACTGGCTGTAAGTTATTTAACTATAAATATGTCCACCCAGAGAGTTTTTATGATCACTGGCTTTAAGTTATTTAACTATAAATATGTCCACCTAAAGAGTTTTTATGATTACTGGCTGTAAGTTATTTAACTATAAATATGTCCACCTAGAGAGTTTTTATGATCACTGGCTTTAAGTTATTTAACTAGAAATGTGTCCACCTGGTGGGTTTTATTGATCACTGGATGTAAGGAATTTAACTAGAACTTATAGCTATTGGATGAAAGCGGCAAACGATGCCAGACACCCAGCTTCAGACGCTTTTCATCATAATATTAAACACCTAGGTGACAGACCGTTCAGAGATGTACTGAGACCAGCAGTCTGGGACGCTGCACTAGAAATTAACGATAATGAGGACTTAGCTAGGACTCTAGAGGCGAGCTTTAGGTTTATTCCTCAAATCCCTCCATGGAGACTAGAACTGCATAGGACAGATATGAGTCTGATGAAAATATTATTAAAAATACTGAACTGTTTGAAGCTTAAACAATAACAGAAGAATACATAGACCAGATCCGACCAGACAGCCTGGTTGCATACACTGATGGATCTAAGAACGATGCAGGAGAAGTAGGAGCAGGAGTAAATATCCCTCAGTGGGGAATGCCAAGATAATATAAATTAACAGATTATGTGGCAGTATGCATAGCAGAACTTGTCGGCATAATGAAGGCACTAGAAATGGTAATAACTAAAACTCCAACTAAATTTACCATACTGACATATTCGTTGTCCTCAGTGCAGACGTTAAAAACACATAAAACTAGCAGTAGACCAAATAATAAAAAAACGATCTTAAGCCTAACAACCCAACTTAAGAATAAAGGATGCCAAGTCACCAGTGCATGGGTACCAGCACATAGAGGTGTAATAGGCAATGAAAGAGCTGACCAGGCAGGTCAAAAAAAAAGGAGCTAAATGTGATGTTTTAGTAGAAGTAGGACTAGGAAAAACTGAAAGGACGAACAAAATTAAAAGACATATCATTAAAGTGGCAGATGAGCACTAATGGCAGAGATGCATACACCAACCTTAAAGAACCCAGCCTTAACACACAGGTACGGAACAAACTGAAAATCCCAGCAAACAAACTATTATAGAGAGCTATGTTAGGATGGTATCCAGAGAAATGTACATCTCCTCTATGTCTGGATTGCTTTCAGGATAATACAATAAAACATTATATGATCAACTGCACTAAATACAATTTGGAGAGGAAACCCATTGAGGAGTATTTTCTAAAACGCAAACAACAGATAACTGCAAATAGATGTCTAAAGGTGGATAGCAAAAAAGACATCCAAAAACTTGTTAAACAGTACCTAATTAAAACAAACAAAAAAAAAAAAAAGACCAGGATAAAGATCAACTTAGGACAGTAGAAAGAACAGATCAGATGGTCAGTCCGGACACCCTGGAGTAAGGGAGGAATTGTAAGTATGATGGATATATAGATAGGAGCATGTGTGGATACACAAAGACAAATGCGTATGTAGGCGAATGGTAAGGGGTTATATATGGACAGGAAAGTAGGAATATAACTGCGAAAATTACAGATGAACGATTACATGGATATGGAACAGTAATTTGTATGCATGTATATGTGTATATGAGTGTATATATATATATATATATATATATATATATATATATATATATATATATATATATATATATATATATGAGGGAGCATGCATATTTATATATTTGTGTGTGTGTTAATTATAGTGCTCTCCAGAACTCTATAAATTATGTTGTTGTATGGCTGTTAATTAATGAGAATACATGGACTGAAGTGTGTGCACCAGCAAGAACCTCACCAACTCACACCATCCATCAGAACACGATAAGAACGTAACGGACAGATTACATACCAGGGACTTAAAATGTGACACGACCAAACTATAGTACAGACATAGCGACACACAATAACATGCACAACATGGAAGTGTGAGAGTCCTTACGTGTGGAAGTACACTTCTGCCATGAAAGAAAGTACATTTATGTAGGCATTGGTCGACAAATATGAAAGAGTTTGCGTGTGTACGTAATGTCAATAAGATATGCATACACTGATAAGTGTAAAAGGACTTCCAAACATGTAGTGTTGTCTGCGTGTATGAATACTCGAGTGCATGTACGCATACACTTAGTGTGTGCGTCCATATGCTCCGGGGATGAACACTCAAAACCATCCAATTCCGCATCATGCATACAACATGCACATGACACAACAAGATATGACTGATAGCAAATAGGGAAAACAAGTGACAGGACTAGAACACATAACCACTAATACCACCCCATCACCCGGATGATAGCAAAGGTTGGTAACGTGATACACATAGTCCCGGCAAAAGGCCACGCTAGAATCCTGCAAGACGGCAACGACGAGAAATGACTGAATGACCTCCTTTCCCCTTCCCCCTAACCCTTCCCTACCTCTTTCGGATGCACTACGAGTTCAACCCCCCCCCCCCTCCCAATCCATTATCACAGAAAGCACGCCAGTTCGTTACAAAACATGCCACAGCAATTCTCATCCCTGAATATTTGGATCTCAAAGCGTGAGCTGAATGCATCGGTTATATGGCATTTACGCACACCGGAATCTAGCTACCAACCCAAACAGGCAGAACCGGAACACTCACTAACAAATGACCATTAAATCCTAGTTAAGACTCCACACAACAGTTTACACACATATCCACATGAAATGACTATCCCGTTCTTAGTTCAGGAAGACAACAATAAGACCACTAAGGTCACACGCGAAATAATTTCACATTTCAAAAATATCCAAAATCAAAAACAGTTTTCAGCACTTTTTGGCAAAATAAATACTCAAAATTTTAAAACTGTAAATGGTGGTCCAAAGGACGTTGTGTGGAAAAGCGCGCCGCACTAAGAAACACGCCTGAGCAAATCAAAGGGAAACAACGCAGACTGGAAACACTAAGTAAGACGAGGGAAGACAAGACATGCACAAGTAAAAACAGGGTGGAAGACAAGCGGTCTGATTCGGATGGAAGCATCAAGCCCAGAAATGGCACAAACACTAGAATTCAGTCAAGAAAGTGACGCAAATAACCCAGATTACAAAAATAGGCGGAGACTGCTAGCAGCCTCGGCTAGCTAGAAGCAGTCAGAACGTGGTCGAGCTTTTCATTTTTTTTCTCAAAAGGACTTGGAATTGGAATTGGGACATGTTTAGTGATTGCGGATGACAGAGAAGTAAAAACTGTATACACGATATAGTCGAATGATCGTAGACTACGAGGCAGTCCATGAAGACGATGAAGAGATATTGTCCAGAAAGACCCAAAAACGGTGTTACAAACTTGAGAGACGACGTCAACCAGAGAGATAAAATAAGGTGGTGATATCTTGTTGCTTAAAGTCACACTCACCTAGCAACAGGTGTTTCGTCCTTTTAAGGACTAATTTTTTTTTTATTTGAAGCCCCACCCTGTCTTTTGCCAGGGGCCGCAATATAGGCAGGCCATAAAAATAGCCAATTTTCTGAACGCCGTTTCTAAGACATCTCCACGGGGATCATCATCCACATGGTGGCATTTTGCGTGATCGGGTGTTTATCGCTTGTGTGATGTCCTGATGGGGTAAAAAGTCAGTCAGTCATCTGCGGCAATGAATCTCATTGGGCTCGGAATGGTACAGAAAAAAGAAGTCAGACGTATTCTGGTAATCTAATCAAGGAATATAAATAAGATACACGACAACAAGGGATACAATCCTTTCTGTGCACCGATATATGACATTAGAAAGCTAATTTGACTCTTTAAATACATTAACATTATCTACGGCTTACCTCATCGATGTCAAGCATGTCGTTTACATTCTTAACAGTCACAGTGAATTTGAATGTTGCCATTACTTGAAAAGTTGCCGTTTTTTAATTGATAATGAATTTTTCACAAACAGTATTTGTAAATGTCCCGGGAAACAGAGGGACTGCTGCTGTCATTTCTACATTTATTTAGTGTATAAAATTTGGCTGGATATTTTTTACAGGTACACATAGTGCACCTAAAAAAAAAGTAAAAAAAAAAATACAAAAAGAATTCAAACATAAAGATATAATTTGCGTTCGGTTTTGAATCTCTCCCCTAATATTAACTTACAAATATAACTGGTGCCAACTATATACCTTATCAGTCAAGTAGGCCGAAAACATTGGTTGAAAATCATTCTTTTATTTCTAAGATAATGGTGTAGCTGTGTTATAAAAGTGGATGTGAGTTCGTCTTGTAACCGTTAAAACATTAGCGTGAAAGTGCATGGTAACGTTGATTTTTCGTAGATTTCCAATTATTTTCATTTTGATTTAATTATTTCTTCTGACATTGCGTTGAAATTAGGTTGTGTTGTTTATCATAGCCTTCATTTTGTAATTATTTTGTATTTTTCCCGTTTTTGTTGCATTTCACTTAGTTGTTTTTTTTTCCAAACTACTTCGATGAAGGAAAGAGTAGTTGGTGAATTAGGAGAGGGGGGGGGGGAGGCTTTAAGTCAAAGTAACTGCCATAACCCCTCAAAGTAGCAGCAGTAGTATTTGTGATTGAGCGGTAAGGTGATGGCATTTTTATGTCAGCGAGCGAAATTAGACATCCTAACCTGACCAGCCCGTGCCGACAGCACTAGCCTTGCGGCGCCAAATCCTCTGGCTCATGACTCCCTGTCTACTACTACGGCAAAACAGATAGCAGTTACATTATTTTATTTATTGTGGTGGCTGTGGTAGTAGTAGTTGTACTGGTACTTGAAGTGTGGTAAATATTACACGAGCTGCATTTACTACTCATTACAATTCCTGCTCCCTATTTTAGTCCGGATATCAACGTCAGTTACAAAAAATATCGTCGGGTGATGACTTTCAAATCCTTCGATGAGGGAGAGAGCAGATGGGGGAGGGGAGATGGTGATGACAGAAACTGTTAACTCAAAGAGCTTAACGCATGATTTTAAAGTTTTCATTTCCTAATTTGTTTATATTTTACTAAGGCTACCTCCGCTATTCTCATTTTTGTAACGACTTACTTGGTTATTTTCAAGTACAGTAGTAAGCTTTACTTCCATCTAAAAAAAAGAAGGCTTTAGCATGTGATAACAAAATAACCATTTTGTTACTGTGCTAATAATACCATTTAAACGACCACTAATATAAAGATGCAATTATATGTTGCGTGTTCAAAAGTGCAAACCAGACTGTCTCTATATCTGTGCAGAGAATGATTGCGACATTAACTATATTGGACACGTGCGATTTCTATTTTCTTTCTTTTCCATTTAGCCAAACCATTCCACAGCAACGCGTGGCCTGGTACAGCTAGTAGTATTATAAAAACGAAATTCAAGGGATGCAACAACATATAAATACAAGAAAATCACCAACAAGGGAAACTATATAACACACTCCTTGATATTAATCAAATGTGAAGTCAAGGCAAGAGGGCAAATCAAACGAGCATTCGTCATGCATGGATTACTTATCGTCATATAGTCTTTATTAATGTGTGAATCTGAATTCGATATCTGCAAAATTTGTTGTATAGCATATTGTCACGTGATATATTATTAAGCCTTAGAAAAAAATATGTTGCGACTTTAGAGCACACCCGACAGACTGTTTCATTATTCCTGCACACTAGGATATTTTATTTTCCTTGTTGAAATTCTTTGACAGGTACACCCAGATGTACCGTATGAAAGTGATTTTTAAAACAGACAAAAGTTCCAAAAATATCTGACTTGCAAAATTATGATGGATGGCTGTAATGTTGTGGATTCCCTGGAAAATCCCAGAGAGTTCCCGATGGGGAGGACAAGGTCAGAGGACCAGTGATACAAGAGAAAAACTAGATAGGTGGATCTCGTGTATCCCATGGTGAGCGAAATAAGGGATACAAGAAAAGCATGGGAATTGAACGGAAGTGGTGAACCGAGAGACGGGAGTAAGACAGTTGAAGTTTGGACCTGGTTGCGAGAGGTCGTATGAATGGACGCATAAGAAGAATTAAGGAATTGTGAATACTTGTTATGTTTCGAGAGGAGACATGAATGGTTCCTTCATGTCATAATACCGAGTACAAGGTTTCGTTAAAGGATGGATGGACGATTCGAAAGACGCTGATGGATCGATGTAGTGTGTGAGAAGTTTGACCAGGCCGCCAGAATCAGCCAAGCAGAACGAACACGAGGACGCGAGAATGTGTGCCTACGATATGTTGTGATTCAGCGAGTACGAGAGAATGTGTGCCTACGATATGTTGTGATTCAGCGAGTACGAGAGAATGTGTGCCTACGATATGTTGTGATTCAGCGAGTACGAGAGAATGTGTGCCTACGATATGTTGTGATTCAGCGAGGCCGGGAGAATGTGTGCCTATGATATGTTGTGATTCAGCGAGTACGAGAGAATGTGTGCCTATGATATGTTGTGATTCAGCGAGTACGAGAGAATGTGTGCCTACGATATGTTGTGATTCAGCGAGGCCGGGAGAATGTGTGCCTACGATATGTTGTGATTCAGCGAGTACGAGAGAATGTGTGCCTACGATATGTTGTGATTCAGCGAGTACGAGAGAATGTGTGCCTACGATATGTTGTGATTCAGCGAGTACTAGAGAATGTGTGCCTACGATATGTTGTGATTCAGCGAGTACGAGAGAATGTGTGCCTACGATATGTTGTGATTCAGCGAGTACGAGAGAATGTGTGCCTACGATATGTTGTGATTCAGCGAGTACGAGAGAATGTGTGCCTACGATATGTTGTGATTCAGCGAGTACGAGAGAATGTGTGCCTACGATATGTTGTGATTCAGCGAGTACGAGAGAATGTGTGCCTACGATATGTTGTGATTCAGCGAGTACGAGAGAATGTGTGCCTACGATATGTTGTGATTCAGCGAAAAATAAGCATGTAACGCAGTATTCGTCTCTGCTGTGCCGTAACAACTTACTGTTCGTCAGATAACAATATGGCTTACCGAAACATACCCCTAGCAGAGCACATTGCAATGGCCATGCTTTAATCTCTACATGATTTTCATTATTACAATACGCATAAGAAACCACTAGAGATGCTTTCCTGCCACGCTTTTGCAATGACAACAAATCAGGTTTATATCATATGGAAATCAGAATATCGCCATCCTTCATAATTTTGCTGGACACCGATTTTTAACAATGAAATTTTAATCAAATTAATGTTACTTGTTATATTCTAGGAGTGTTCTGACTGACTGACTCTCTACCACACCAGGACATCACACAAGCGACAAACACCCGATGACACAAAGTGCCACCATGTGGATGAGGATCACCGTGGAGAGGTCCCAGAAACCGCGTTCAGACAATTGGCCATATTGATGGCCTGCCTATATTGCGGCCCCTGGAAAAAGCCAGAGTGGGGCTTCAAATAACAAAAAATTACGTCCTGAAAAGAACGTAAAGAAGATTGTATATATTAGGAGTGCTCTATAAGTTATTTGAGTTCACTGATAATATAGGACGGCTCTTTCTGCCTCCTAAATAAAAAAAAAAAAATTTGTCATTATGCTGTTGGTCAATAAACGTCACTTCACCAAGGAAACTATAAAAGTAATTTTTGGCAGGTACAATTACACGTGCCTTGTTATGGAAAGAAAACTAGTGTTTGTACTATGCATTAGATTTAGCCGCTTCACCACAGACGTTATGCTGCCATTCTTTGGATAACAGTTCTTCTGTCTGGGGATTTTGGTCGTTTAGGTTAGTCCAGTCATCACGAACTCTGCATGTTACATTTGTTTCCATCACATTTGGTTCCCTAGTATAGCCTATGCCATGTGGTGTGTGTAGTCGTGTCTGCTGACAGCCTCCTGTCTGATGTGCAGTCAGTCATAGCTAATAGATATTCTTGTATCTATCGCAACGTCAAACTGTCATTTGTTCTGGTCTTCCTTCGTCTCTCTTATCGTCAAATGTTCTTGTTGCCACAGCGAACTCTATTTATCTGTGTCTAACGGTGTGACCAAATAAAGTCAGCTACATTCTTGCCATCATATCTCTTCGCAAAGTAATTTCAAGATATATATTTTGTTAACGCTTTTTAATGACAGGTCGTGTTAACATCGTGTATCTATAAACCTACACATCAGCACCTCCAACATAAAGATTTCATCAATCGGCTGACAGTCCATGATTCACTTCTGTAAATCCGGTTTGCTATTCTTAAGTTTTTTAAAGCTTCATTTCTTTTTTTTTTTTTTTTTTTTAGGTTCAAATATTAAAATCGCCATTATCATCAGCACATCTTTTACAGAATGTCGCTCTTGTATTAGTACTTTTAAAAATCCCTCTTTCTGTAATCAGTTCTAGTAATTGTAAAAACCAAACAAAAATGTCACATGTGGTTCTCGTTCAGCTGCAGTAAGGCCTGCTTTATTGAGGACGGTTTCTTTGCTATCTGATTTAGTTCGATTCGTTGTGGCGATCATTTCTCTCCTAAGTTCGGGTGTTTGCTGTTGCGTCATGTCTACTCGATCAGGCTTGGCTGGTGTAGTCCGGCTTTTCGGGAGTGGGTGGGGCAGCCCTAAGAAGGGCCGCCATTTGCGTGGGGTGGCCTGGAACGGGGATGAGCGGGGTCACATCGTGGATGTCTATCAGGGCTGGCGATCGTTGTTGAGCTGTCCGTGAAGATGGCGGCTTGTTTGGTGGGTTCTCTTTTGTGGCTTTAGAACTGGCGATAACCTCTTCTATTAGGCGAGCCATATTTCCATTGTTTTTTCTTTTGAGCGTTAAGTTGATTCAGGGCTGCGTTTAGTTTATCGTAGAATCTGTTACGTTTTTCGCTCTTTTCGATTTTTTTCGGGTGTTCGGTCGTTCTTCTCGAGCTGCTCCTATTTGTAGACGATACAATAGCGGCTGCCGTCGTCGTCCATCTCTAGCTGGTGCGGGTACACTTGTTTGTTGAAGTCTTCAAGCATCGCTTCAAGGTGGGCCACACAGTCTATCCTACTGGTTGTCGTTTTCTTGCTTTGCTCGCTGGGTGTGGCATCATCTTTGCTTGGGCATTGAGTGGAGTGCTGCAAGGTAGTCTCTTTTTCGGCCCTCTCTAGTCAGTTCTCCAATCCTGTGAGCTTTCATAGCTAGTTATTGTCATGTACACATATGCGCAGAAGCCTGCCAGTGCTTCGTTGGTCAGAAACCGTACCCTCCATCACGATTCACCTCAGGGCACAATGGCGGCGAACAAGGCTAACATACCTCAGCTTTCGAGATTTATGAACCATTTCACCTCAGTTTTTAGATCATGCAGGATGTTGGGGTGTGTGTGTGAGTGTGTGTGTGTGTGTTTTAGTCTTTTTGTTGTGTTTATTTTGATCCATGGAATTCTGCTGTTTTACTGTTGCATTTTAATTCAGAAGCTCCGATTTGTAATTGTAACGATCGATTCCATGATTCACAACCATCAGTTACCTTGAGACAGATGCATGATCTCAAAATGTTTACTTTATCTCACTTGCATGTGCCATACCAGAGTTTCCTTATGCTGGTTAGTATAAAAACCATTGTAGGGAGAAAACAGAAATCGAGTGAGCTAGAGGCAGAAAGCAAAAGAAATGGAAGGATGATATTAAATGATGGAAGCTATGCTATCTAAAAGTGAGTACAAAAAAGGATGAGAAATAGTATTGGAGCATATATTGCCGCAAACCTTCACTGTGGAGCGACACTTCATTAATCGCTAACATTTTATTTATTTATACCACCTTTATACCATTGGGCCCAATGGTAATCTTCTTCTTCTGCTTTTTCTTTTTCTTATTTGTTCACTGGATGTAAGCTCCAGTGGAAAGTCTTGGCTGCTTATGGATTTAGACTTTGACATTGTTCGTGGGGGGGGGGGGGAGGTGTGTCTGATGCTTAAGGGCACCAGGGGGTGGGTGGATGGGCTTGTCTGATGCTTAAGGGTGCCAGGGAGTGGGGGGTGGGCTTGTCTGATGCTTAAGGGTACCAGGGAGTGGGGTGGGTGGGGGCTTGTATGATGCTTAAGGGTACCAGATAGTGGGTGGGTGGATGGGCTTGTCTGATGCCTAAGGGTAGCAGGGAGTGGGGATGGGCTTGTCTAATGCTTAAGGGTACCAGGGAGTGGGGCTGGGCTTGTCTGATGCCTAAGGGTACCAGGGGTGGGTGGGTGAGATTGTCTGATGCTTAAGTGCACCAGGAAGTGGGAGTAGGCTTTTCTGATGCTTAAGGGTAGTAGGGAGTGGGTGGGTGGGCTTGTCTGATGCTTAAGGGTATCAGGGAGTGGGGGTGGGCTTGTCTGATGCTTAAGGGTACCAGGGGGTAATGGATGGGCTTGTCTGATGCTTAAGGGTACCAGGGAGTGGGGGTGGGCTTGTCTGATGCTTTAGGGTACCAGGGAGTGGTGGATGGGCTTGTCTGATGCTTAAGGGTACCAGGGAGTGGTGGATGGGCTTGTCTGATGCTAAAGGGTACCAGGGAATGGTGGATGGGCTTGTCTAATGCTTAAGGGTGCCAGGGAGTGGGGGTGGGCTTGTCTGATGCTTAAGGGTACCAGGGAGTGGTGGATGGGCTTGTCTGATGCTAAACGTGCCAGGGAGTGGGGGTGGGCTTGTCTGATGCTTAAGGGTACCAGGGAGTGGTGGATGGGCTTGTGTGATGCTTATGGGTGCCAGGGGGTGGGGGTGGGCTTGTCTGATGCTTAAGGGTACCAGATAGTGGGTGGGTGGGCTTGTCTGATGCTTAAGGGTACCAGGGAGTGGTGGATGGGCTTGTCTGATGCTTAGAGGTGGCAGGGAGTGGGGGTGGGCTTGTATGATGCTTAAGGGTACCAGGGGGTGGTGGATGGGCTTGTCTGATGCTTAAGGGTGCCAGGGAGTGGTGGGTGGGCTTGTATGATGCTTAAGGGTACCAGGGGGTGGGGAGGTGGGTGGGTTTGTCTGATGCTAAAGGGTGTCTGGAAAGGGGGGGGGGAGCTTGTCTGATGCTTAAGGGTGTCGGGAATGGGGCGGGGGGGGGGTTGTCTGATGTCCAAGAGTGTCTCATTTCCATACCTGGGGCCGATTTGAATGCAAGACATTCTGGTTGGCGGGCAAGGCTTAGCCGCTTCCCTACAGCGGCTCTTGTAAGACGTCCAGGTAATTGAGAGATCAGTTTTGTCGACTCAGTGAATCAAATAAAAATGGAAACGAATATAAATAGTGCTGCAGCAGATGGAAACAACAGTGTCCGTTTGTTGCTAAAAAAAAAAAAAAAAACTTACAGGGTGCTATATGTCATTAACCATATGACAGTACACATGTCATCTTGAAAGAAACTAGGCAAGTTCTATCAAACTGTTTTAAAAGCCTGCAATTATTTCATTGTGTAACAATAACACTATTGCAGTTTCTCGAACGTACATAGTTATCATCAAGTACATTGCCGACGGCTGTCGGCGAGTGGGCCTCTCCACAATCTGCGATCTTTAACACCATACAGCGGCTAGACGCTCGCCTACGGATTGGAAGGTCCTGGGTTGGAAATAGTAATTGAATAGTAAAATCAACGAACAGCCAATCAGTATTGAAAGCACTATTAAAAAAAAAAAAAAAAATTACAAAACTGTATGAGAGGCGTACTGTATAATATATTTGATCATCAGCTCCACCATATCAGCCAATCATCAGATAGTATTGATACCTGCACAATACAGTATATGCTGGTCCCTTGGAGGATAGGCAGAGCGAGAGGACTTCTCCGCAATTGTCATCAGATAGGACTGAAACCTACATAACACAATACAAAGCATTTGCCAGAGCGAGAGGCCTTCTCCGCAAGCAGCATGTCTCGGAGAAACAAACCTAACGGAAAGCGCAACGGACAGAGGAAACAACCCACTGACCGATCAACCCGATCTAACTCGGAGGCCAGGAAGACGCAGACAGCTACTACCAAACCACAGGAAGACGCCCCGACTACCAGTAAGGCCCTGAGTGACGTTCCAGCGTCACCTGAACCAACACAGCCAACTCCACAAAGATCTCCAGATCGACGAAAGACAGGCAGCTATGAATTTCCTGCCACAATATTTCTACGACAGACCAGCTCGGGCCGGACAGCAATCACTACACTGGCAACGCTAACATTGATCAATATGTTGGAGATCATATTAGGCAAGAGGGCAGTCGCAAAGATTAGGAGAACTCGAGAAGGAGTGATAGCTTCACTAAACAGAACCAACCGCACCTCAGACATGCTGGATGACATCCAACACGACGGAAAGAAAGAACTCCGACTATCTGAGGAGATAACCGTGACGGCTACAATCTTCCAGAATGTAAGACGCTGGGTGATCCGAAGAGTCAACCTGCAATGGAGCAACGAAGAAATTCTGCAACAAATAAGGAAAGAAAACCCCAATGTCAACATCAACCAAGCAGAGAGACTGGGCTCAAAACGGCATCCATCGACAGTGGCGGTGATAACATCGGAAGGAGAACACATCCCGGATAAAGTCTACCTAAATCAAAGAATGCAAAGACCAGAGCAATACGTGCCACAGGTGATCCAGTGCTCTCGTTGCCAAAAAGCATGGCACTCCCGGGCCACTTGTGTGAGCGAACATGAAGTATGCCGATACTGTTCACAACCCCATGCCTTCAACAATTGCCCGCTGGCAAAGCTGGACACAGACTTTAGGTCTCCCAATACGAACAGGAAGTGCGCCAACTGCTACGGCCAGCACAGCACCAGGTACCTGGGGTGCCCTTATCTGCAACAATGCAGAGACATAGCAACCACGGCCATACGGGAAAAGATTCCATACCATGAGGCCCGCAGAAGACACGAAGCAACCCAAGGCATAACTGCAGCCATTACCACCAAATTGAGCAACGAGGTGGCTCAGCACAAAAGTGACATCCAAGCCCTCAGAGACGAGAAAGAAGCATCCAAATCCCAAAGAGATGAAGACAGAGATGAAATAACAGGCCTGAGAGCTATAATGCAGGCGACTCTTGACACCCAGAAACGGATGACAGCAGAGATGACGAAATTCAAGGAGGACATCATGAATGCACTGGCCACTATCCAGACACAAAAGGAACAACCAACTAAAGCAAGGGAAGACGAGGCGGGCATCAATGATCTGCGGGATAACCAACAACTTCTGGCGAAAGAAGTCGCAATGATCAAGAAGGCACTAGCTGAAACAGAGGAAAAGTTACGAAGAGCATACGAAGAAAACAACAGACTTAATAAGGAACTGCAAGCAACCAACAGAGTGATGGAAGAAAGAGAGAAAGCACGGAAAGAGGCAACAAGAAGGCAGCAAATACAGGTAGCCGAGACCCAGAAAAAGCCACATCAAACACCAGATAAGAAAACTCTAATGCCGCTGATGAAACAGTTTCTACTACTAACCAAAAAAACCAACGCATCAGGGAGCTGGAGGACCCGGACTTCTTTAACTCAGAACTGCAAGATGATGATGTTCTTTGGTCATCACCAGAGGAACCATATCGACAGCCAAAACCTGAAGTCAAACGAGGTCGACACCGTTACCTCAAACACTAATACCAGATACGACACAACCAAGGCCAAAATTACTGAAACCCTATGTAGGAGCAGTACTTTACAAAAAGGATACGAGAAAATCACCAAATAATATCAGACCTCACCAGTATTGCCATCAGTACCTGCCCAAGTCAATCGACCGCCGGTCCTTTTTAGGATAGGCAATTTACTTTCCCCGGAAACAACAAACAGCCAAGAAATAACACAATAAATCGATTCAACATCCAATCATCTTGAGCGCAGCACAGGGCCAGCCAAATTACAAAAGCAACAGCAAGAGCGGAAACCACAACAAATAGAAAGCGACAATATTGAACACAATCCAAAACCAAATGAGATCGAGACCAGAAAACGTCACCACAAATATAGCTGAAAGGAAAGTGAGCAGAAATGTGAGCGGACCTAGCTGAAAGTGGTCAACGAAAGAGAATTTGAATATATTTGATTGTATATTATGTCAGCGACAGACGCACGCACTCACATAAAACGTACACCATTATACAGTTTTACTAAGGCGATAGATAATATGAATGTCATTTGAGAATCAAAGAGTGGTCAACCATTATCATTTCCTGGACAACAATCAACGCAGCGTTTCCTAAGTAAGAGACTTTGAGTGTAACAAATTATTGTAGGTACATTTACATATACACAGTGTCTTAGTTGGATTCCCTGCAGACGTAAAAACGAACTACTGGCTGTCTGACTTCAAGGAATCTATGCCTATAGAATAGCTGATTCCTTAATCACATACATTATCTAAGCAGTTGATCTGTATTAGGACGTGTCTTTGTATCGTTTCCCTTGTTGGCGTCTGTACTGTACCCACTGAATGTGTTTACATCCCCTGGTGACCACCAACAACGATAACCAACATCTTGTGTGTATGCCATGTATGTAGGTATTTTATTGCGCATTTCAACGAAAGAACACTTATTGTATGGCACCCCACAGTCTCTAGCACAGTTGGCGGGTGTATGGGTCTATGAACGCACAAACAGCAACACGGATACACACAGTTAAACAACTAAACAAACAATGTCGGACCAAAGGTGAAACAGACGATTTTTATTGATCTTACTGTGTCATTTTTGTGGACCACATCGTTTACATGCGTGACCAATTGTGACAGAAATAAGAATAAGCAAATTGACTTTATAGTTTACTGTGCAGATTCATTTTCATACTAATCTTTGTCCTTGAGCGGTAGGGACTAAAGGTGGCGGGGGGGGGGGGGGGGGGGGGGGGGGGGGGGGGGGTGTTAAGACAATATAAAACTACCACCACATGCTGACCAAATTGTGAGCTACAATTATATTCGGACATTAGTCAAAACTATGGCGACAATCTTGACATCATTGCTGGCAGGCACATCAGTTCTCATTTATTCATTTCTTCGTCATATCTGTAAACCCAGTGTACCGTTACCCTGTTGTTACTACAATCAGTTCCAAAATTCCTGCATGACTTGAAAAAATATATTACCCAGTAACCGTGAAGTTGGGATTGTTGAAATGGGGCATGAAACCTGACAATAATTATGACCTTGTTTAGAAAAAAAAAACGTTAACAAATAATGTACATATTTTTTTTTTTTTGGGGGGGGGGGGGGGGGGGGGGAATTGTGAATTCGTTTCAGCTCACAATAAGCTCAAAACAGCCACCGTTTCAACGCATACATGTAGTCTGTTTACCGTTAAATAAGCTGGCGAAATTCGCAAAACATGAAATTGTAATCGTAATCCCTGCAAAAAAAAGTAAATAGCCACATATTTTGAATAGTAAATGGCATGTGTCATGCACTGCATCATTGTGTCAAGTTCACAGGAGTTTCACTATCAGGTGTTCAACCTTCTGCATTAGCTTCCTGTGAGCCAACAGAATACAATAGTTCGTAATATGCAGGATATGCTATAAAAATAACCACAGCGTATCAATGTACATGTAAAATTATTACCAAAAAAAAAAGTCTCTATGCTTGTGGTCTACACTAAATGATTTGTATCAATTACTGTATAGACTATTTAAAGGAATGCGAGAGCACATTATTAGTCAAACAAAGTTTTTTTTTTTTTTTTTTTTTAAGGGAAAAGCAGCAAATGGGCAAGTGTAAATTGCTACTTAATAAGGACACGGAAAATCTAAGATTCTAATGTTTCCAAACCGGCGTTTCTGAGATATTTGTTTGAGGGCGGGACAGAATGAAAGGAATATCATCATCCTGTTTTCTACTGTCATACGGGATAAGGAAGTCGTTCACATATAATAAGCGAAACGAATTGGTAATAGTAATTTGCTGTCTAGTAAGACGTTTATGTCTAATAGACACGTACTGCGTTTTTAGAGAAAACAAAATTGACTCCCCTCCCCCCACCACTTTCGCAAAAAAGAAAAAAAAAATTTTTTTCTTTTTTTTTTTGTACAGTGCTCGAAATCTTATATTCTGTCTGTCTTATCTCTTTCCGCGCACTTCAAGCCCTCCTGCAAACTTAAGGATGTTTGTCTCACTTTCTTTAATCGCTTTACTGCAGCTCTCTTTAACTTCCTTGTTTGTTCTACTTCTGATTCCACAATAGAGGCTGAACACAAGTAGACCTGCTAGTCCTCTTACATGCCCTCTGTCTGAGTCGTTCAAGAATGGTGTGTGTCCGCTCATACTTGAGCTTTTAAAGTCTTGCTTTTACTGGATTTAGAAATCAATACTGAACATGGCAGATGGTCACTTCCATGATCGCCCAGGACATCATATTTGGTATTCAGTATTGCTGACGTCAATAGCCGTGTCTGCATCGCCGGGCTACACTGTCATTATAGATGGTCTACCATCATGCATGCAAACAAAATCTGAATCGACAATTTAATCAACAAGGGCAACACCCTGTCGGTTTCCTCCAGTACTTTAGGTACCAAGGGAAAACATATGTTTGGAAAGTTACAATACTATTCTTCAGTTTTAACTGGTTACTCTGCTTCATCGCCACCGACATCATAGTGTCATAGACCATGTGAAGTATGGTTTCAATAGTTGTTGACTGTCTAATTAGCTCTGTCCACAGCGGTCTGAGACAAACCCAGTCACTCTGTCCACCGCAGTATGAGGCACATCCAGTCACTCTGTCCACCCTTGTCTGAGACACATCCAATCACTCCGTCCACCGTTTTCTGAGACACATCCAGTCACTCCGTCCACCGTTGTCTGAGACACATCCAGTCACTCCGTCCACCGTTGTCTGAGACACATCCAGTCACTATGTCCACCGCGGTCTGAGACACATCAAGTCACTCTGTCCACTGCGATCTGAGACACATTCAGTCACTCTGTCCACCGCGGTCTGAGACACATCCAGTCACTCTGTCCACAGCACCGCAGTCTGAGGCACATTCAGTCACTCTGTCCACCGCGGTCTGAGACACATTCAGTCACTCTGTCCACCGCGGTCTGAGACAAACCCAGTCACTCTGTCCACCGCGGTCTGAGACACATCCAGTCACTCCGTCCACCGTTGTCTGAGACACATCCAGTCACTCTGTCCACCGTTGTCTGAGACACATCCAGTCACTCCGTCCACCGTTGTCTGAGACACATCCTGTCACTATGTCCACCGCGGTCTGAGACACATCAAGTCACTCTGTCCACTGCGGTCTGCGACACATTCAGTCACTCTGTCCACCGCCGTCTGAGACACATCCAGTCACTCTGTCCACCGCGGTCGAGACACATTCTGTCACTCTCTCCACCGAGGTCTGAGACACATCCAGTCACTCTGTCCACCGCGGTCTGAGGCACATCCAGTCACTCTGTCCACCGCAGTCTGAGGCACATTCAGTCACTCTGTCCACCGCGGTCTGAGACAAATCCAGTCACTCTGTCCACCGTGGTCTGAGACACATCCAGTCACTCTATCCACCGCGGCCTGAGACACATCCAGTCACTCTGTCCACCACGGTCTGAGACACATCCAGTCACTCTGTCCACCGCGGTCTGAAATGCGAAATGCTTTTTGGAGAGGCAGTAGGTCTATTCTTTTTTTGCCCCACAACGGGATTCCAGAAACCAAACGGCGAGGTCAAAGTCTAGTGCGATGATTCTCGTATGATTTGTGTTACGCTCGTCACTAGTCTATGACATTTTGCAAATTATGACTTTCTGCTAATCAAAGACCAGGTCATCGGCAATGTATAGTTCGCTAAAGTTAGCCTGTGTAAATTCTTGTAACCACGTGCCTTATGTCAGCTAGCACCGATAATTAGATTGTCTTGTTTTCTTTTTTACAATACACATATGAAATGACTAGAGGTGTATTTCCGTCATGCTTGCGTTATTGTAATCAATCATCGTTATATCATAGACCTCGGGCAAACTTATTCTTTAGGGACCCGTATCAGTTTGCCCGAAGTCTGGGACTCTGGTTGTCAGTCAGGAAGAGCTTGAGTTACATCTACGCAAGATGTACTCTGACAAAAAGAGGAGAAAGCCTCTCGATGACAATCCAGAGATCCTTAGCGGCCTCAAACAGCCTTCGGTGCCGAAGGTACCATTTAAAATGATACCTCCCCTTTGGTCTGAGGTTGAGGATGTTGTGGAAAAGGCCAGCGGCAAGTCTGCCCCAGGTCCGAACGGTGTCCCGTACGTTTTTTACAAGCGCTGACCGAAAATCCTAAAAATGTTTCACGTCTTGTTGAGACAAGCGTGGATCCGTAATCACATATGTCCAGAGTGGTCAAAGGCAAATGGGGTCTACATTCCCAAAGAGCAGGACTCGAAGAGTCTTTCCCAATTCAGGCCCATCTCGCTGTTGAATGTCGAGGGTAAGATATTCTTCTCGGTCATGTCTCGCCGGCTCACACAGTATCTGATGGCCAACAAGTACATAGAAGGGTGGTATTCCAGGCGTTCCTGGGTGCCTTGAACACGCGACCATGATTTGGGAGGCTATCCAGAGAGCCAAGCATGAGAGAACTCAATTGAACGTTATATGGTTGGACTTAGCCAACGCCTACGATGCAGTCCCCCATAGGCTACTGTGGCGAGCCCTTCGCATGTTTCACGTACCGGCACAGATCAATCAAATGATCGAGCAATATTTCTCTAAGTTCGCTTTGTGCTTCTCTACCTCGACGTTTACCACGAGGTGGACTGAGTTGCAGATTGGGATAGCTACGGGCTGTACGATCTCACCCATACTGTTTGTCATGGCAATGCAGATCATGTTAGACGGGGCGGCCAGCTACGGACAGGGCCTTCAAATTGGGGACCACTGGATGCCGCCACTACGCGCATTTACGGATGACACGACTATTATAACGGGCAGCGAGGAATCTGCCCGCACTATCCTGAAAAGTTTGGACGCGGTGGTCCAATGGAGCGGAATGGAGTTCAAACCGCAGAAGTCGAGGAGTCTGTCAATCCATAAGGGCAAGGTGTCGGCAACAAGTTTTACGGTGGCAAGGAACAAGATCCCCACGGTTCTGGAGGAACCGGTGAAGAGCCTTGGTCGCGTTTACGATTCGAAGTTATCTGATAGAGCGGAAGTCCGGCGAATACACGAGTCACTGGCTACAGGCCTGCTCGCGATCGAGCGGTGCAGGCTGATCGGGAAAATCAAGGTATGGTGTCTCCAATTCATGTTGATTCCAAAGCTCCTATGGCCACTGTTAGTCTACGAGGTGACGATGACTGCAGTGGAAACTATGGAGAAGAAAATCAACACAGCCTTGAGACAGTGGATTGGTGCACCGCCTTGTCTGACCGACGTGGCTCTGTATTGTAAGCAGGCTAAGCTGGTACTCCCGTTTAAATCGATAACCGAAGAGTTTAAAGTCGGCAAGGTAAGACTCGCCATGCTCTTGCGCGAGTCTTTAGACCCAAATGTCATCGCTGTCCAGCCCGCTCTTAAGACTGACCAGAAGTGGAAGGTCCTCGATGCGATAGAATCTGCGCAGAACGCACTAAAATTGAAGGAGATAATGGGATACACTCAAACCGACCGTCGAGGCCTAGGGCACGGGAAGGTCAATTGGTGGTCAAAGGCCTCAGCCAAAGAGCGCCGAGACATGGTAATACAAACGGTGAGGGACAACGAAAACGAGGTTCGGGTTCAGAAAGCAGCCCAGCAGTCGCAGAAGGGCCATTGGTTCAGCCTAGAGAGCGCT
The DNA here is from genome assembly GCA_905116865.2 of Candidula unifasciata. NCBI lineage: Eukaryota > Metazoa > Mollusca > Gastropoda > Stylommatophora > Geomitridae > Candidula > Candidula unifasciata. Next base: position 54,198 of record CAJHNH020001867.1, read on the forward strand.
TTGCTAAGAATACTCAAATGGGGTGAGATCTGGCGAATGACCCCACTGCGACTGAGCTTTATCGTTCGTGCGGCGTACGATGTATTACCGTCCGGTGTTAACATGGTTAAATGGTCTGCGACTAACGATCCGACTTGCCCGTTGTGTAAATCGAAGCAGACTCTAGAACATGTCCTGTCCGCGTGCAGGAAAGCCCAAGGTCAAGGCCGATATACCTGGCGACACAACAAGGTGCTAAAAGAGTTAGCAGCCGTTGTTGACCAGGCTAGAATGAGGGCCAACGCAAGGGCCAGTTCTAGCATCGTCCCCATTCGTTTCCTCAAGGCTGGGCAGGTTCCAAAAGGTAAGGTCAACCAAAACGCATTCGCTCCATCTGTGCTAGACTGCGAGGGTCTGGTTACTGGCGGTTGATCTGCCGGGCCATGAAAGGTACCCCGAGTTGATCCGGAAGACCGGCCTGCGACCTGATATAGTTCTCCACTCTGCGCAAAAACGACAGCTCATCCTGATTGAGTTGACCGTCCCGTATGAGTCGCGTATGGAAGAGAATCACATGAATAAGCTCGAAAAATACAGTGATTTAGCAGCCGGTCTGAGGAGAAACGAGGCGTACACAGTACGGGTCTTTACCGTCGAAGTGGGAGCGAGAGGCCTAGTTTCCACTTCGCTCTACATTGTGGTTAAAGAACTAGGATTGCGCTGTAATGAACGGAAACGAACACTTTAAAAAACTGGGCGAGGTAGCCGAAAGGGCCTCGAGCTGGCTTTGGACGCAACGCAACAACGTAGGGGACGGGCCTCGGTGAGCTGGTTCGGGTGTCTAGCAGAAAAGGGTTTCTCACCCCTTGTAAGACCATCGTGTCCGAATTGTCTGCCAGTGTTCCTCTGCCACCTGCTAACAAAAGTCCAACATGTGTCCGGTAAAACAATCGTAAGCTTGTCGCTCGGTCGTCCAGGCACGCTGACTGCTTTAATTAGGCTGCCACGGCGACTTCTTATCTCACTGTACCTTCTGCAAACCACCAAGTCGTCTTGTCTCTATCCGAAAGAAAAACACCATCCGGTAATTTCGTGCAGCAGGAAACCAGTCCTGAGCTTCATGAACTCAGGTGGGCCCACCTCCGAATGCGTCTATGAATCGTGGGCCGAAACGCTCGTTGACGAGAATAATTTCTACTGACGACTGGTAGATCCCTGCTGTACTTGCTCCCTGTGAGTTTATTCCTATTGTCAAAAATCAAAGTGTGCCCAACTATTTTTTTTTTCTTCTAGAGAAAGACTTAAAACTATTCTCTGTTTTAAACGCTGCTTTCATGAGGTAAAGCTGTATGTGTACCTGTCAAAGATTGTTAACAAAAGGTTATAGTATTTAAATTTTGGTAAAGTCTAACAGTCTGCTAGATGTGCTCGAAAGTTGCAATGGTTTTATTATGAGGTGTAATTGTTCATGTGCAAATAGGTATTGGACATACACAACCTGTCACAGGCATGTCATGCAAACATACACATTACTTTAGATTGTCTGACGTCGACTAATCCCTGCATGCCAAAAGCTCGTTTCATTTGCCTTCTTTCTTTGTCTTCACACTTCATCAAAATCGAAACAAACGTTATATAGTTTCCCCTTGTTTGGTGTATGTGTTGGGTTTGTATCCCTTTATTTTCATTAATATGATGCAATCGTGCCACTTACGTATTTTGTCTTTTTTCTTAAGGCGTTTTGTTACATTTTTAAAGAATGAAACACTTTCTGCATATTATCTACATCACAGTCAGCTTCCGCACATATTTTCACTGACACCAGTCTAATAAGGCACATTCGATATATGTCATAATTTGCAATTTGTTCTATCGGCATCAACTGTGAACTGCTACATAGTAACAGACATTCATTGCAGTTTACGACGGGGAAAACATGCTGATCTCTAGTGGGCTTGCGTCGAAGAACGATTGTTCCGCATTTGCTTATATGTGGATGCTTTGATTATCCTCTATGATCTATTTCTTCAATGCACCTATGTGTGTAGATATTAAGATTTGTGAATTTTTCATTATGACTGGCTGACTTTCTATCCCATTAGGACATCACATAAGCGATAAACACCCGATGACATAAAGTGCCACCATGTGGATGAGGATCGCCGTAGAGAGGTCCCAGAAACTGCGTTCAGACAATTGGCCATATTTATGGCCTGCCTATATTGCGGCCCCTGGCAAAAGCCAGTGTGGGGCTTCAAAAAAAAAATCATCCTAAAAAGGACGAAACTGGATATATACATTTATTTTTTTTATTATATGTGTTGGTGTCCTTTGACATGACGATTGAAACTCCTCATTTTTATTTTTATTTTTTATTGGACGATTCAGCAAGTAAAACAATCTACTGAGTGGTGTAAAGGTCGACCACTTTCAGACTGCTGCTAGCTAGACGAGGCTGCTAACAGTCTCCGCCTATATTTGTGGTCTGGGTTAATTGCGTCACTTTCGTGACTAAATTCTAGTGTTTGCGCCGTTTCTGGGCTTAATGCTTCCTTCTGATTCAGACAGCTCGTCCTACACCCTGTTGTTACTTGTGTATGTCCTCCCTCTTCTTACTTGTTGTTTCCAGTTTGTTTTGTCTCTCTTTGATGTGGCCAGGCGTATTTCGTAGCAGAGCGCGCTTTTCCACACAACGTCCTTTTGATACCATTTACAGTTTTAAAATGTTGAGTGTTATTTTGCCAACAAGTACTGAAACCAGTTTTTGATTTTGTATAGTCCCTCTTATGTCCGGCATACACCGATGTTAGTCGTTTTCAGATGAGAAACAACCAGTTGTAAGTCTCCGAAAGCCCGTTCAACAATTAGTTTATAATAGGGTCTCTGTCAAACACGAAGTTACCTAAAGTCCAAGCCTAGTGGGGCTGAGATATGAAAACATGTTCCATTTTGGGATGGAGTTATTAATGATACGATGGTATAATGTTAAATTAGTCTTTTGTTTTTGTTTTTTGGTCTGACATCGTGTGTTCTTTTGTTGTGAATGAAACTGTGTTGAACAGTATGTGTTAGTGCTGCGATATGTGCGTTCTTTGGCCTACACATCTGATTTCGTCGACAAAGGTGCTATCGACTATGAGCTGCTATTTATTAAGTGTCCATTCGTTGAAATGCGCATGAAAATACCCACACACTGAACAGTGATGAAAAATGTTGCCAAATTGTGTTAGTGCTGATCAGGGGATACAATTACATTATAAGGACACAATAACAAGGGGAACGATACAATCTGTGTCATGACATCTAGCAATTAGAAAGATAGTGTATGTGACAATGGAATCACCCTTTCTACCCGCATCGATTCCTTGATGTCAACAGCCAGTATTTGGTTATAAAATCTGCTTGGAATTCCAGTAAAACACTTTGTTTGAGCTATGCATATTGCAGTTTGATAGACATCATTGAAAAACATATATATTAACAGCAACAGTCGGACAAACCAGTCTAGCATGTATCTGTTCTAAGAATTTCGGTTATGAGCAATTCTCTAATAAATTTTTGGCAGGTACACATAAATGTGCCTACTATCTGTAATTGGCAACATATAATGTATCTTACATAGGAAACGATGTGTTCAGGAGAACGCTGACAAAAGTTGACCACTCTTTGATTCTGAGATGATCTATATAGTGGCACTTTGTGCGGTCCCAGCGTGTTTAAGATAACTCACTCACTTGAACATATCCAGGACATTACATTTATTTGGCTTACAGCGATTTGTTGTGTAGGGTTACACCAATGTTTAACTGGTACATCTGTAACATAGACAGTGTCTTACAGGAAAATTAATGTATTCATTGTTGTCCAGGGCATGGTAATGGTTTACCACTCTATGATGACACGGATTTTGTCTGTAGTGTTAAAAAAATGTTTATTGAAATGTTTGAATGTTTACCGGTTTTTGTGTGTGTGCGTATAATTACTGTACAAGTGTTTATCTTTCTTCTACATACAACAGTGTATCGGTGACTATGTGTACGGAAAGTATACAGTCAATGCAGGGACCCGGTCACAGAGAGAACGTTGGGGATTAGGAGACTTTTGTTGGCTGTAAGGAGGCAGTGGGTGGAGGGTTCAGATCCGTTACTAATTTCTGGAAGAGAACCACAAGGCGTGTAGGCTTTTTGAATACGGATATAATAATTAAAAACAATAATAATGACAAACGTGTCCTAAAATGCAGATACACTTAATTATGTTTTCTAAATAATATGAAGATGATTAAAATACATTATTAAAAAGAGAGCTTATATGTATGGTTATGGATCCGCTGTCCCCTGCACGTATGTTCGATCATAGGTGGAAAGGGGGGGGGGGCAGAAGGTCCACACAACCACCCCCATGTTGAATTGTTCTAAATTCTCACAAAAAGTAGTTCCCTTAGTGATTCTGAGTCAAGGATGCCCAGGAAAACATAATTACTTGTTATTGATATAATTCGGTACTCCAGGAATCGTGCATTGTGTTTTAGCGGGGTCTTGAATAATTACTGTGACATGTTTATACAGGAACAACTGTTTTCCCTTACACGTTATACATCTCTTTCTTTCTCTCTCTCTCTCTCTCTCTCTCTCTCTCTCTCTCTCTCTCTCTCTCTCTCTCTCTCTCTGTCTATACATCCCTCTTTATCTTCGCCCACCCCCTCTCATTTCCTCCACCCTCCCCACCAATCATTTCACATTTCACCCACACTTATCTATAGGAGAGAATACACAACAACTATCAAATGAGCTAAATCATCAAGTCACTGATAAGTGTTACTAGCACAGATAATAGGCATCAAGTGTGTTCCCTCAAACAAAGACAGACAAGTAATAACTGTAATGCATTGCTACCAACCAATAAAGACATTATATATCGACTGATCTGATAACAATGGTTTCGATTTCAGATTACAATCGCAACGTTATCTATGAGATAACAATGGCGTGGGCGGAGCTTACATCATGTTATATTAGCCAAATAAAAAATTTTTCCATGAATGCTGCTGCAACAAATCTTCAGTGAATGTGTGTCACTTTGTCCGAATTATCTCCAGGCTGCCCCTTGCCCATCTTCAAATGTGATTCCAACAGAAACATAAATCTGCTTTCCGTTTTGTAGTTTGCAACATTTATTTTGAGGCTTGGAATGTCAGCTCTAGCAGCTATATTGTCTAAAGCGCTCTATAAAGTCATATGTTGATGAGACTGATTGCTTATTTTCCCTTAATGAACGTCAAAACATTGAATTGTTCCTCCATACCGTTGCGGGTAATATCTCTGACACTTAAAATGAATCACTCTTAGTATATGTCTTTCTTTCAAGTGCCATGTTGAAAAAAAGATGTTACAGATCAGAACATGAGAAGCGAAACAGGAAAATAGGGGACATAAATTTATGTAACACGAGACCAGCAGCTAATTATTTCAGCGATGGGGTATGGTCTGAGACTGGTCACGTGATCCCACAGTCATCTGTAGAACCAGGAGCACATACAGAATGAATCTATGTGAGTCATTATGAGCTGTACAAGAATACATCACCGGTGTACATGCAGCAAAGCCTTGCCGTCTATTTGAAATACCTAAATCTGCTTTGAAATAGCAGAAGGCAGAGAACTTGACATGTAGTCATTGCAAGGGGCACGCCGAACATGCTTAGAAGATTAAAACAGATGTCATTCGCTCAGCGAGGCTTGTATCGCTTGATAGACTAGAACGAAAGCATTTCCTAGATTCGTCTACATGCCAGTCTGTTGTGCGTGGTAATGAGAAGGTTTATAGATATGTTTTTGCATATGTAATTGTTGTGATCGTATGTTGTGGATTGTTCCTCTGATCGTACGTTAAGTAGCTCGTTGAAATGTTGACGCTATCTCTCTGAACCTCTCCGCCCCCACCCCCTTTTTTTCCACCAAATTACTACAACTCGTCTTTTATCATTTCTGTTGGATCGTACTGCTCGTTTGTAACTCTCTTTGGCATTTCTGACATCTCAAGCTGCTATACGTGCTGCTCTATATTCTTCTGGACGATATGTGGTGAGTGTCAGATCTGTAAATAATAACATGTCTCATAGTTCTTCTTTCTTTTGTCAAAATCTGCTTGTGCCGCTAGGCACAGATGATCGGCAACCGAGCCAGGGCGCGCTCAGTCGCTTCATATGCCGTGATGTTATGAAGTCTCAAGTTGTCAGTGACTCCTTCAATCCATCTTCTTCTTGGTCTTCCCCTGCCTCTTGGTGTTTCGATTTTCATGTTGTATGCTCTTGATGCTGGCATCGTTGGTTCCATTCTCATTAGGTGACCAAACCATTTCATTCTTTGCTTCTCAATAAATTTAACGATGGGTATGGTTCTAATAGTTCTTGTAATCACATCGTTTCTCACTCGATCTCTTCTGGTTTTATTTGCAGCCATTCTCAAACATCTCATTTCACAGGTGGTTAGTCTTCTCTCGTGTTCTTTTGTTAATGTCCAAGTCTGACATTGATAACCTAATGTCGGTATAAAGATTGTATTTATAATTTGTCTTTTTATCTCAGCTGGGACAGCAGGGTGTTTTAAAATTGGGGCAAGCTGGTATGCGACATTGTTGACTTGTTGGATTCTTGCTTCGATCTCTCTGTCTATTTTACCATTGGATGTAAAGATACTTCCCAAGTATTTAAATTCTTGCACTTGTTTTAGGCTGTGATCTAGAATCTTTATGTCGATGGTCTGTTGCTCTCTACTTATACACATGACTTCTGTTTTTTCAGTATTGATCTTCATATGATGCTTGAGGCAACTGTCGTGTAGTAGGTTTATGTGGTCTTGCAGCTGTTTACTATCATTGTGAAATATGCATTGATCGTCGGCAAAGAGCAGCTCTTTGAAGTCCTCCTGTTTATCGACATATGTTGGTGTTATGTCTATTTTATTAATATTGTCCATAAATATTATGAAAAGTAAAGGTGATAATACACAACCTTGTCTTACTCCTGATGTTACTGGGAACCAGTCTGTGATGCCAGCTCTTGTTCTAATGGCGCTTTCATTTTATAGGTATCAAGTTATCTCATAGTTATCAAGTACAATATAACATGTTGGGTGAGTTGTCGATCAGGCCTCTCTATATTTTGTCTTCGCTGGCAGCATATGTAATTACTTCAGTGGTGCTTTTCTGTTAAACAGTCACAATGTCGTACATAATACTTTCAATGAACCTCCAGTGTCATTCTTTACATCGCATTTTATTGAGTTTCAATGGCTTGTTCCATAGTCTATGTTCTGAATATATGATTACAATACAATTGTCTATTTCTTTAAAATTACTGAAATAATGTGTCTGCAATTTCGCCTGTTATTGGCAGGTCTCGTCTGGCGATTCTGCTGATATATTCAAGTGGGTTGATGAGGGTTAAAATTGTGAAGAAGAAAAAATCTTTTACAACTTGCAACATTAACATGCATTGTTTTGTCCATGCCTCAAGGGTCACATGCATGTTATAACAAGTGGAGAAATCGTGGTAATGAAAAGTAATAAATCAGTATGAGTCACGAATGATGTGCACGTGTCAAATGTGACAAGGGGTTTAAAAGATATCAACTGGCAAGCGCATAGGTTAACCTCATACTAATATGGGACGCCACTTTTGTGTGTGTGTGTGTTATTTCAAGGTCCCACCCCTTATGCAGTCGGGGGTACAATATACACGAACGGTTAAACGGGTTTCACTAACTTGTAGCCAGGTAATTCTCATCCGAATAGTGGATTCTTCAATTCTCATAATCGACATACATGTTTGAAGACGGGTCTTTGATTTACATCCTCTGTACAGGTCCGAAATAATTCAAACACGGCTCTCTAGCAACAAATAGTAATCCACAGCAAGGTTAGTTGCGTTGCGCTGTGCGCTGGAACATGCTATTTATTCAGAAGTAAGAATTATGTTCTCACAGCTTCATAAACCATTTTTGTCAGGTGCATGCCGCTGTATCTTGTAATGTTACAGAAGAAATAAATGTGAGTTAAAATCAGTAGACAAGTCTTGATTAATTATTTTTCCTTTTCAGTGATCTGACATTCTATGTATCATGTTTACCACATTTTGGACCCCATCGTACATGACAGGTATGCTACTTATGGTCCCGCTGTTCTCACAGGCAGACCGCTGCTTCTTGTCGTGTCCCCATATGTTACCTTTGTCCTTATCTTCCTGATTTTTTTCTCCTGGCTCTTCCTCTGTGCATTCAAGAACCTTTATTTCCTTGCCTTTGTGTCCACTATTGTGGACAAAAGATTGACTTCAAGAAATCGATGTAGACAGAAAGACACATTCCTTTGTCGCAAACAATATCTTCACCGCTGATGATGTCTAAGAGATTGTATCGTTCCCATTGTTACTGTGTCCACAGAATGTGTTTGCATCCCATGATCACACCCAGCAAGAAATTCTTTCGTCACTTTTATCTATGTTAGTATGTTACTGTGAATTTAGATGAATAAGCCATCTCAACAGGCGATGTAGAGAAGATAATCATGTTGCTGGTAATGCAGAGGTCAACGCTCTCAACAGTGAAAATTCAGAAGAAGCAGATGCACTAATCTACACAGACGGATCCGTTATGCGACAAAAAAGAAGCGCATGTGCATTCACGGCACGCTCTGCGGGCAGAACAGTCAAAGAAGACAACGGCAACCATCAGCATGACGATGGAGATGATGGCAGTGACGCAGGCGTTTGCCTGGCTCGAAACACAAAAATACACCCGTGTATGTATACTCAGTGATGCAATGAGTATAATCCGGAGGGTTCAGGCAGGCTCGGTGCGAAGACAATTGCTTGAATCATTACAGAAGTCTACTGTGCGTGGAGTAACCTTTATTTTTGTTCCGGGATACGCAGGCGTCGATGGAAATAAAAGAGCTGACAGGTTGGCTGGATCCGCTATCACTACCGACGGTCGGCCTATGGATCATGCTGATATTATTAATGCCCTCTAAGAAATGTGAAGGATAGCGGACTTTGGTGGCAGTGAATCCACATCACTCGCCAGAATGGCAGCCTTGGGAATTAAGATCAAAAAACGAGACGCACAGCAGACACGCCAGAAGACTTGTCAATCAACATAGAACTGGTACTATTACCCAGCGGACGTTGGGGTTCATACTGAGGGGAGGATCTGAGCACCTATGGACATGTCCGGAGTGCAATGACGATAACCCAACTAACTAAGTACAGTTACTTTAACGTGTAAACGTCATCTCCATTTGTTATTTCATTTGGCCGTGTCCGAGTATATATGAATACAATGGAAGCACATTTATCGTTAAACACAGTAAAATTCAAGTGTCAAATGTTAAAATTATGATCTGATCCATCCATTCAGTTTCCTTTATGTTCGATATACATGACAGTAGCATGTTTTCTTTGTCGTTTAACTTTCACAAACATTTGTTATTATTTAAAGGTCATATTCAATTACAAATATTAGGCACATATGGATGTACCTGCCACAAATTCTTCAAAGTGTTTATTGTGTCAATTTAACCGCCATTGCATGTTTAATTGTCAGAAAGGTTTGCTCGACTGTTGCATTAAAAATGTTTTGCGATGATGTCTATCAAACTACAGTTTGCATAGCTCAAAAACGTGTTTAACTTGAATTCCAAGTAGATTGTACAAGCTAATTAATACTGTCGGTTGCCTTCAATGGATACATGCGTTTAGAAAGGGAGATTCCATTGTCACAAACAATGTCTTCACAATTGCTAGCCTTTGTGACATAAAATACATTATCTCACTTGGAAATTGTGTCCCTAGAATGTGTTTGTATCCCCTGATCAGCACCAGAAAAATTTGGCAACATTTGTCATCACTGTTATGTGGGTGTGGGTATTTTCCTGTGCATTTCAATAAATGGACCCTTATTCAATGGCAGCTGATAATCGGTAGCATCTTTGTGTAGGTGCAGTCACATGTACGCCTGGATTTTTAAACGCATTTATTGTACCAACAAAAATTGGCTGACTGATAATTGCGGCTAGCGTTTGGTTCTTAAGGTGTTATTTAGGCCGTGCTTGACAGAAACACTGTTGCGTCCTGTTCAAAACACAGCCGTATTCTCCACGAATTTTTACAATCTTCGGTCACAAACTGGATTACAACATATCAGTAGAAACAGTTAATATTGACAGGAAATGTCTGCAGAAGTCATGAGAATAGAGGCCATTAGAATGTGTCGTAGGGCTGAGCAAATAATTGGAAGGTTAAAGATCAAATCAGGAGGATCATCTTAAATGCACCAGGCTTGTTACCATATAGATCTCTCTCTCTCTCTTTTTCTCTCTCTCTCGCTCGCTTTATCACTCTTTCTCTCTCTCTCTCTCTCTCTCTCTCTCTCTCTCTCTCTCTCTCTCTCTGGCTCTCTCCAGAGAACTGCTAGCCACCTGCGCCAGAAATGTTACACAAAGCCCAGTCTCCATGACCTCAGATACCATCTCCACCCTACAGCTATATCGGAACTAGTAAACTGAACACCGTAGTCGGATACATGCATCCACGACTTTCAGTAGCCAGGCAACCGGTTTGACCACTTGGCCACGGAGACACCCCTTGCACCCCCACCCACCCAAACCTGACTAATGTAACAGTGGGAAAATAACGAAAACGGTTGGGTGATATTAGCATGGGACGTCACTAGAAATCACGAGATATCAGTGGGGCATTAGTACACTGTACTGTTGTTGACTGCGTTTTGTGCGGGGAAAACTATCTTTACAATTATCAGTAAGGACACAGGGTCACCTCTGATCAAGGGAACAGGGGATGTAAGTGCAGGCTCGGTATTGTGTGATGATGATGTTGAGTGGGACATTGATATAGCGAAAGGACGGTAAACAATCAAATAATGAATGCAGCCACTCGTCGTGTGGTTTACATTTATAGGGCACATCTGTATGTGTACCTGCCAAAAATTGTAATCAACACCTAAGCAGAATATTATTATTTTTACTCTGGGTTCAGCTGGGATATACTATGCTTTCTATAAATAAAGTCTCTCACATATCATCCACACGTTCAAAAATAATTTTAATACATGTCACACAATATAGTTTATTGTATATAATCCCGACATCTTGATATAACTTGATGAAACTCTCACATCTGAGCCTTAATTCTATTTTAATGTTATTATTATTATTATTATTTTTTTACTTGTAAGTTTAAAATCTAGATAAACCTATATCGTTATTGCCCATTGCTACGTAGAAGACACAGTAAGTGCTTTCCCGTGACCATCTAATTCTGTTCCACGTTAATTTCTCAGTCATCAGAGTGTTACAGGAGGACATTAGCTAGACAGCCTACCTACCAGCTTAAAAGCACAGTACGAGGTGGATATTGTGGTCAGCATTATGCCGCCCGTCTTTACTTCCCCAGGACATCCATCCTAGTAATTATTTGAGGCTGGGTCGACCTGTGACGCTCCATACCTTGATAACAATCCATGTATCCAGCAGTGGGTTTTGATCGGGGTAACTTGGAATTACGAGTCTGACTCACAACGATTAAGCCAATTATAAAGATAAGGCATATATTTTCAGACAGCACTTCTACGAGTCTCTTCCAGTGATAGGTTAGACCAACGAGAACGGAGAAAACGTAATGAAAAGATGAAGGAAACTAAACACTCATTTAAGAAAGAAAACATATACCTAGATGCAGATATAACTACAGAAGAAGTTAACACGGCAGTCCAAGCCAAATCTAACACAGCAGCCAGAGCTAACATTCTAAACTACACCATAAAAGAAGATACTACCAGCCTAAACAATTATGCAAATCACGAATTTATACAATGGCATTTGGAGAGAAGAAGAGATTCCCTAAAAAAGGAAAGAAGCGACAATTATACCATTTAAAAAACGAATAATAAGGACCCTTAAAAAAAAGTATATTTATATAACTAACGTCCCACCTTGGGAATATACAAGAAACAGTCACAAATCAAAGTGTAACATTCCACACGGAAAATAATAACCGGTTCAGTAAAACCCAGGCAGGATTTAGAACTGATAGACGCACTTGAGACCAAATAATTAGACTAAAAGATCATCAAAAATGTTTTTTATGACACATTCACTAACATTGATGTATACCCGCAAAAGTGCACTAGAAAAGTGTGTGAAAGAAGGTTAGATAGTAACCACAGCCGTCTTGTTCCTGTCCTCAGCTGCAACGAATGTCTATTAACTTATATCAGCGTATTCGTCATGTGGTAAATTGTAAAACAAATTGAGGAAGACTTCGGTGTGATTAATTTAAAAAAAAAAATTGCGCTGACACTGACTCTGAGCTACACAAAAGTAAATGATTTATTCTTTGGGACTGCAATATAATGCCTACACACACACACACACACACACACACACACACACATACCCATACAGACACGCGCGCACACACACGCATACATACACACAATAGCAAAATGACGAACAAGTAAATGGCACAATTATATTATAATAATTAATATCAAGAGATACAAGCACAAGAGACAGGTACAAGAAACTCCTCAACAAGGGAAATAATGTAACGTATGTGTTGATATTGATGAATTGTGAAGTCAAGTTCAGAGGGCAAATAAAACGGGCATTCGGCATCTATGGATTGTTCAACATCAAACTGTCTATATGAATATGCAAATCTGTTTGGCATGTCTCTAACAGTATTTTTTTTAATGACCTATACACATTTTAACATAATAAATTACACCTTATAACAAAACAGTTGGAACTCTCGAACACACCTGGCAGACTGTTACATTCTAGTTATGTTAAAGCTGTCGCACATTTCATTGTTGACAATTTTTGTCAGGTACACACAGATGAACCTCATGAAAGCAGTTTTTAGTATAATATGTCCGAATGTTTGCTTTTAAAATGTCTAATCCAATTGAATTTGCACGTTTTCTAAAGAGAACGTTTGTTTTTCTATCATTCCATAATGTCCTTGGCATTCTTCGTAAAAAAACAAAACAAAAACTTTTCGGCAAATGGGAATTTTGTTGTTGTCTCCGAGCTACAAATAAATGATTAGGCACACGCACATGTTTATACATTGTTGCTTTATTTCTCGAGATATACCCATTAGAACTGTCACCAGCACAAGCTAAGGCCTATATGCGAATAACTATTGATGAAAGAGATCCTCTGCAACGCAGCCTGAAAGATTCTAGACTAAGATAAAACAAGCTAAGGATACCATCAGGCTAGTTCATCTAGCAAAGACACAGGGGGCCCAAAAAAAAAAAAAAAAACATCGCAGAAGGTGTGCATTTTTTTTTTTTTCAGTGACATATTTTAATTGGTTAACTTTCAACAAGTGCGAACAACTTCTTAAATCCCGCATTGAAAAATGACTAAACAGTGTTTGTTAGCTTTTTCCTGCCGCCTCTACCACACACTGTATAATATTGTCTTGCGTGTTTTATTGTTATTTATATTATATCAATACATCTATATATGTAAAAAGCAACGTTTGTCTGTTTGTTAACTACAGACTCGGAAACCATTGAATAGGATATGTTTGTTATGATGTCGGGATCCTACCTGTCGTAGTTAAAAAAAAAAAAATGTGGCTGAACATTTTCTAAACAAATGTTTAAAAAAAAAAAAAAAAAAACAACTAACGGAATGGATTGATATCGTTTACCGGATTTTTCTAACATTTTCCGCTTAGTTTCTATGCATTTTCTAACAGTGACATTTCAATTATAGCAACGTTCGTACATGCTCTGGAACGCACTTCTTAAATTCACATTTAACATATTTGTTTCTTTTTTTTTTCCGTTGATTTTCACAGAGCTGGCTAAACGGTTACAATGCTGGGCTTCCTTGGGGGAGACCCGGATTCGAATCCTCAGTATGGCTAGTGATTTTTTTAGTCTAAGGCAATATAAAAACTCCACCGCTCAGCGTAGCGTATCGTATCGTATAAAATCAAACAAAAATTCCAAGCTTAGTCCTTTTTTTGCCGCCTGATGGCCTGCTTTTTTAAGGATGGTTCCTTTTCTATCTCATTTATATATCTTCTTTGTGGTGAGCAATTACACCTGAGTTTGTTCATTTGTTGCCTAAGTTCTGGTTCTGATAGGTCCTGGTTCCTGTTTAGTTGGCTATCCGCTAGCTGTTGCACTGTTCATCTGTGTTAGTACCAAGTCAGCCCTCAGTCACACCGCCGCGAAACAAAGTCCCGCACACTAAGCGACCTAAAACACGGCCCCCACAGGACGACTGTCACAATCTTGTTGTTGTGTGCAGCCGTTAGATAAGTAGAGGAGGTAACAAGGGTTTGCAAAAAAATTAGAACACCCGAAGGTGCAAACATATTTTATAGTTAGGTCGGAAGATGGAGAGAGACAGATAGCTTGCTAGGTTGAGGAAGAGGTCCTTGGTGAGTTGAGTCCTGCGCACTGCCTGCTCTGCCTGGGTTGATCTGAAAATAGACTGATTTACATTTTAGATATATGTGGGGAGGGACGGGTGAAGTTATCAGAGAAGCGTAATTGCCTGGAATCCACGAGTGCTGGTCCCCTTATTGTGCAATGCCCTTTTAGCTGGATTGCCTCAGAGCGTCGGGTGACCTTTGGTGGGTTTCCTCGGTTTTTAGCTGAAAATAAGTTGATTAACATTAAAACATATGTGGGAGGGGCGGGTGACAGCTGTCTTAAATACTCAGGCTCAAAGACTCCCCCTGCTTACGCCCACCGATGAGGGAGTAGTCAGCGCATTTTTTTCGGGGGGGGGGGGTGGTCGAGGGCATGGAGGGGGTGATGCCAAAAGCTGATAACTGAGAGAGCTTCCTGTCACACCAACTGTCGTGTGGCGCTAAATGCTCTGGCTCCTGACCCCCCGTGTTTACACCGACATCGAAAGGTGGTATAACAGACAGTTGTGACATTATTTTAGTTGTTGTGGTGGTGGCGGTGGCGGTAGTTGTTGTACTGGTACTCGATGCATAATGTGGTAAATATTATATTGGTCGCATTTACGTCTCAGTACCATTCATGCTATCCATTTTAGTCTGGGTGGACAGAAGGCCGCGGTCAATTATAAATAAAATGTTGTCACGTGATGAATGCCAAATCTTTCAGAGAGGGACAGATAGAAATAGTCAGTGGATTGGGAGATGAAGGGGATGGGAGTGGGAGGGGGAGGGGAAACTGTGTTAACCGTGGCAGCTTAACACATGCTTTTAAAAGCATGCTTTTAACCTGCGTAGCCGGTTACAGCAAGTATATAATAAACAAACAGACAACGTATGATCGGCACACATAGAAAACAGTTTGAATAAATCTCCTTCTATCTTACAAACTGTTTTCTATGTGTGCCGATCATACGTTGTCTGTTTGTTTATTATATACTTGCTGTAACCGGCTACGCAGGGCTGTGGCTTAGTTTGGCTAAATAGAAAAGAAGGAAAATAGAAAAAGCTGCTATCATATACAGTTAATTTGGCAATCATTGTCTGCGCAGATAAAGGATAAAGGTTGGCGGACTCTGGACTGGAACACGCAACATATCATTGATTCTTTATTTTAGTGGTCGTTTAAATTGCATGTATAAGGACCCCCCCCCCCCCCCCCCCCCCCAAATTGTTATTATCTGGCTCATGCTAAATATGTTAGTAAATATGTTAGAGCTGAAAAAAGTTTTACAATTGTACTTGTAAATAAACAATTAATTCTAAAATAACAAGTAAGAAATGAAAATTTTAAAAGCATGTGTTAAGCTGCCACGGTTAACACAGTTTCCCCTCCCCCTCCCACTCCCATCCCCTTCATCTCCCAATCCACTGACTATTTCTATCTGTCCCTCTCTGAAAGATTTGGCATTCATCACGTGACAACATTTTATTTATAATTGACCGCGGCCTTCTGTCCACCCAGACTAAAATGGATAGCATGAATGGTACTGAGACGTAAATGCGACCAATATAATATTTACCACATTATGCATCGAGTACCAGTACAACAACTACCGCCACCGCCACCACCACAACAACTAAAATAATGTCACAACTGTCTGTTATACCACCTTTCGATGTCGGTGTAAACACGGGGGGTCAGGAGCCAGAGCATTTAGCGCCACACGACAGTTGCTGTGACAGGAAGCTCTCTCAGTTATCAGCTTTTGGCATCACCCCCTCCATGCCCTCGACCCCCCCCCCCCCCGAAAAAAATGCGCTGACTACTCCCTCACCGGTGGGCGTAAGCAGGGGGAGTCTTTGAGCCTGAGTATTTAAGACAGCTGTCACCCGCCCCTCCCACATATGTTTTAATGTTAATCAACTTATTTTCAGCTAAAAACCGAGGAAACCCACCAAAGGCCACCCGACGCTCTGAGGCAATCCAGCTAAAAGGTCATTGCACAATAAGGGGACCAGCACTCGTGGATTCCAGGCAATTACGCTTCTCTGATAACTTCACCCGTCCCTCCCCACATATATCTAAAATGTAAATCAGTCTATTTTCAGATCAACCCAGGCAGAGCAGGCAGTGCGCAGGACTCAACTCACCAAGGACCTCTTCCTCAACCTAGCAAGCTATCTGTCTCTCTCCATCTTCCGACCTAACTATAAAATATGTTTGCACCTTCGGGCGTTCTAATTTTTTTGCAAACCCTTGTTACCTCCTCTACATATTTAACGGCTGCACACAACAACAAGATTGTGACAGTCGTCCTGTGGAGGCCTTGTTTTAGGTCGCTTAGTGTGCGGGACTTTGTTTCGCGGCGGTGTGACTGAGGGCTGACTTGGTACTAACACAGATGAACAGTGCAACAGCTAGCGGATAGCCAACTAAACAGGAACCAGGACCTATCAGAACCAGAACTTAGGCAACAAATGAACAAACTCAGGTGTAATTGCTCACCACAAAGAAGATATATGAATGAGATAGAAAAGGAACCATCCTTAAAAAAGCAGGCCATCAGGCGGCTAAAAAAGGACTAAGCTTGGAATTTTTGTTTGATTTTATACGATACGATACGCTACGCTGAGCGGTGGAGTTTTTATATTGCCTTAGACTAAAAAAATCACTAGCCATACTGAGGATTCTAATTCGGGTCTCCCCCAAGGAAGCCCAGCATTGTAACCGTTTAGCCAGCTCTGTGAAAATCAACGGAAAAAAAAAAGAAACAAATATGTTAAATGTGAATTTAAGAAGTGCTTTCCAGAGCATGTACGAACATAGCTATAATTGAAATGTCACTGTTAGAAAATGCACAGAAACTACGCGGAAAATGTTATAAAAATCCGGTAAACGATATGAATCCATTCCGTTAGTTTTTTTTTTTTTTTCTTAAACATTTGTTTAGAAAATGTTCAGCCACATTTTTTTTAAAACTACGACAGGTAGCATCCCGACATCATAACAAACATGTCCTATTCAATGGTTTCCGAGTCTGTAGTTAACAAACAGACAAACGTTGCTTTTTACATATATAGATGTATTGATATAATATAAATAACATTAAAACACGCAAGACAATATTATACAGTGTGTGGTAGAGGCGGCAGGAAAAAGCTAACAAACACTGTTTAGACATTTTTCAGTGCGGCATTTAAGAAGTTGTTCGCACTTGTTGAAAGTTAACCAATTAAAATATGTCACTAAAACAAATTTAAAAAAAAAAATGCACACCTTCTGCAATGTTTTTTTTTTTTTTTTGCCGCCTGTGTCTTTGCTAGATGAACTAGCCTGATGGTATCCTTAGCTTGTTTTATCTTAGTCTAGAATCTTTCAGGCTGCGTTGCAGAGGATCTCTTTCATCAATAGTTATTCGCATATAGGCCTTAGCTTGTGCTGGTGACAGTTCTAATGGGTATATCTCGAGAAATAAAGCAACAATGTATAAACATGTGCATGTGCCTAATCATTTATTTGTAGTTCGGAGACAACAACAAAAATCCCATTTGCCGAAAAGTTTTTGTTTTGTTTTTTTACGAAGAATGCCAAGGACATTATGGAATGATAGAAAAACAAACGTTCTCTTTGGAAAACGTGCAAATTCAATTGGATTAGACATTTTAAAAGCAAACATTCGGACATATTATTACTAAAAAACTGCTTTCATGAGGTTCATCTGTGTGTACCTGACAAAAATTGTCAACAATGAAATGTGCGACAGCTTTAACATAACTAGAATGTAACAGTCTGCCAGGTCAGTGTGTTCGAGAGTTCCAACTGTTTTGTTATAAGGTGTAATTTTATTATGTTAAAATGTGTATAGGTCATTAAAAAAAATACTGTTAGAGACATGCCAAACAGATTTGCATATTCATATAGACAGTTTGATGTTGAACAATCCATAGATGCCGAATGCCCGTTTTATTTGCCCTCTGAACTTGACTTCACAATTCATCAATATCAACACATACGTTATATTATTTCCCTTGTTGAGGAGTTTCTTGTACCTGTCTCTTGTGCTTGTATCTCTTGATATTAATTATTATAATATAATTGTGCCATTTACTTGTTCGTCATTTTGCGATTGTGTGTATGTATGCGTGTGTGTGCGCGCGTGTCTGTATGGGTATGTGTGTGTGTGTGTGTGTGTGTGTGTGTGTGTGTGTGTGTGTGTGTAGGCATTATATTGCAGTCCCAAAGAATAAATCATTTACTTTTGTGTAGCTCAGAGTCAGTGTCAGCGCAAATTTTTTTTTTAAATTAATCACACCGAAGTCTTCCTCAATTTGTTTTACAATTTACCACATGACGAATACGCTGATATAAGTTAATAGACATTCGTTGCAGCTGAGGACAGGAACAAGACGTCTGTGGTTACTATCTAACCTTCTTTCACACACTTTTCTAGTGCACTTTTGCGGGTATACATCAATGTTAGTGAATGTGTCATAAAAAACATTTTTGATGATCTTTTAGTCTAATTATTTGGTCTCAAGTGCGTCTATCAGTTCTAAATCCTGCCTGGGTTTTACTGAACCGGTTATTATTTTCCGTGTGGAATGTTACACTTTGATTTGTGACTGTTTCTTGTATATTCCCAAGGTGGGACGTTAGTTATATAAATATACTTTTTTTTAAGGGTCCTTATTATTCGTTTTAAATGGTATAATTGTCGCTTCTTTCCTTTTTTAGGGAATCTCTTCTTCTCTCCAAATGCCATTGTATAAATTCGTGATTTGCATAATTGTTTAGGCTGGTAGTATCTTCTTTATGGTGTAGTTTAGAATGTTAGCTCTGGCTGCTGTGTTAGATTTGGCTTGGACTGCCGTGTTAACTTCTTCTGTAGTTATATCTGCATCTAGGTATATGTTTTCTTTCTTAAATGAGTGTTTAGTTCCCTTCATCTTTTCATTACGTTTTCTCCGTTCTCGTTGGTCTAACCTATCACTGGAAGAGACTCGTAGAAGTGCTGTCTGAAAATATATGCCTTATCTTTATAATTGGCTTAATCGTTGTGAGTCAGACTCGTAATTCCAAGTTACCCCGATCAAAACCCACTGCTGGATACATGGATTGTTATCAAGGTATGGAGCGTCACAGGTCGACCCAGCCTCAAATAATTACCAGGATGGATGTCCTAGGGAAGTAGAGACGGGCGGCATAATGCTGACCACAATACCCACCTCTGTTAAGCTGTTAAGCTGGTAGGTAGGCTGTCTAGCTAATGTCCTCCTGTAACACTCTGATAACTGAAAAATTAACGTGGAACAGAATTAGACGGTCACGGGAAACCACAAACTGTGTCTTCTACGTAGCAATGGGCAATAACGATATAGGTTTATCTAGATTTAAACTTACAAGTAAAAAAAAAATTATAATAATAATAATAACATTAAAATAGAATTAAGGCTCAGATGTGAGAGTTTCATAAAGTCATATCAAGATGTCGGGATTATATACAATAAACTATATTGTGTGACATGTATTAAAATTATTTTTGAACGTGTGGATGATATGTGAGAGACTTTATTTATAGAAAGCATAGTATATCCCAGCTGAACCCACAGTAAAAATAATAATATTCTGCTTAGGTGTTGATTACAATTTTTGGCAGGTACACATACAGATGTGCCCTATAAATGTAAACCACACGACGAGTGGCTGCATTCATTATTTGATTGTTTACCGTCCTTTCGCTATATCAATGTCCCACTCAACATCAACATCACACAATACCGAGCCTGCACTTACGTCCCCTGTTCCCTTGATCAGAGGTGACCCTGTGTCCTTACTGATAATTGTAAAGATAGTTTTCCCCGCACAAAACGCAGTCAACAACAGTACAGTGTACTAATGCCCCACTGATATCTCGTGATTTCTAGTGACGTCCCATGCTAATATCACCCAACCGTTTTCGTTATTTTCCCACTGTTACATTAGTCAGGTTTGGGTGGGTGGGGGTGCAAGGGGTGTCTCCGTGGCCAAGTGGTCAAACCGGTTGCCTGGCTACTGAAAGTCGTGGATGCATGTATCCGACTACGGTGTTCAGTTTACTAGTTCCGATATAGCTGTAGGGTGGAGATGGTATCTGAGGTCATGGAGACTGGGCTTTGTGTAACATTTCTGGCACAGGTGGCTAGCAGTTCTGTGGAGAGAGCCAGAGAGAGAGAGAGAGAGAGAGAGAGAGAGAGAGAGAGAGAGAGAGAGAGAGAGAGAGAAAGAGTGATAAAGCGAGCGAGAGAGAGAGAAAAAGAGAGAGAGAGAGAGAGATCTATATGGTAACAAGCCTGGTGCATTTAAGATGATCCTCCTGATTTGATCTTT
>CAJHNH020001867.1:82500-139943 GCA_905116865.2 Candidula unifasciata
CATGCGAATGAGGATCGCAGTGGAGAGGTCCCAGAAACTGCGTTCAGACATTTGGCCATATTTATGGCCTGCCTATATTGCGGCCCCCGGCAAAAGCCAGGGTGGAGCTTCAAATAAAAAATTTCATCCCGAAACGGACTATAGAGACAATAACTAACCGACGCAGTTACGAGAGTAGCCAGCTGCAATGAATACGTTTTCTGATGATACCTATCAAGCATTAGCATGCATAAAAATTGGACATCTTGTCTGGCTTGAATTACAAGTATATGTTACAACCTACTAATGGCGATTTGACTTCAGGGAATAGATGCATGTAGAATGTCATAATTATTCGTCACATACACTATCTTTATAGCTTATCTTTATCAAAAAGTAGATTGCATCGACTCCCTTGTTGAGGTTTTTAATGTATCCACCGAATGTGTTTGTGTCCCCTGATGACTTCACACAGTTTAGCAACATGTGTCGCCACTGTTATGTGTGTGTGTTTGTGTGTGTGTGTGTGTGTGTGTTTTGCTGCACTTTCAACAAAAGAACACTTACTAGCACATTTGTCGACGAAATCGGGTGTTTCAGTCTAAGAACACAAATCACAGCTCTGATACATACATACACATCCATAACAAATTAAAACAAAAAATGTCAGACCCAAGAAGGAAAGAATAATTTAAAATTATACAGTTGTATCATAAAGTCGGCAACATTAATTAACTGCCTGCTCATTTGTGGCAACAACAAAAACATGCCATTCGAGTTTAGTTAGCAGTGTTGATTTCAAAACATCATGATGCTACAAGTCTCTATTTCATATCTTTTTTACAGGTTTTGGGTGGGGAAAGGGAGGGGGGCTGTTAGGTGTAGTTGTATCTGGACATTGTGAAAGGGCTGGAGTCAATCATGAAATCTTTTCTCACGTGAAAATCACCTCTCGCAAGCCATCTGTGTTAGTTTTGATTGTAAATTAAATCACTGTGGCCAACAGCACATGCATGTGTGTGTGTGTGTGTGTGTGTGTGTGTGTGTGTGTGTGTGTGTGTGCCATCATCAATGCCATACGAGAGACTAAACGCTGTGAGGCTTTCAGTTTCGTAAAAAAAAATCTTTGTTTACCGAATAGACTCCATCCCTGAGTGGAGCCAGCGCACAAAATGCCATGCGGGAGCCACCCGTCGTTACATCAACCAAAACACAATGGGAGCAGTCAGTCTAAAAAACACTTAATTCGTTTTGTAATAAAAACATTCATGTCTGTGTATTTCCTGTAATGTATTTCTTGGCTTCATGTCCACTGTGGTTGTTTAAGCGCTGTCTTCCCTGTTGAATTTTCCATTCACTGTTTGTGTTGTATTTAACATTGTGTTTATAAATGCATGAGACGAAGTTGTTTGACAACAAATTATAAAATAGGTGTAACAGAACGACCGTGCTTTAGTTTTTATCATAAGAAATGCACATCGGTACGACTCAGTATATTTCAGTGTTTAGCAGGTACATAAAGATGCACCTAGTGAAGTAATGTGGGATATCCTAGACAGGTGAAAGAAGAGCTAGTAGTTGTTAATAGTTTAACTGACAGATTATCCTCACTGCAACAAGGAAAGAACAACAAGGAACACTCTCCATGAATTAGGAGTAGCTAGAAATCATTTGCAAAAGATAGCTAGACAGTGTGCCAACAACTACTGGATCCAGCTATGTGAAAGCATTCAAAATGCTAGCAGTGGTGGGAATGTAGAGGCCTGTATGAGGGGATCAAGAAGGCCATCGGCCTACTATTTAAACAAAAAAAGTGCATCACTGAAAAATGTGAATGGGGAGATCATTAATGACATGAAGAAGCATCTAGATAGATGGGTGGAACATTATCTGGACCTTTACTCAGTTGATACTTAACTAGCAGATGGTGCTCTTAATGCCATGGAGACGCTACCAACTCTTGACTATCTGGACACATTTCCAACAGTTGTAGAAGCTAGGAATGCTATTGACGAACTGGCTTCAGGGAAAGCCCTAGGCAGAGATGGAATTCCTATTGAAATCATCAGGAGTGGGAAAGACGTTCTAGCCCCACACATCCAGCAGCTAATAACACTCTGCTGGAAAGAGGGAGAGGTTCCGCAAGATTTCAGAGATGCAAACATCATAACTATGTACAGGAACAAGGGTGATCGGAGTGACTGCAATAACTCTGGGAATATCACTGATGTGTACTGTTGGAAAAGTGCACGCGATAATTGCTTTGCGAACACTCCAGATCCTGGCGAATCGCGTTTACCCAGAGTCCCAGTATGGCTTCCGTGGGAACCGGTCTACCACTGAAATGATATTTTCATTACGTCAGTTGCAGGAAAAATGCCGCGAACAAAATCAACCATTGTATGTTCCTTTTATTGATCTTACCAAAGCATTTGATTTGGTTTGTCGAAAAGGTCTGTTCAGTGCACTGAGGAAGATTGGGTGTCCACCTATTCTACTGAGTATTATTGAGTCGTCCCACACAGGTATGAAAGGTAAAATAAACTTTGATGGTGAAACATCGAGTTTTTAGTCAAAAATGGAGGAAAGCAGGGGTGTGTACTTGCTCCTACCCTCTTTGGAATATACTTTTCACTTCTTTTGACACATGCCTTTCGAGATCAGGAATTTTCATTCATTCTCGATCTGACGGAAGCCTTTACAATGCACGCAGGCTGAAGGTCAAAACCAGGACAAGAAAGGTCAGAGAGCTGCTGTTTGCAGATGATGCCGCAATGACCACCCACTCAGAGGAGCAGCTGCAATGTTTACTATCTGCCTTTGCTGATGCGTGCTGTGAATTTGGACTAACAGTCAGCAAAAAGAAGTCAAAGGTTATAGTGCAAGGTGTCAATGACAGACCTGCAGTCTACATTGACAGTGAAGAGCTTGAGACAGTAGACCATTTTATCTATCTGGGTTCCAAAGTGAATAGTAAACTATCACTGGACCAAGAAATCAACATCAGGATAGTTGAGGCAGCAACAACAATGAGCAGGTTGACAAAGAGAGTTTGGGAGAACAGAAAGCTCACAATTAAAACAAAAACTTTTGTCAATTAGGCTTGTGTTCTTAGCGCTCTGCTTTATGCCAGTGCAACTTGGTCAACCTATTTGCACCAAGAGAGACGGCTTAATAGCTTTTACATGCGATGCCTAAGAAGAATACTTGGCATCAAGTGGCAGGACAAAATCACAAACACTGAGTTACTAGTAAGAGCAGGTACTACAACAGTCTGTTCCATGCTAAGTCATCGAAGGATCAGGTGGCTGGGTCACACCTGGTGAATGGAGGACATCCTTTATGGTGAATTAAAGACAGGAAGAAGATGTCGAGGCCGACCTCTACTACGTTATAAAGATGTATGCAAGCGGGACATAAATGATACAGGTAATTAGGCGGACTCGTATGAACAAAATGTCATGGACCGTTTTGTGTGGAAAGGGAATATCAGGAAGGGAATGAGACTGAAGGAAGAAATGCTTGCAGAAAGGATGAGAGCTGAGCGTCTGAAAAGAAACGGATTAAACACAAATGCTGTTAACAATGGTGCTGATATCCCATATATATATATATATATAATTCAAAACAGAACCAGTTCTAAATTAACAAGACAGCAAATACATATGTGAGTGGGCGACTGATGTTCAACACCACCAGGACAGCACAATAAACAACAAACACTAGACAAGACCTAGATCTAGATCAAGAGCAGAATACTGATTCTATGTCTAAAAATGCAGGTGTGCGAGTTAACGAGCAGACTTATAAATATACTCTTGGCGGCGAGCTACAATATGATAAAACAGATGTGGTAAATGTTCTATTGAATCAAATGAGCAGTGCACAAGATTTGCAAAAGAATAGATAAGGAATCCAAACAGTGAAAATTTCAACAGGGAATGTGGGAGATTTTCAGCGTTAAAGGGGAAACAGAGACGGACTTTTAATCAGGTTGCATCTGGTACCGATAGCATACCAACTCTCTGATTATTACTAAAGACAGGGATGGAGCACGGGTGGAAATGTCCTGAGTACGTTGATGTCAATTCTTGATTCATTAATTCACTCTGTTGATTCAAGAGCAGTACAATCCAACATGTAATCATTGTAACGGACATGCAGGTCATTTTTAGAAAACAAAAACATACTTGTTTTAATCAGAGAGAATTGCATCGCTTGATAGACTCAAACAACAAGCATACATTGTATTTCCTATGCCTCGAGGATTACAAGGAAGTTGTAACAAGAGGCGACATCTTGGTAATGTACAGTAATCAATCACTATGTGTTTGCAAAGTATGTGCACCTTTCGAATATGCCAGAGGAGTCCTAAAATATGACCAACTTGCAAGAACACAAGGGAAATAATTGACATGTTTTTTCTACGTCTGTAAAGATAATTAAATCCGTCAAATATAATGTTTCTTACAGATATAATTTATTCCTCAATTCTTATAGTCGACATAACATGTTAGCATCAGGTCATTGATTGCTAGTCGATGTAACAGTCACAGATAAATCAAGCAGTGATCTGTGGCAACAACTAATATTATACAGCAAGATTAGTTCCGCTGACCGGTGCACTGGGAAATTTGACACATTCTTAAATATGCGGTTGATATAAAAGTTCTTTCTCGTGTATTTTTGGCAGGTGCACACAGATGTACCTTTTAATGTTACATAACAATTATGTGAAATTTAGAATTGGTGGATAGGTCTTGATTTACTCTATACACAGATTCTCTATATCTGGATTGGTGCTCCGCCTTGTCTGACCGATGTGGCTCTGTATTGTAAGCAGGCTAAGCTGGTATTCCCGTTCAAAGCAATAACCGAAGAGTTCAAAGTCGGCAAGGTAAGACTCGCCATGCTCTTGCGTGAGTCTTCAGACCCAAATGTCATCGCTGTCCAGCCCGCTCTCAAGACTGTGCAGAAGTGGAGAGTCCTCGATGCGATAGAATCTGCGCAGAACGCACTAAAATTGAGAGAGATAATGGGATACACTCAAACCGACCGTCGAGGCCTA
This sequence comes from Candidula unifasciata, assembly GCA_905116865.2. Taxonomy (NCBI): domain Eukaryota; kingdom Metazoa; phylum Mollusca; class Gastropoda; order Stylommatophora; family Geomitridae; genus Candidula; species Candidula unifasciata. The sequence goes on from CAJHNH020001867.1 coordinate 87,548, forward strand.
GGGCACGGGAAGGTCAATTGGTGGTCAAAGGCCTCAGCCAAAAAACGCCGTGACATGGTTATACAACAAGTGAGGGACAACGAAAACGAGTTTCGTTTACAGAAAGCAGCTCAGCAGTCGCAGCAGGGCCATTGGGTCAGCCTGAAGAGAGCATTGCCAAGAATACTCACATGGGGTGAGATCTGGCGAATGACCCCGTTGCAACTGAGCTTTATCGTTCGTTCGGCTTACGATGTATTACCGTCCAGTGTTAACATGGTTAATTGGTCAGCGACCAAAGATCTGACTTGCCCTTTGTGCAAAGCGAAGCAGACTCTTGAGCACGTCCTGTCCGCGTGCGGGAAAGCCCTAGGCCAAGGCCGATATACCTGGCGACACAACAAGGTGCTAAAATAGTTAGCAGCCGTTGTTGACCAGGCTATAATGAGGGCTAACGCTAGAGCCAGTTCTACCATCGTCCCCATTCGTTTCCTCAAGGCAGGGCAGATTCCAAAAGGTAAGGTCAACCGAAACGCATTCGTTCCATCTGTGCTAGACTCTGCGAGGGACTGGTTACTGGCGGTTGATCTGCCAGGCCATGAAAGGTACCCTGAGTTAATCCGGAAGACCGGCCTGCGACATGACATAGTTTTCCATTTGGCGGAGAAACGGCAGCTAATCCTGATTGAGCTGACCGTCCCGTATGAGTCGCGTATGGATGAAAATCACACGTACAAGCTCGAGAAGTACTGTGATTTATCAGCCGGTCTGAGGAGAAACGAGGCGTACACGATACATGTCTTTGCTGTCGAAGTGGGAGCGAGAGGTCTCGTCTCCACTTCACTGTACAATGTGGTTAAAGAACTAGGATTGCGCGGTAATGAACGGAAACGAACACTTAAAAAACTGGGCGAGGCTGCGGAGAGGGCCTCGAGCTGGCTTTGGACGCAACGAAACAACGTAGGGGACGAGCCTCGGTGAGCGGTCCGGGTTTCTAGTGAAAAAGGGTTTCTCACCCCTTGATAGTCCGTTGTGTACGAATTGTCTGCCTCTGCCACCTGCCAACAAAGTCCAACATGTGTCCGGTAAACCAATCGTAAGCTTGTCGCTCGGTCGTCCAGGTATGCCGAGTGTTCTAATTAGGCTACCGCGGCGGCTTCTTATCTCACAGTACCTTCTGCAAAACCACCAAGTCGTCTTGTCCCTATCCAAAAGAAAAACACCATCCGGTAGTTTCGTGCATCAGGGTACCAGCCCTGAGCTTCATGAACTCAGGTGGGCTCACCTCTGAAAACGTCTAGGAGATCGTGGGCCGAAACTTTTCTCGACGAGGATAACTTCTACTGATGACTGGTAGATCCCTGCTGTACTTGCCCCCTGTGAGTTTATTCCTATATAGTCGTCTGAGTGATCTGAACAGACAATGTTTTCTGTTCACAGCACATTGGAAAACATTGTAAATGTCATGTCTTTGTATTCATGGACCCGCTGTTTATAATTGAAGTTATCCTAGACCATTTTCTTTATCTGAAACTGTCCCTCTCACACACGACCGAATGCTTCAGTAAGGTAATGTCTGGTGCAGCCGTCACGGGTCCCTCACTTATAACCTCTTTGGATATTGAACGGGGGATCAGAAATGTTGCTCTTTTAGGTTGTTATACATAAAGCTATTTTATTTACAGGGGTGTCAATATTTTAGTTAACAACCCTGCGGTGAAAACTTATAGTCGGCCATGCTATACTAAATACGTCGTTGCCAAAAGCCTTTCTTTTGGGATTATGACGTCATATCCGTTTGGTGCATGTTTGGTGTTTGTGCAGTATCAATTATTTTTAGCCATATGCATGACACATGTTAGATATATATTTTAAAAAAAACACATACACACAATATAGCTATTTATATATGGCAGTGTTTTCAAACTGTCAAAACAATGCAGCACAATAAATAATATAAAAACAACAGCGAAACAACTCAATCATTAAATGTGACCGCTAATTAGGGAAAACATCTCCAGACACTGCTAGCATGGCCGGTATGTTTGTGGGTATGTAGACAGTTGACATTTCAAACCGTAAGCAAAATGTTACTGATCAGTGTGTGTGTACCGGTACAACAGTTAACCTACTCATGATATATTTAACGGTGTATGGTTTTGTATCAGTGAAAGATTGTAAATTTAGTTTCTAAAACATGAGTAGCAGTTTCTACACAATCAGAAATCACTACACCAAAAATTTTAATTTTTTTATTTACAGACTTAGAGCAGTTATTTTATAATAGTCATTTGTAGGGATACATGTTATTACATCTGTATACTTTAAGTGTTAAAAAAATCATAGTTGTCATGGCAATAGCCGCCATCTTGTGAAAAAAACAATATGTACTTAGAATCCTTAAATTTTGAAAGCAAACATAGGTATTCAACAATAAATGATAGATCCATGACCTTTTGTCCTATTTAGAAGTACTGGTCTAGTTTATTTACTTTAAACATGTTTTTAAATATTTTTCGTAGAATTTTAAAATGTAGGTTTATTGAAAAAGTCAAAAAAATCTAGCATCATAAGACAATAATCAAATTTTAAAAACAAAAACTTTCTAAAATCTACTTTTAGATAGACCAGTACCTATAATATTGTTTATGGAGTACGCATACACAATTTAATAATTCTACTCTTTATATTAGCTTAGATTTTAGGCTTTCACACACACAGCAAACTGAAATATAAAGATTTGAGAAAACTGACTTTAAAAATTTTTTTTATCTTTAAAAAGTGCACAAGGTGGATTCATTAGTATTAACTTTTCAATTTTAAATTGTTTAGAAATGACATAAATTTTTTGTGTCATCTATTGTACGAATGCCGAACTTTACAAAAACGAACACATTGAAAAAGTGATATTTTTGTCATAAATTGGGAAAAATGCCGTGTAGTGACCCCTTAAATGCTTGTGATTTTCATCTATCTTTCGTCCGTGGCTAAGGCGTTGCGAGTCTGACTCGTAATCCAAGGTACCGCGATCGAAACCTACTGCGGGCTGCGTGGATTTTTATTGTGCTATGGAACGTCGCAGGTCGACCCAGCCTCAAATGGGTACCAGGATTGGCTGTCCTGGGAAAGTAAAGACGGCCGGCGTAATGCTGACCACATTACCCACCGAGTGCCGATTGGCCTGTAAAAATATGGGTGCTCTTCCCATGCCCGATACGCCTAAGGGTGTGTAAAGGGATCTTTACTTTACTTTTTTTTTAGGAAGAATTTTGTCAGTATTGATTTGTCAGACTGCTTTTTTAACCCATTGCTGACCTGTATTCCATTTTTTAATTCATGCCGTTGCATTTTCGATAATTTCCTGTCAATATTTGTCCTTTTTTTTTTTTTTTTGCATGAGCTCATATTTTCATCTCGACATTTATGTTCTGTGTATAGATAATATACACTGCCCAGTTTTTACCGTAAGAGTCGCTTTCTTTGTTACTTTAATCACTGGTATCGTCTTAGGTAACAAAACCAAATGTACAGTACGGACGTGAATAGTACCGAAGTATGATATAAGATAGATGCGTTTTTGCAATTTTTTTTTGTATTGTGACGTTAGTTCCTGCACCTCTTACAATTCGCTTTTGCATATATCAGTGTCGTGGTTCTGTCTAAGTTTATGTCTTATGTCTTTATAGTCAATATGTATTTATCGTCAAACTTCATGTATATTGCTCATTTAATAATTTCTTTTAATCATATCACCAGGCATATTTGTCGTGATAACATAATTTGTTCGTAGTTGTATTACTCCGTTTTCTAAATTTTCTTTCCAGTTTAATTATACATAAAATATCCTGCAATTTTGTGTGGTTTATTTTATTGTCTGTTTAGTTTGAATATAAACCTTTACAAATTTAACTGATATAACACACGCATTTGAATATAGATTAAATATACATTCTGATTGTGTGTTAAGTTAGTTGATGTTTTGATATTTGTGAATGTTTTTCTTCGTTGTCTTATGTACAGTACTTAGGATTTTTCTTTTTGTCTTCCACTTTTTAATAACATTTTTTTATACTGGGGTAGGGGGATTGGGGTCGTGGGGGTCTTGCCCTATATTGGGGGCAAGGGGTGGTCTTGCCATATATGGGGGGGGGGGGGGGTCTTGCCATATACTCAAGGGAGCTTTGGGGTATTACCACATACTCACTGTTGGGGGTGCGGGTGGATGGGGGAAGGGGATGGCAATCCTGAAATATATTTACTGTTGTGTTTCGCTGCGCTCATTGTCTAAATATTGCCAGTTGTTGCAAGTGTTCTTGGAGTGAAGTGTCAAGACAGAGATAGATCATGACAGTCTGAGGAGAATAGCACTGCGAGGAGTTACTAGGGTATCTGGCCGACGCTCAACACTGAGGGGAAAGGCGAGACAGATATGCGATCAGACAGTTACTGGTACCATCGGAATTTTAACTCTTCGCTTGCTGCTGAAGATGGGGACGGAACACATATGAGGGTGTCCCGAGGGCTGTGATGTCGATTCTTAATTCAACATTTCAAGTGTTTTTGTCTATTTCTTCTAAAAGGATGTCCGACCGGCTCCATCTAACGTTTCTAATCAATTTGCCGTGCTCACGTTTCCCCATGAGAACTGATCATTGCATATTGTCCTTTGAATTCTTCTAAAGAAATAATCGCATTGTTGCTCTCGCCTTACTACACTCACCTTGATGCACTCGCCTTACAGCACTAACCTTGTTGCACTCGCCTAACAACACTTACCTTGTTGCACTCGCCCTAAAACACTCACCTTGTTGCACTCGCCTGACAATACTCACTGTCGTATAGCAGTTTTGTCGCGCACCTTTACTTACGGATTATTTTCACAAATCCATAAGGTGCTCTGAGACAGGAGCGTTTTGAATAGTGGCTCTCGTTCGTCTAGAGGCCTAACCCTCGGTTCAAACTTTCCATTCAACCTGTCTCAGGAATGAGGTGACTCGAGCTCTGACTCCACAGGGTTACTATGAACTCTTGGGTACCTCTCGGCCAGACGTCCCCATCACTAAATTGCCCCTAGACTGGTAAACAATGTAACACAGTCAAATATGTGAACAACAGTGAATATGACAAGACGTGAATACCTTTCTGACAACGACAATTAATTCACCAACAGTATATCTTTCAAAGAACAGAACGTCTTGTGAACTAAAACTTCGATGTATTCAATACTTCATAACACGAAAGATCAAAAGTTGCACGAAGAACTAGACTGATTGTTCTATTCTCTGAAGAATAAAGAATAGAGAAAAGTCTTTCTACAAAGCTACATCTCTTTCCGGAATCAACTTTGCACGGAGGTATGAGACAGATTATGAAGGCACATCTGGAATCAAGCCGCCACAGAATGTTACTTTGACTTATCTGGTTGGATCCCGCAGCTCCTCAGGGTGCCGGAAGATAAAACTCTGCAACGTCTCACTTCTCAGAAGATCTCCGCACAATAGATAATACCTCTGGAATTGATTATAGGACAACAACTCCCGAGAGACGGGTAGATGTAGACTTTGCACACAGTCCACATACTCAGTAATGGTTGAACAACACACGTCAGTTGCTTCCCTGGTGTTGGCTGGTGGAAGAGCACGACTACGCCACGGACGCTTGTTGGATCTTCAAAAATCCTGAAATTAACAAGGCAACACACATGAGCGAACCGTACCCAATGCACCTAGTTAATCACTATCCTCACCACCTCCACATGCTCAGATATAATTGAGGCTAGTCCAAACCATGAAGGTTGACTTTCTTCATCTTGGAACCTGTGCAGTTTCCCAGAGTAAGCACTAGAGTCGTACGTACGTTTCCATTAACTCGAATAGTTTCTGAATTCAGTCCTGTAGCAAAAGCCAGACAGATCTCTATCCTTCCCCATCCCTCTTAATATACCCTTTACACTAGTTGGAAAGATAAGGTATAGGAGATGAAGACAAAACCAAGATCGAAGGAAATATGCTCCGAAAGCATTTCTACAGCCTAAGCTTGTTGTGGTTACAGTAGCTCCTAGCAACAGCGGATATGACGTCATGCCTGCCCCGAAGCTTCTTGTCCTTCCCAACGGTCCAGCGACTCACCAAGTTCAGAGACCGAATAAAAGAATACAACTAATCATACAAAGTTAACAATACCATAAATACACTCCAGATATGTGGATTGATTGATCCGAAGAGGTTTAGAAAGCCGGCTCGAAGACTTCACCGAGAAATTTCAGCCGAAAGTGCATTCCAACCAGGATCGTTATCTGTCGTCCTTCCTCGCAGGCGATCGTAGGCAAATAGATTCGCATTATCAATGTGCTGACCTTACTTACACACACATACAGGCATTGAGCACAAATATTCAATTAAAACCTTTTAGGAAAACTCACCCATGATAAATGGATAAAGAGAATAAAGAAGCTTGTCTTTTTAACGGTCAAGTGGCTACACAAAGGCAATACGTTCGCTCACTTGAACGGACCATGGAGAAGTGACGTAAAAAAATTCAGTCCCTATCTACGGCAGTTGGTGTAAGAATATGGCTCAAGTATATTGTGAAGCGGTCAGACAATTTATCTTAAATAGGCGTAGAAAAGGTGTCCTAACGTGTAAATTGACACTAAAAGCCTAAAAGAATCAATCTAAGAGTGATTTATAAGGATTTCTTCTATCTGGACTCCCCCACAACAAACGAACTATATAACTACGGTCGGACCATCCGATATCATAGTTACAATGACGATTTTTGGGGGTGTTCAGACTGTGGGCCTGCTCATGAGGTAGGTGTGTGCATTCTGTCATATGACACTCACCTTGCTGCACTCACCGTGTTGAATTCTCCTTGTTGTACTCACCTTGTTGCACTCACCTTTTTGCATTCCCTTGTTGTACTCACCCTGTTGCACTCACCTTGTTGCACTTACCTTGTTGCACTTACCTTGTGTTGTACTCAACTTACCTTGCTGCACTTACCTTGTTGCACTTACCTTGTTGCACTAACCTTGTAACACTTACCGTGTTGCCTTTACCTTGTCAGAGTTAGCAATAACCTAAAGGGGGTTCTTACCGGTAAAGGACTGCACCTGGTGTAGCCGTTAATGGTGACATAAGTATTTCTCTTTTATGGGTTGAACTGTGTATCTGGGATATGCCGTGTTGGTCCATCATCCAGACTGGCATTGTGTAATCTCATCTTGATATATTACACTTGATAACAACATGGTTACAACGCCGAGCACATCCAGCAACATAATATATCACACTAAGACTTGTTTGCTTTGCTTAGTACCTTATAATAGGCGTTATTAACATATCCAGTGAGACTTTTCTGACAAATATATTTTGATTGGCGAATCTTTGATTCCTCTATGACATACGCATTTATTGTAATCATCATAAGAAATGTAAGAGATTATTCGATAAAAATCTCGACCATCTCGTTAGTGTGAATGCAGTAAGATCAAATCTATCAAAAGCACTAAATCTCAGAAGATCAGCAAGATGATCAAAAGGAGAGGCTGTGAAAATGTGGCATCGACAACATGAAAGCCACTCTACGCTCTCACAGCATGACAATAGCCAATGACCGCTAGCGTGTACTGGATCGCAAATTATTCCTCCTCACGGCCCTAAAAGGCAAAGTGGTTTATGATGATGCGGATGAAATGTGAAGAGAAAAAACATCTCTTGTCATTTCATACACGTATTGTAATCACGGGAAGGAATGACATTTTAATAATGGGCTTGCTGGCTTAAATCTAGGGTGACCATACGTCCTGTTTTTTAAGGGACAGTTCTGGGTTTACTCCCTCCCCCCCCCCCCAATTCCCCCCCCCCCCCCCCCCATGTTACCTGGGTGTCCCCTCATTAATACATACAAAACGTCAATTGTCCGGTTCAAAATAATCTAGAAATCAGCTTGAGAATAGAACATGCCCTTATACTAATATTGGTACGCCTTATTAAATGTAAATGCATTTATGTTGTTAAAGTATTTTGTTCGCAAGAATGTCCGTTCCCTAAAGGCAGTCTACAGCGGATATAATAGGTTCCTATCCTGAACGTTTGAGAATGCTGACAAAAAAAAAAAAAAACTGAAACGAATTTGGTGGAAAAAAGAGGGGGTGGGGGGGGGGGGGGGTGGATTTACACTGAATTGGTTGGGATGTTCCGTTTTCAAAAGTATTATGCTCACTCGACTTAGGACAAATGGTTTAAAAAAAAAACAACATTTTGACAGAGACCACATGCTAACTTCGACGAGCTTTTCTGTGCTGACGATAGCTGAGTGTCACAAAGTTCAATAGATCACATAGATTAATGATGTCATCATTCCTGACAGTGCCGGACCAGTCGTGATCTTCTCTACGATATGTAGCTTGCCTGGCATTCATGACACCATTCCTGTCAGTGCCGGACCAGTGTGATCTTCTCTGTGATATTTAGCTCGCCTGGCATTCATGACACAATTCCTGTCAGTGCCGGACCAGTGTGATCTTCTCTGTGATATTTAGCGCGCCTGGCATTCATGACACCATTCCTGGCAGTGCCGCACCAGTGTGATCTTCTCTGTGATATGTAGCCCGCCTGGCATACATGTATCATTCCTGTTAGTGGCGGACCAGTCGTGGCAACTGTTTTGTTTGCCAGATATATTAAACGCTGCCAGTGTTGTTGGTTCATTAACTTTTTGCTGTTATATTCTTCATTCGCCGTCACTAACTCCATTAATTTATTACTTTTCGCATTCCTTGATGTTAGTATGTAGTCTATACGTACATTCTTGTTACCGTTTAGCTAGCCTAATTAATCAGGTTGTCCTTATTTCTTTTATTTCAATATTTATGTGCAATGACTAGAGATGCAAATTATGTCACCTTTTGGCAATGGCAACATGTTTATATCATGTGGAAATCAAAATATGGCCATACATCCTATTTTTGCTAGACAAAGACTTTGAGGATTTTTTTTTTTTTTTTGTTACCGCATTGAGGTTCTGTTGATCGTATTTTTTTTGTTGCCAAATCGTGTGTGTTCAGTGTGAGGTTTGCATGTTCTGTGTTGTGGGTATTTGTGTACGTATCTTTACAAATGTTGCCGTTTGTTTGCTTTGTGTGTATTTTGCAAAATCGTACTTTCATTACATACGTATAAATTATACATAGCATAATAAAAATAATAGTCGTAACAGTTACTTACTGTATATATGTTGAAATTAAATGTATTAATGAATGTCACATACTAAAATGAAATGAAATAAAATGAGGGTGCTTTTACTCATCTTCTTGTGGTGTAAATCACCTCAATAATTATTACTATATAAGACTCCGAGAACATTTGTCTATTCTAAAAACTGCTTTCATGAGGTACATGTGTGTGTACCTGCAAAAAATTTTTAAGGATAAAGGCATGTTGACAAACTGAATTTTTAAGGATCAAAGGCATGACACAAAGTGACAAATCTAGGACTGAAATGTAACAGACATTTGGCCATATTTATCTGCCAAGTGTGCTCGCTTCAAAAAACAAAAAAAATTTTCCTAAATAAGGACAATGATTTTGTTATAAGGTGTAATTAATCGCGTAAAAATAAGTATGGGTCATATAAAAACGGTTACCTGCATATCATACCTATTTGCACATTAATATCGACTGTTTGATGTCGAGTATTCCATGGATGCCGAATACCCGTTTCATTTGCCATCTAAACTTGACTTTAAAATTCATCAATATCAACACATATGTAATATTGTTTCCCTTGTTGGTGATTTTCTTGTATCTGTGTCTTGTGCTTGTATCGCCTGATGTTAATTATTACACCACATTTGTACCATTTTCTAGTTCGTCATTGTGTATGTGTGTGCAGGCATTATGTTGCAATTTCAAAGAATGAATAACTTACGTATGAGTAGCTCATAGTCAGTGTCAGCACATATGTTTACTGACACGAGTTTAATTAATCACAAACGATATCTTCCACAACGTGTATCACTATTTCACCAGTATGACGATTACGCTGATATACAATAATAGACATGTATTGCAGTTTAGGACAGGAACAAGACGGATGTGGTTGTTATCTTATCCTCTTTACTATTTTCTTTAGTGCACTTGTGCGGGTATACATCAATGTTAGTGAATGTATCATCACATACATTTTTAGTTATCTCATACCTACAAATAAATCTACCAATATTTTATGGGAAGATTTTTTTTTTTTTTAAAAAAAAAAAGGAGAAAGAAAAAAAAAAAAAAAATTTAGCTAGTAAAAGATTCTACTGAATAGTAGGTAGATCAAGGAATAAATGATCCTCTAATATTAGACAGGAAGATTCAACAGAAGAACTAATTGTCATAGAAGTAATTTCCGGGGGAAAAAAAACTCTACCATCAAACCGTCTGATGTAGGAACGTTTCAACGTTTGTTTAATACATTGTGCCCAAATAATGCCTGCTAGCCAGGGTGACAGACTACCGCTTCATATCAGTGGAATTATAAAACTATATGCAATTGTAAGAACGATTTGGTGTTCTCCGGTCACGTGATGTGAAGCGAGACATTGGAGAGCTTCACGACGGCACTAATGATTAACGATAGAAGAGGGAGAGGCAGACAATGAAAGACGGCCTGAAGGGACAGCATGGAGGAAAGTCAACTATGGAATTATTGCATAATACCAAATACCGAGATCTGTAGAGAGACATGAGCGCCGACGTAGCCTGGCAGGGCACATGATGCAAGAATGCTAGAGTTGATGGACTATAAAGTACGTCTAAGTCTGTGTTGGTAAGTGTCTGACCTGTTATAAGAGGTTGGCATTGACTTTTGTCATTCTTAAGGTAGATCAAACTGTGTACTTCTCGACAAGAGAATGGCAACCAATAAAAGAAAACAATATTCGATATTTTTTTCCAGTCAATTCTCATCGACATAATTTTTGTCTTTGTCTAGTTCATTTTTAATTATTTCTTTTTAAATATCAGGGAAAGGGAACTGTATGATGTCTTTATGTATTCTGGGGCGAGGAGGGAAGGGGGTGGGGGAGTTGTCTGATGCTCAAGGTTGTCTGGATGGGGAGGGGGGGGGGTCGTGTCTGATGTTCAAGAATGTCTCATTCCACACCCGACTCGTGCGGATTTGAATGCAAGAAATTATGGTTGGCAGGTAAAGACTTAGCCGCTACACTACTGCGGCTCTAGCAAAACGTCCAGGTAATTGAGAGATCTCATTAATCGACTCAGTGAATCAAATACAAATAAGAACGAATATAAATAATGCTGCAACAGATGGAAGGAACATTGTCCGTGACTGCTATTCAAAAAGGGAAAAAAATCCTACAGGGTGTACTGTGTCATTAACCATTACGATAGTTCACATTTCTTCTTGTCAGAAACTATGTAAGTTCTCTCAAGCTGGTTTAAAAACCTGCCATTATTTCATTGTGTAACAATACCAGTATGGCATTTTCTTGATCGTTCATAATCATCATCAAGTACATTGCCGATTGCTGTGAGCGATCGTGCCTCTCCACAATCTGCGATCTTTAACAACACGCAGCGGCTAGACACTCGCCTACGGATTGGAAGCTCCTGGGTTCAGGAATAGTATGTGAATTGTAAAATCAATGAACAGCTAATCAGCATTGATAGCACTATAGTCATAAAACGTTATAAAACTGTTTGCGAGGCGCACTGTGTAATAGATTTGATTGTATGTTCAATCCAAGACAGACGCAGGCACGCACATAAAACGTGCACCAATTTATATAGACAGTATTACAAAGGCGATAGACAATGTGAATGTCATTTGGTAATAAAAGAGTGGTCAACCATTTTCATTTTCCTGGACAACAATAAACGAAAAGTTTCCTAATAAGGTACTGTCGGTTTTACAAATTGTATTAGGTACATCTTCGTATACCTGCCAAAAATGTATTCAAATTCACAGCGAAATATTATTGAAACCGTAAACGATAATTCTCACACACATGTGATCGATAGTTGAAATGAATATGTTTCATAATTTTATGTATCAAACTGCAGTAAGCGTATATCTAACACAGTGTCTTAGTTGGAATCTCAGTAGACGTGAAAACCTGCTACTGGCGGTCTGACTTCAAGGAATCGATGCACACATCATGGCTGATTATCCAAAAAGCATACATTATGTAAGCATTTGATCTGTATCAAGACATGAATTTGTATCGTTTCCCTTGTTGACGTCTTTCCTGTATCCACTGAATGTGCTTACATCCCCTGATGACTATCAACAACAACAACTAGCAACATCTTTTGTATGTGTCATGTACTCACGTATTTTATTGCAATATGCAGGTCATTTCCTTGCGGCCAGTCCTTTTTAAATATTTTGTTATGAAGTCTCACGAATAATCACGTGGTCAGCACGATGGCCCGATGACACAGATATCGACAGAAAGGTTTGGTCATGTGTTATAACTAAGGGATAGAACCATAAAAACAATGGCAAAACAGACGTAAATAATGTTATAATATAAAACAAAATGGATGATGCATTAACACTGTAACACAGCATGACAGCGTACCGGGCAAGCAAACCTGGCTTAGTTCTCATACAGATCATCTGTTAACCGACAACGTCTAGCGACAAAAAACAGACTGTAAACACAAGAAAAAAGCGGCACGGATTATAAAACTTAAAGTATAAGGTAACACAAAACAATGTACTTAATTACTTACTAAAGTGAATAGATATGTTACGTAGTCACAATCGACTGCCAATTAGAAATTACAATGTTTGCTAAGTCCTCCGATACAACACCTGATCCGAGGTGCCTCTGCTAATTCTTCAAATGAGAATTTGGGTTTAGTGTCTCATATCTCACGTGCGAAAACGGCACAGATGTGCAACACTAAGTTTCACTCCAAAGTCACGCCATCGTGATATCGTCAACGATTCATAATTATTCCCCAAGCTAATCCTTACATCGTTGATAATATTAACTTGGCCCATCATGTTTCCCGTTTGTATTGGTACATCGCTTGCCAGCTGGCCGACACTTGACTCCAGCAAGTGTCATGTTCTAGATACCGGAGATTAACTGCCCCTTTCCACATCTGTCCATTCAGAGCGTCAATTGTTTTGTTGCGATTTTGTGAGGCAATTTCACGGAGTCTGAAACGATGACCACAAGTGTGTCGCTTGTTATGCTGCCCACGAGAGTGCTCTGGAACAGCATTTATCTCCACGACCATGCATGACGTAGCAGTCTCGTAAGCGCCACTATCCGGTTTTTCCCCCCTTCTTTTGTGCTGTGTATCCCAGTGCTGACCTTGACCCGATCTTGACGGACCCATCTGTGTACATGGTGACATCTTAAGGGCGTGAATGTTGATGAGTCAGTGCCCTTATTTCGATGTTTATGGTTGCAGGTGTCTGAAACCGGCATTGCCTTCCTACTATTTTGACAACGTTAGATAAGTCAAGCCTGTCTTCTGGTGTCTCCGTCCATCCTTTTTCATGACTGACCTTGTCTATGTCACAGACTTGCTGGATAAGATTTTCAGCCTCGTCCATCCAGAAGCCTTTTCTTTCATTGACAGTTATGAAATGGGTGTCTGATGCCATGTACGCCTTAGAATTTGCCACATTCTGTCTGGTGGCCATCTTTGGTATCCCAGGACAGGCCTCAGGGATGGCACGAGGTGTCATTTGTACAACCGAGTATGAATGAGTCTCATGGCCTCATATTGTACGCTGATCAGTCTTTCTGTCTGGATTCTGTTGACTATGACGATGTCTAGACCGTAGTCGTTAACAACACAAGCCACTGATTTAGGAAGGACAAGTTTGTGTACTGACAAGCTGGTGTTCAAGTACAAACATATTATTGAGGCCATTCAAGGGGTTACCCTTGTGCCCTGGTTTACTGACAATACTCACTGAATCTGCCTAATTCACACTGTCGCGTTGTTTAAATTTCATTTCTGTTTCTTCCTTGTTGGTGCACGACATTTTTTTCTGCATCGACCTGCTAAATGTGCACTGGTGACCACTGATACGTACATACTGAAAAGAACAGATGACAATGCTGACACCAGACGTCGGACCTCGAGGCGCGCTTCTTTGACTCGAGTGTGACCCAAGTTAAGGATTTGCAACTCGATTTGGGGATTGTCAATCGACTCGCGACTCGACTTGTGACTTGTAGCTTCTACGGATTGGTGCGACTCGTTCTCGCGGCCGGCCACTGTGAGCTTTTGGTGATCAGTGCCCTAATTTAAAATGTCGTTACATAAAACGAGACATAATAAATTATGTTTCGAGTTCTCAAGTTTTCTAATTAGACTGTCAGTTTAATCCACAAGCACCGCCCCATGCAAGACTTGCAGATATATTGACACCTGAAGTGACTTAACTTAGGACACGAGATGGAAACATTCATTACGATCTGATACTTGACATTGCTGCAGTGACTTCTGATGAGTCCCAACTCAACAAATTAGTCCAACCTCTAGTGATCGCTGGGGCACGCCCATTGAGAGATATGGATGCCCACGCAAGTCTAAGGCGACTGTGGCAGATTCCATTCCTCCTGGAAGCGCTAATAGGTTTCATAAGGAAATACTGGAACACTGCACCGTTTATCTCTACCCGGTCGGTACCCACCAAGTTTAGGTGCTGAAAGACCACTTGAGTTTCATGTTTGGATCAAGGTTCTGGCCACGATTTTTATGTTAGTTTCTCCACCGTCTTGAGCCGTCGTGATGTGGCGATTAGGCGTTCGCCTGCGGATTGGAAGATCTTGGGTTCAGTTCCCCACTCCTTAGAAGTAAAGGCGACCGGCCTGACCACGTGATCTATCGAGTGACGACTGGTCTATAAGATAAAGATCTAGCCCTATATGTCCAATGCATCTGAAGGCATAGGAAAGGGACCTGTAATTGTACTTTACTTTCCCCATTGTGTTCCAGAGTGAAATGATTCTGTAGTAATTTATGTTTGCATGATCTTTCCCAGGCTTTGAACCGGTGCTGATATAGCTATGGAGCCAGCATCAGGGACAATCCCGCTTTTTATGTTCTGAAAAAATGCCCTAGATAGTTTTCTTGTGCCTGTCCTCTCGAGTCTGTTTAGGTCGCTGTATGTTGCGCCATCAGGACCTAGAGATGTGGCTGGACAGGTCTTTAATGTAGTTCTGATGCCTGCAGCAGTGATGTACATTGTGCCAATTTGTCCGCTCATTTCAGCCATGTGCATATCATGTACTGTATCATTTGCTTTCTCTCATCTAAATGTGCCGTTTTGGCTGCAGAAGACATCTATACATGCGTACATAGCCCTTATCTCTCCGATTTTAGGATCGCCTCACTGTCTGCCTTAAGTTCAGGCATATTACGCAATTGAGTGCCGCCGTTTATACACGGCTCAGTTGCCATAAGGTTTTGAGACAGTTTGTGCACCTTTTCATTGCAAAACATTCCAAACGTTGAGTGCTTAACCTCCCTTACAAAGTGTTCAGTGTGTCGATCTTTGGTTCATTGTGTGCTTGTGTGAATCAAATAGTCTCGAAGCGTTTCTACAGACTAGCAACGCCAGGTGTATACGACGGAGGTTGTTTATGGACATCTGTGTTCTTCACCGGTGTTCTGCGTACCCTGTCTCGTAGACGTCCTGTTACATTAGTCTGGTGTACCCAGTCTCGTAGACGTCCTGTTACATTAGTCTGGTGTACCCTGTCTCGTAGACGTCCTGTTACATTAGTGTCGTATGGCAGTTTTGTCGCGCACCTTACTTACAGGATATTTTCACAAATCCCTCAGGTGCTCTGAGACAGGAGTGTTTTGAATGGTGGCTCTCGTTCGTCTAGAGGCCTAACCCTCGGTTCAAACTTTCCATTCAACCTGTCTCAGGGATGAGGTGACACGAGCTCTGACTCCACAGGGTTATTATGAACACTTGAGTACCTCTCGGCCAGACGTCCTCACCACTGTTTGCCCCCAGACTGGATTAATGTAAATCCGTCGAACAAATAATCAACAGTGAATACGAAACGACATTAAAACAAGACTACGTTTATAAATGCCGCAAGGAACTCCAATTAGACAAAACTCTCCTAAGAACTAGAAGCAGATGAACTCGAGAATCAATGTAATAGGTTCCCTGTAACCAAGCTTGAAGAAAAATAACTTGAAGATTAACTGAAAGAATATTGAATACTTTTTCAAGAAACAAAGTTAGTGCGAGTATCTTCCTCCTACTCTACGTTTCTGTCCCAGTATCATCATGTCTGAGAGAATCTGATGGATTGGAAGGTCCCTTTAGATTTAATCCGTCATACGGTCACTCTGACTTATCTGTTTGGATCTTATATCTCCTCTGGATGCTGGAGCGAAGTTTCCGACCACCGTACTTTACGATAGGACTTCTCAGAAACGAGGCTGCTTCTCTGGATGCCGGAATAGATCTTTACGTCGCCAGACTTCCCAACATTATTTCACCAGCAGAACAGTTTCTGGCGTTGATCGAGAACAATCACCTTGAGCTCGGACACGACGACTCAAGTATCGTCCACACGTTCAGGACCACAATTCACCACATGTAAATTGCTTAATGTGTAGTGGCAGAAGGAACCAGTCTACAAGACACTGACACTTGTTGGATCTTCATAACCCCTTGTAAATAAAAAAGAGAACAAGGAATCTTGTCTGTATAACGGTCAATTGGCGAGACACAAGAAAAACGCCTGCCTCCAAGACCGGACTGTAGAGAGTGACGCACACAAACACGTTCCCCTAACAACAGCAGTTAGCGTACGAATCGCGCTCACCAATGCAGTGCAGTGGTCAGACAATTTATTTAGAATAGGCGCAGAAAATGTGTCCTAAACATTCAATTCGACACTCAAAGCCTAAAGAGTCATTATCAAAGGGTTTTATATGGATTATTCCTATCAGGACTCCCCCACAACAAACGAACTATCTAACTATGCTTGGCCTATCCTATTACATAGTTACGATGACGAGTTTAGGGTGGTCAGCTATATGGACCTTCCTGCTGTGGCAGATGTGTGGATGCTGTCATGCGACAGAGCTCCCCCAAAAGGAGATGAGCGTCACGCGAATCGAACGACAGCATCACACATCTAACCATCACCAGGTACAGGTTCCACAACATTGTCCCCATCCTTAGTCAGCATGTCGGCAGACGAAGGGTGGCGACTCAAAAGTTTTGCTTCCACATTCTATCCACTGGGAATATATTCCACTGTGAAAGAATAAGGTTGCAGCAGCTACGACTATCTCATCAACCTTGGGTTCAGGTGGGCAGATGAAGCCAGGAACACCAAAGTTTGATGGTCAGTCGGCCCCGTGAAACTCACAATATACACGTATAAAAATGTTTGTGTATAAAAATGTGTTTTTGTGGACGTTAAGTCCAAGTGATGTTTCACAGCAAACAGAGATTCTTCAGCCAAAAGGGCAACTTGGAGGAACTGACATGTACTTCATCAAATAGATTGCGGGAATTCAGTCACCGAACTATGCGCAATGCTCGATAACATCTCATTCGGTAAGGAAGACTTTAAGTCATCACAAAATCCCTAGCCAGAAATGCGGGCGACCAAGCTCACTGGAGAACCGAATATATTCAGTCAGGGAGGATGTACCGACTAGCAAGCAGAGCCTCCTCTCAAGGTACCTGCTTCTGCTAATGTGAGATCCGAATATTCGAGACTATTTTTATATATCAAAAAGTTGAAGTCGATGTTAAACAAGATAAGTGTTGTTACCACCTGACTCAACAATCCTTTATAATAGAAGGCATATCTAATTCAGACTGGGATTGGCTGCGCTATGCGGGAGTCTCCCACCAGGAACGAAACAAGGCTCTTTCGAGATCTGAATAGGATATATAATAATAAAATACCTTTATTGCAAATGCGTCAAATGACGAACTGATACTTGACTTAGGCATCAAGATAGCATTAACTTTTCCACGCAATAACGTTGCCTCCAAATCTGTTACCGGATTAGCCGATCAGAATACCCCGTTCTGGAGAATTTGTTGGGAACGGTGTTCTCCCGACCGTTTCCTCGATTAAAACGACGTTCGCACTGAAGAGGATTTTTGAGGACGAAAATCACTCCTTCCTTCACCAAGCCGTCAACCCTTCCCTCTCACCGATTCTTCTTGAGAAAGGGGGGAAATTGAACGCGGCGCTGGCGAATGGTTCGTCATTCACCAACTTCGTAATGTGTTTTTGATCACTGAAGGACGCCCAGTTTCTCTTCAAAACAGAAGAACATTGCTGACAAGCGACGTGCGAGCCGTTCAATTAGGGACAAGGAGAGAGTAGGTTTATCTCTACATCCCTTATAATTGTTTCCCTGGGATAGAGAGGATCTTCTACCGCAATGGTTTCTCCTCCTTCCACCTCCTTCGCTACAGACAGTGCTAACAGAGTCTCTGGTCCATTTACCTCTCTCTCATTATATTTTCTGAGAAGATTAATATGGTAAACCTTCGACTTACCCTTCACACTTATCTTGTAGTGCATCTGGAGACTTTTTCCAACACGGAATAAGGGCCTGCCCAAGCTAAATCTATCTTGGATCTCCCGTTGGCAAAAGTAACAGAACTTTATCTCCAACATCAAGACTACGTTCCTTCGTCTTTTTGTTGAAGTGTGCTGCGTAACGTTGACGAGCACGATTCAAATTCTTATTAGCTAGGTCCCAACCTAGCTTCAATTTTTCTTTGAGTTCTTGCACGTACCGTGACGTGGTCCTCAAGGTCTCATCTGCATTTTCGTCCGTCCACGTTTTTCTGAGTAAGGCCAAAGGACCAGAAATGGGCCTCCCAAAAACCAACGTTGCTGGTGAAAAGCCGGTGGAAGCATTAGGGACTTCGCGATAAGCGAATAGTGCTGCAGCCACGTATTCGTCCCACTTCTCCGGTTTCTCTTGGGATAACCTTCTCAGCAGTGAAATCAACGTCCCATTGAATCGC
The DNA here is from genome assembly GCA_905116865.2 of Candidula unifasciata. Lineage (NCBI taxonomy): Eukaryota > Metazoa > Mollusca > Gastropoda > Stylommatophora > Geomitridae > Candidula > Candidula unifasciata. The sequence goes on from CAJHNH020001867.1 coordinate 106,550, forward strand.
TCATTTTGGCCATTCGCTTGGGGTCGATATGGACTTCTAATTGAATGAGATTTAAGAATTTGCACCTCCTGGGGTGCGATGGACTAGTGCATATATGATGAGATTTAAGAATTTGAAACACCTCCTCCATCAATTTCCCCTTGAACTGCGATCCGTTGTCAGTCAAGATTTGTGTGGGAAATCCTACACGAGTAAAGATGCCAATCAAAGCCTCAGCGACACTCTGACCATCTATCTTACGAAGCGGTACAGCCTCACCCCAGGCACTGCAACTATCTACCAGGGTTAAGATATAGGCATTCTTCTTTTTCGTGAGGGGAAGGGGTCCCACCAAGTCGACAGCCACCCTCTCGAAGGGAGTGGACATTATGGGAGTTTCTCCCAGTCGAACTGGTGCAATCTTGCCTTTCGGGGCGACTCTTTGGCACTCCGGACAAGATTTGACAAAACGTATTATGTCCGTTGTCATACCCGGCCAAAAGTAATGACAGGAAATACGTTGAGTCGTGGCATTTATTCCCATATGGGCACTATACGCGATCGTGTGACCCATTTGGAGAATTTGTTGCCGATATGGTCGTGGCACGACCAGCTGACTATGCTCAGTATATTGGTCACTCCCAACGCGAAAAAGCAATTTACCTTTCATAAAGTAATCATTTCTTCTCGGCGGAGTGTGACAGACAGGTAATTTTTTGAAACAAGCTCTAAGGGTAGGGTCAGACTCTTGGGCTACCTTGATCTCGTCAGTTAAGGGATTTACGTGACTTTGATCTTCCGTGGCACATTTATGTTGCGCACGGGTGGTCATCGCCGCAAGCTGTTCTGAAGGTGTAGGGGCATTCGCTAAATAGACATAACGAGCTCCTAAAATAAGAGGGAACGTACTCCGTTTCAAAACGGCCGCCTCAATCTCTCCAGTAACGTATCTAGACTTGACCTCTATCTTAGCTACCGGCAAGTTCATGGGTTGAGCATCAAGAGTTGCACATCTGAGCTCTATAAATTCACCTGTATACTGATCAGCTCTAACGATTTCGGGGGAACAGACCGCGGAATAGGACAACCCCGAATCATAAAGACAAGAAATTCTCTTTTTGTTAGCCCAGACCTTCTCTACCACAGGTGGCCTATTGGAACGGTTATATAATTTCTCTGCGGCAGACGAACCCGACAGTCGTCAACATAGCTGACAATTGAGTCCCCCCTGCTGACTTCACCTTACAATCATTAGTGTGGTGGGAATTATTATTGCAATTCCTACAGTAGGGTTTTCTAGAACTATTGTATAACTGTTTCTGTTGCGAACTGCCAAATTTAGAAGGATTCTGGTGTTTTACATGGGATGGGCTCTTTTTAGGGGAACCTGGAGTTGGAGTTTTCTGACCTTTCTGACTATTCCTATCATGATTATTATGTGGCTTGGCTTTCCCCGAACTATCATCTTTATGGGCTAACTCGTACCGTTCGGCATGAACCAAAATGTCAGTCAATTTTTCTGCACCGTTCTCGGTGAGAAAAGTTTGCATTGACTTCGGTAGAGTGTCCTTTAATTGTTCGGTTAGGAACAATTCTTGCAGATCTTCGAAGGAAGCTTCATAGCCAGCCATTTCACGCCACTTACTCATATAACTTTTTAATCTATCTGCAAACTGCGGATAAGTTTCCCCAATCATTTTCCTTTCATTTCTAAACTTATGCCTGTAACTAGCAGCGTTCAACTCGAACCTTTTCAATAAAGCCTGGCACAGGGCTTCAAAGTCAGTATCGGAGCCAGTGGGCATCCGCTGAAAAATTTCATATGCCTCTCCTCTCAATCCCTGTGCCAGTTTTAATGTATATCTATCTTTCTCAAGATTATAGATAGTTGCAAGTTTAACAAATTTATCGATATACTGCTCAATCGTTTCCAGCTTCGCATCAAAGGCAGGCATAGGAAAATTCATGGCAGGTGTCGAGATGCAGTGAGTAGACACAGTCTCCATTTCTGAAGACTGAGATCTAGAAATCTGGCTATCTCTTTGTGCCTGAATTTCCAGCTCCTTCATCTTTATCTCGGCCTGAATTCTGAGTCTTTCGGTTTCCATGAGTCTCTCGGATTCAATCCTGAGTCTCTCAGTTTCCTGGAGTCTCTCGGATTCGATCCTGAGCCTCTCGGACTCACGAGCCTCCATTCTCATTTCTCTTTCTGTGGTCTTAATCCAATCGGTCAACTCCCTTCCTTCCAGTCCCATCTGTACAGCCATTTCTTTCAGCTCTGGAATCGAAATTCTGGACTGCGCCATGTTGAGCTGTAAAGATAGTTAAAAGAAGATCCAACAAATATGCACAAATTTACGATAATAGTAAATGTTAGACACAAAACGTCAGTGGTGATGCAACCAAAACCACAATACACAAATCAGAAGAACAAATGTCACTACTTCAGAAAGACAATCTTCCTATCACTAGGACCAATAGAATCCTATAAAGTGAAAACAGGAAGAACCGCTTGTCAAGAACTACTGAAACAACCTCTTATTTCTTCCTAGGAAGATTATAAGGAATATATTCAAAGTAGTCACTAATTCTACCAGACAGCTTATCAATATGACAACCAGCTGGTCAAGTGTCCAGCACAACTACTGAACACTCTAATTCACTGTTGACAAATTACAATTACAATAAACAACGATCCCGGACATGAGACCACATTTTACGATAGTGACTGTCGTATGGCAGTTTTGTCGCGCACCTTACTTACAGGATATTTTCACAAATCCCTCAGGTGCTCTGAGACAGGAGTGTTTTGAATGGTGGCTCTCGTTCGTCTAGAGGCCTAACCCTCGGTTCAAACTTTCCATTCAACCTGTCTCAGGGATGAGGTGACACGAGCTCTGACTCCACAGGGTTATTATGAACACTTGAGTACCTCTCGGCCAGACGTCCTCACCACTGTTTGCCCCCAGACTGGATTAATGTAAATCCAGTCGAACAAATAATCAACAGTGAATACGATAAAACAAGACTACGTTTATAAATGCCGCAAGGAACTCCAATTAGACAAAACTCTCCTAAGAACTAGAAGGCAGATGAACTCGAGAATCAATGTAATAGGTTCCCTGTAACCAAGCTGAAGAAAAATAACTTGAAGAATTAACTGAAAGAATATTGAATACTTTCAAGAACAAAGTTAGTGCGAGTATCTTCCTCCTACTCTACGTTTCTGTCCAGTATCATCATGGCTGAGGAATCGGATGGATTGGAAAGGTCCACTTAGATTTAATCCGTCATACGGGTCACTCTGACTTATCTGTTTGGATCTTATATCTCCTCTGGATGCTGGAGCGAAGTTTCCGACCACCGTACTTTACGATAGGACTTCTCAGAAACGAGGCTGCTTCTCTGGATGCCGGAATAGATCTTCACGTCGCCAGACTTCCCAACATTATTTCACCAGCAGGAACAGTTTCTGGCGTTGATCGAGAACAATCACCTTGAGCTCGGAAGACGACGACTCAAGTATCGTCCACACGTTCAGGACCACAATTCACCACATGTAAATTGTTTAATGTGTAGTGGCAGAAGGAACCAGTCTACAAGACACTGACACTTGTTGGATCTTCATAACCCCTTGTAAATAAAAAAGAGAACAAGGAATCTTGTCTGTATAACGGTCAATTGGCGAGACACAAGGAAAAACGCCTGCCTCCAAGACCGGACTGTAGAGAGTGACGCACACAAACACGTCCCCTAACAACAGCAGTTAGCGTACGAATCGCGCTCACCAATGCAGTGCAGTGGTCAGACAATTTATTTAGAATAGGCGCAGAAAATGTGTCCTAACATTCAATTCGACACTCAAAGCCTAAAAGAGTCATTATCAAAGGGTTTTATATGGATTATTCCTATCAGGACTCCCCCACAACAAACGAACTATCTAACTATGCTTGGCCTATCCTATTACATAGTTACGATGACGAGTTTAGGGTGGTCAGCTATATGGACCTTCCTGCTGTGGCAGATGTGTGGATGCTGTCATGCGACAATTAGTCTGGTGTACCCTGTCTCGTAGACGTCCTGTTACATTAGTCTGGTGTACCCAGCCTCGTAGACGTCCTGTTACATTAGTCTGGTGTACCCTGTCTCGTAGACGTTCTGTTACATTAGTCTGGTGTACCCAGTCTCGTAGACGTCCTGTTACATTAGTCTGGTGTACCCTGTCTCGTAGACGTCCTGTTACATTAGTCTGGTGTACCCTGTCTCGTAGACGTCCTGTTACATTAGTCTGGTGTTCCCTGTCTTGTAGACGTCCTGTTACATTAGTCTGGTGTTCCCTGTCTCGTAGACGTCCTGTTACATTAGTCTGGTGTTCCCTGTAATTTAAAAATAACGTTTAGTTTCTGGGACCTTGTACATGCTGTTTTCTTGACCACAATCTTGCATGGAAGGTGGTAGTTTCCAGGATGTTCCACTACATTGGCAGAGAGCACTCGTGCTGGGAGGAGATCACAAGAAGATCAAGGTAACTATTTATGTCGCCTTCACTGACGGGAATTATTATGTGTTTGCCATTATTTCAGCTGATCGACGCTGTACGTTTCAGTGCCTCTACTAATGTCTCACACTCAAGCTAGTTTGCTCGTTTCACAAAACACTGGCATTTCCCCAAAACAATATCTGAACGTGCCCGGCTTCTCTGGATTGCTGCACGACAGACTGCTCAAAGCAAACTTTCTTGACATTTATCACATGTTCTGTGAGCCAGTCACATACACATCACCTGTGTGCAGCTGGCTTTTAACCTTGCTGAAAAGCATGTTTTCTTGTGTTGATAAATCTATTTCATGTATCCACTTAGGTGGTAGAAAACAGATATGACCTTCCTGGCACTAACGATATTTTGTCTGTACAATAATCATCACGTAGCAGGTTACGCTCGTCGTTGGCTTGTTAGCCGAGGTAGATTTTCATATACGATATTGCGTAAAGGTGTTTGTAACCTTTGGTAAGCAGGTAAGGATAACTTTTTTTTTTCGTTGTTGTTGTTTTTATGAAGATGTTTAAAACAGTTGTTCGTTTTTTTTTTTTTTTAATTTCTTTTGCTTTTATCCCTGATAGGTTGTTATAAATAGGGCTCCAGTTGTTATTAGGCAAAAGGGAGGATCTTTTAGTTTGTCTTTAATAGGCTGTGTACAATTAGATTGCCATAATGTGGCTTACGACACGCTTGAAAGTGGAGCATAATTTTTTTTCTTTAACATTTTTGAAAAGTTATGTTCTTATGTATTGTAAGTTAAGTTTCTTTTACTATACCATTTTCTTTGGAGATTTCCCAGAATTCTTCTAACTTTTTTAACTGTACATTTATGTTATTTAATTATCACTTTATTATAAAAATAGGTTACCTTCACTCAGGCTGAATTGCAACTTCAGCAAAAATAACAAAATCTTAAAAATTCGTTAGTTAAACAACAGCCAAATTAGAATAAGTAATAAGTAAAACTTTCTAGAAAATTATGATTCACTTATTAGGTAAACACTGGAATGTTAAACATTATAATAAAATGTATACTTACAGACTGTCAATGAAATGCATACTTACAGACTGTCAATAAAATGCATTCTTACAGACTGTCAATGAGGTCCCTGTGAACATCATGCTCGTGAAGTTCGCCCAGTATCCATGCCGCTGAATATCTTAATGCTGGGTCATATTCCATCGTGGTATACAGACACCAGCCTTGAGTATCAGGAGCAACCTCGAAATAATTGGGGTCATCAAGAAGCTGGTACATGTTGCCCAAGATTGGTTCTGCCGAGAACATCATGCACCAGAGAGACACACCAAGGGAGTACATGTCCAGCTTGTAAGGATCCACAAACTCATAACAGTCTATTTCTGGAGCAGAGAAACACCCGGTGCCACGAATGTCTTTCGTACAGACCACAGTGTTGCCTGGTGGAATGAAAAACGATAATCCAAAATCTCAAAGAACAGGCTCATTATTAGCGTTGATAAAAATATTATCGGGTTTGAAGTCGCTATGTACTATTCTCAGTTTAGCATTGGGATAACGCACAGCACACGCAAGCTGGACGAAGTACTTGACACACAACTCTGGGGTCACGGTGTCTAGCTGAAAGGTCAGTGTTCCATTGGGACAGTAGTAAGTACAGATGGCCAAGTAGTCAGGACAGCGGGCAGATATTGTATGTTTGATGATATGTGGATGAGACAGTCGCTGTAAAATGTTGACTTCTCTATCAAACAAAATCGTATTCGCAAGCCCTCCATCAGCAGTTAGCAATGACAAAATCTTCACAGCTCTCTAATGGTTAGGAGACAGAAGCGAGGTTGCTAACACAACGTCGTCACTCATTCCACTGCCTAAAACTGGACCTCGAGCGAACCGATATGTGGTAAAGAAATCTCCTGGGAGATTTACCAGCCATGGTTTCACTGCAGGTAATGCCATTTCTGAACACACACACAGCAGATTCCAGTGAAATATAATATCCAAATGAGAAAATCCACAAGTGAGAATGTCCGCATGATCTTGCAACCAGCACTCTAGAAATCGTTATGGTCAAATGGGACACCAGGTTTAGGATTATAGCCGACAGCCTGTCATTGGTTGATAATTTGCAATGGCTAAGAATTCGACACCAGTTGTACGGGTCGTTATTAGTATAAGTGTTTCTTGTTATTGTAGCCACTCCCGCCAGAGCCGACAATTTTGACACTGCTGACACTTTCAAATGGCCGTTAATGAACTGGGCCACTAATCCGACCCAGTGTTGGCTGCTGTCGGTACCTCTGAAACAACGTGATGGCTTCGCGTCGTGGCCATCACAGATGGCTCAATACAATAGACTTAATTTTATATTTTTTCCTGCATCGACTTTGATGTCCTGGCCATGCAGTGGCTGTGGGTAAATATTTGTAGGCTGTCACAACACGGGCGATTGTCAACTAGGAAATTCACTGTTACCCAGCTGGCTTTTCTGATTTATGATGTTGGTGGTCAGAAGCATTCTCCATTCAACTTAAGGAATTAGCAGCTTATGTTGCATATTGACTTTTCTGTAATGTTTATCTATATTGGTTAATTAGCAGGGTTTGCTCAGCTTTAATCAGGTCGGTTTTTTTACAACAGTGACTGGGGTGGAGTTACTCTATCATAAGTTATATCAACGATATTTTGTAAAGAAACAAATAACAAAAAAAAAAAAAAACAAAAAAAAAAAAAAAAAAAAAGTGTGTAGAACAAAAGAGGCAGCTGGAAAATTCCTGGGAGAAAGAAACAAGAAATGTTTGCCACTTGGAAGAGTCTACTTAGAGAAAATATATACCATGGACATTTTGAAGAAGGATTGCTGAAAACATCACTCTCCTACTTTGAATATCATTGATTTTAAAGCAGGGCTTTCACACACTTGCACATACACAGAAATCACTAGTATTATACTAAGACCACAGACATACACACACACTGACACACTCAAGCGCGCGCGCATACACCATTTTTTTCACAACGCGTATTTGGCACGCAGAGTGTGTCGTGTTAATTATTTTGGGTTAAATGGCGAGAAACGGAGAAATTTATATTCCGTGCATTTTAACATAAGCTGCTACTCGAGATCACTGACGGAAACGCATTGACAAATACACCAGCAGTGCTAATCACAAGTGGAAGGTCTGCAGAAATCACTTTCCTGCAACTGTAGAAATATCGATAAGGGCACTAACAGAACAATCTTCATAATCAGGAGACATCACCATCTTCACTGATGGGTCCTTAAAGCGCGGGTCAAGTTCAGATTGGACGAACACAGCACAAAGGACGAGAAAACAATAATTTAGTGCCACTTACCAGGCAGCTACGTTAAGTATGACCATGGAGATAACCGCTGCTTTCAGGGCACTTGCATGGGTAGCAAAAGAAGCAGCCAGACGTGTAGTAACTGTACCAGACGCCATGAACATGGCTAAGACAATAAAACAGGTAGCACAATCTCCGAAAAAATATATAGCATTCGAAAATCGCACTTCACCTTCATCACTTGGATCGACACTCCTGTTCATGATGGCCCTACATGTCAAAGGAGAGCAAATCAACAGGTAAGCCATGCATGAAAGCATAGGCAGAAAGGATATCTTTGACGCGGTATGAACTGGGCTAGTGGATGATGATGAATATCTTACATTGACACAATTGCGTAACCTTGGATTAAAGCATGGCGAAGCAGCCCAATACCGTTTTCGAGGCCGAGATAAAAGATATAATAATCAACTCCTGATCTGATCAATCAGTAGCTTGTAGTGGCTGAGCACCATGTCTGACGTGCAGTGAAGACAAAAGCTCAAATAGCAATACGCTAGCCTCATTTAAGTTATCCACCTATTAAAGCTGCGTCAAGAGACATATGGTGCTACCCCTGTAAGTAAACTGAACATTTTACAATCACTGGTGATGTGGTAAGTGTCATGCCAACCGCTGTCACCTCCTACCCTCAATGAAACCATTTGCTATTCCTTTCCAAACTGGAGTGACCATACACAAGTACGAGTTGTTGAGACGATTCGTGTGCTCTGGAGATCGTGCTGACGGAAAAAGACATAACTTACCTTGTGCAAATGAACCCCAGTTGAAGATGTTCTCTACGTGTACTGCAGCAAATGTTGCCTTTATCCTAATCTCGTATTGTTCAAAAAAAAAAAAAAAGGGGGGGGGGGATGTGTTCTCCTTTGTTAACTGTTTAATAGTATTTTTTTTTTTCTTCTTTTTGGTAAGAAGTGTCGTCTCCCCACAAATATAACTGCAGTTTTTAGGGCTGTTTACAAATGTCGTAGGCATTTCTAACTATGATGCTTGTGATATGGACAAATGCACTAATAACTGCAAATTGTATTCAGAGACCACTTATTTGTTCACAAATGTGTTTTGATCAGAGTTAAAATTGCATCATCATCTTCTACTCATCTTTGTATAAATTATTAGAAACAAAAATGAAAAGCAATATACAATCGCTTGCAACAGATGTGACACAAACATAAACAGACGGCGATAAACTATTAGCATAATTTAACAACTACAACAACAAAATTAGAGACATCCAACAATTGTTATTGTAATTTTCGTGTTCCGCACACCAGAACTATTTAAGATCAGCGATATTCGTTTCTGGGACATCTGGTTGTTGACTACTGTGTAATCATTGGATACAGTTACAACGTATGAAATAACACCATCGATAACAACAAGGGAGGCAACATTCCGTTTGCACTGAAGTGAACTAAGTAAGAATACAGCTTAAAGAGATAAATTATTATAACATTTAAAATGCAATAATATGTTCTTGTAATCAAACATCTGTGCTTTTTTAATTTTAATGCAGTTACTTAATTTCTCTTTTAATCCTAATTGATTGATAAGAACAGGCTTTGTCCTGATAGGTTCTAACTACGCGACTGTTACGACATAATGGTGGTGGGGGTAAATGTATACTTCGCTTTACATATGCGTAATGGAAGATATGATAGTTAAAGTTTGGCAGGATTTAATAACCAGTCATCTTCCCACCTGGCTCTTGTCAGGGGCCGCAATATAACCCGGTCGTAAATATGATCTGATGGCTGAGTGCGGTTTCCGGGGACTCTCCACGGGTGATCCCCATCCACATGGTAGCACTTTGTGTCATCAGGTGTTTATCGCTTGTGTTTTGCCCTAGTACTACCCAGCCTTGAGTGGGTACCAGGTGCATTCCAGTGATGTAAAGAAGGCCGTCGTGATTCTGGCTACACAACCATCTTGTGCCAATTGGTCTATAAAAACACAGGTCTTGCCCTATATGCCCTGTACGCCTATAGGTGTGGAAAAGGGACCTTTTTTATCGATCAACCATACACCAGGCAGAAGGATGTAGACAGACACGACTATATACGCTCCGTGTGATACTCTTTTTTTTCTATTATCCTAAAAACATGAGTTGTTAACCCTTTGGCTCGGTTCTATGCATATCGCAACCCTTTGGCCTTCATTCCATTATAAATTCCGTAAATCTGGGAGAAATGTGGCTTTTCTGCCTACAACCTAGCGTGAACCCGGTCCATAAGGAGCTCGTCACCCGGTCGTCGCGAAGTCAGGTTTAGCTAACTACGCTAGCAAGAAGGGCTACATAGCGAAAAATGTTAAAGTGTTCAGGTCGTGGCGACTGAACTAGCCAATGAATTCTAAATCCTTATACTGAAGACCAGTTATCCAGATCATGGGAACATAAGGTCATTAGAGAGGGAAAAAAATCGCATACGGTGTACATAATTTAATATTATTTTAATTACAAGGTACCTAAATGTGCCGGCCAAAAACTTAATTACCCGATTGTATTAATGGAGTTAATCATACAGATCGGTAATCTAAAGTCTTTGACTTGTTTACGAAAAGAAGAGCCTGTGCTATATTACCAATGTATCGCCATTGCTTCTAGAATATTGTTAGAATATATAATTATTTCCCAAAATCATTAATCTATATTAGTAATGTTCTTATTCAATGATAACTGGTTTTCACGTATATGGTCGCTTAATATTACAAAGTTATGAATGAATATATCTATTAGTTTTTCAGTGTGTAATTATTTCCCTTAGATTCTATATGTTTTGTGTCGACGAGTAAGGCTGTGTGGCTACCACAACAGTTTCGCAATTCCAGCATTCTGGGACATGATGCAATTAATAGAAATGGTACAGCAAACAGATTTTGCAATGATTTTTACAACGGTATGAGCGTGGACCATTAATCTACTGTCGGAGACTGTGTCATGACTTTGTTTATTCTGTTTCTATCAACGGTAATGTTTTCGCTTTCGTTAGTGTGTACGCGTCTTACTAATCTCAGATATCTTCTTATTGTTATGTGTCTAAAGTTTACAACAATCCGTTTTCTATATAACACTCTTTTTGCCTTTTGTATATATATATATATATATTTTTTTTAAAATTAGTATTGCTATTGTTTTTATGCTGACCTTAAGAAGTATACTTTAGCTAAGAATATTTTAGCTAAGAATATTTTTCTCCCAAACATTAGTAAAAAAAAAAAAAAAAAGATTAAATAACTGATCCAAGATTGTAAATTAAATTAAAAAAACTGCCTATTTTTTGGATGGTAGATTGCCTTGATAGAAATTCCTTCTTTGTGTATTTTTTTTTTTTAAGTGTCATTCTAAGCCAAGCCACACAGCGTATCTCGCTTCTCTGTTAGAAACTGAATAAAAAATGCATTGACGATTGCCATTAAATGGACTATCTGCAAAACATGTTCCTGTTCTTTGCCCTCGACCCTTGCCCTGATTTCTGACAGTTCTCCGACTATTCTGTGTTGCTTAAAACAGTAAAACGTCGACTTTTTATATTGGAAAATGGCGTTCTAAGGCACAGATTTGCACTGTTTTTCTGTGTAATTGTGAAAATGGCAGCTAGTCTTCAACAAATCAACTGAATTTAAATTCCGGCATATAAAGTTGAGTTTTATATTACCATATTAAAAATAGCGCCATATTTTCTAATCTAGGGGTCGACTTATGTGGTGGACACAAACGTTAGGTTTTTGTGTACAATGAAAAACCGTTTTTAACAAGCCTTCAGGCGTATTGGGCAAATACTGCTAGACCTATGTTTTATAAGTACTCTGTATTGGGACGTGGTCAATATCACCCCCGGCCGCCTTTACTTCATTAGACTATTCGTGGTACCCACTCTGGCCTGTGATGAACTGGGAGCAAAGGTGTTTGAAAAAATGTTCGGCTACGTCACGGCCTGAAACCAATGACCATCCAATCCGCAGGCGAGCGTCTAGCCGCTACACCACTGTGGCCCCCAGACAGGCGATCACCCACACATAATTTTTTGAGCTGAGAATCTTGATGTGGACCTGCACCAACATGGACGCTATTTGTTGTTGTCTGATGATGAACCAAAGTGTGTCCCGGTATCGTGCTGCACTGCAAGTGGGATTTGACCTGTGTAGGAGAATACCAAACAATTTTATGAGATACATAAGTAGTTGATCTTTGAATATGAGGATTAAATCAACACAAGGACAATAATTATAAATACACATATTCATCAAGAAATGCATTAGTTGTAATGAGTTGAATAGAACAAGCTGAACTTCACTTTATAAACTGAAGAACAGTTTATGAAATACATCCATGACATTTTAGATTATGACAATAATTTTAGCATGCCAAATACTGACAGTTGTAACACAAGGCTGTGAGTCCTGGACAATAAAAGAAAAAAAAAAGTGTAGTAACTGCTTTCCTTTATTCACAATCATAAGGTACATAAATACATGTACCTGTCAAATATTTCAAACCAGACGTGAAAATAAAGTAAACTGTCAAAACAATTTAGGGGTCTGTTATATTGTCGTCGATTTAAAGAAACTATCCCTATGTTCAGCTAATATAGAATCTTTCAGGTGTCGAATATTACTTTAAAAAAATATATATTTTTCCTGAATTATGTAAATTAACAGCGCTTCAAAATTTAGAATAAATGAATCGTGTTCTATTCCATAACAAATTAATAAATAAAAGACTAAAACACATGTCTTAAAGAGTAACACAATCAGGCGTTTGTTGTTTCCCCTTGTTTGGAAAAGGGATTTCATGTATTTTCCTTTGTCTATTAAATTTTTTGTCACAATATATGTTAAGTGTAAATTAGAAGGCAATCACATGACGGCGAGAGCTAGAAGACAAACCTACCAGCAGACAGTAATATCTTTTAAATCCCCACATCGACAGATTTGTGACACTAACTTGTGCTCCTGCCTCCTCCACAGCGCGGGTGTTGGCGTTAGAAATCTTCACTGAGATTTGAAGCCTGATGGTTTAGACAGTGGGCCAGGACAACATCTAAGACGATGTTCTATAAAATCGAGTGTAACCAGAACTCTCGTATCATATGAGAAACATTTTGTAGTTTCAGTCACAAGCTTACATTACAAATAAATACATTGAAAACAGGTCACTAATGCAGAGGTCTGCACACCGCATTGTAATGCCCACTAACATATCTACAATACAAAATGAATTTAAAACATAATGATTACAGATTTGCTGACCGACATCATATCATATTGGGCATATCCATAGGTGGTACGTCTGCAACAAAGGTCCTAACGCATAGCTGCTAACTGTTCCTGTAAGACACGAATATAAACTCGTTCTGTTCATCTCTTACGTCCCTTCAAGTGTTATATGACCATTGTTATCGTTACCACTATACGGATGCAACTAAAGAAAGTCAGTACTCGTATTTAATCTAGTACGATATCATAGCGCCAACGGTTACTTCTAGCATCTATGGCAATGTTTGAGAAAACAGCCAAGCCCCATGATCTATATATACCACTTAGATGCAAAGATAAGAAATAGCCCAAGAACCAAGTTGCAAGTAATACGCAAAATGATGTCATCAATGGTGAACCGATTACTGACACAAGTGAAAAAAAAAAGAAGCAAGGGTAGCCTGATGACAACTGAATCCTCGAATATATCTACCAACGATAAGCTACGAGATAAGTTAGCAGCAGAGACCGAAGCCTGTAACAATATTGTGAGAACCAAGAGGTCAGAAGGCTATACCAATGTCTCAAACAACAAGAAAACTATAATAATAAGGAAAACACCAGTACCTGAAGAGTTAACATATAAAGGAAGAAAAAAACGACACGTGGATTAACCAAACAGGAGATAATCAATATTTACCAGATAAACGAAATGGGAATTAGACTCCTCTATCAATCCAGCTTCAAAATATGAAGCTAGTTAGTATCTTCACTGGGGAAACTGAGTGTAGGTATGTGGCACAGTCGTGCCTATACATCCCCCAAGAAATAGATGTGCCTAAGTCGGCCAAGTGGAATGAATATAGTTCGTATTTCTCTTCAATCGTACTCAAGAACAAGGCCAGTGATGTAATCGATTACATAAGGGCTGGTTTATTCATAATATTCTCGTCACACACATTTCATAAATTCATTACGCAATAGTATATGAACACTCCTTATTACTGGCTATTCGTATGCCTCTACGAGTTCCTTAACCACTGTTCTGGCAAACTCCAGTTTAACATATACTTCTAAACGAAAGTAAAGCACTAGTTTTCTCCTAACCGGTTTCTCTAGCGGTCTAGCCCTCACTGTCTCTCTCATGGCGGTTCCGGGGCTAACTCACTGTTCTAGCTAAACTCCAAGTTTTAACATATACCCTTCTAACGAAGTACAGCACTAGTTTTCTCCTAACCGGTTTCTCTAGCAAATCTAGCCCTAACTGTCTTCTCATGACGGTTCCAGGGGCTAACCGTCCTCTCCAGCGGTTCCGGGGGCTAACTGTCTAAACTGTTCCGGGACTCACTCTATTCCCCCGCTTTCCCGCTCTTTTTAGCGTACCTTCTCCATCACTTCTCTGTCACCTGTCTTTTTGGTGGTCACGTCTGGATGAACGTATCTCATCCGTTGGTCACTAAGTTCACGGGCACTCGTCGAATGTTTTCATCCCTCACTGTCAGATGTCATGGCGGTGTGTTTCTGCATAGCTGGCTAGGCCATGGCTTTCTAATCACCTATTTCTGTCATTTCACCACAGTGATGGATTAGTACGCCGTTGTGGTGTCTGATCTGAAATGTATGCTTGTTCATTTAACACCCCTTTTCTGCCTATATTGCATTAGCAGGGTAGAACCATAAATACTCAGGAAAGGAGTTATTGCAACACTGAATGAAACCGATGAACGATCAGAATGATTGGAGAAACCACCACACAATCCACAGTAGAACTTTAGCTACTGAGGGGGGGAATATAAACGGAGGCGGTTAAGATGTTTCAAGAAAAACTGAAAGGACTAGCATAGAATCAAACTACATATAAATTAAATGTGGAAACTTCATGGCAAGGGAGCACTAAAGGCAGAGATGCATACAACAACCTTAAAGAGCCAAGCCTTAACACAGGTACGGGCCAAACTAAAAATCCCAGCTAACAAACTACTATGGAGAGCTAGGTTAGTTTGGCATCCAGAGAAATTTACATCTCCACTATGTCTGGACTGCTTTCAAGATAATACAGTAGAGCATTACATAATAAACTGCACTAAATATAAATTAGAGAGGAAACCCATTGAGGAGTATTTTCTAAAACGCAAACAACAGATTACTGCAAACAAATGTTTAAAGGTAGATAGCAATAAAGACATCCAAAACTGGTTAAACAGTTCCTTATTAGAACAAATCAAAACTAAAAAGACCAGTTTAAGGATTTACTTAGTACAGCAGAAGGAACTGATCAGATGGTAACTCTGGACACACTAGCGTAAGGGAGGTAGTGTAAGTATGATGAGTGCATAGATGTGAACATAGATACATACACACGGATGAGTGCGTGTAGTATGAGTGCATTTATGTATAGGATAGATACATAGGACACAGTGTATGTAGGCGGATGGTAAGGGATCACGTATGGACATGCCAATGGGGATATAGCTGTGCGAAAGGTAAAGATGAATGAGTACATGGATATAGAAATGTATTACTGTATGCATGTATATGTGGGTATGAGTGTGCATGTGTGTATATATATGGGAGCGTGTATATTTATATATTTGTGTGTGTATAAATGACAGTGCACTCAAAGAACCCATAAATTGTGTTGCTGCATGTCTGTTAATTAATGAGAACAAATGGAATGAAGTGTGTACGCAGCAAGAACGTCGTCAACACACACCATCCACCAGAACATGATAAGAAAGAACCGGACAGGTCACATACCAGTAACGGGACATAACTTAAAAGTGACACAACCAGACGAAATTACAGACATAGAGACACAAATCGCACAAGACATGGAAGAGTGAATGTCACTACGTGTGGATGTACTCGTTTTTTATGAATGTAAGTACAGGCATTGGTAGACGCTTATGAAAGAGTTTGCGTGTGTACGTAATGTCAATTAGGTATGCATACACGGATAAGTATGAAAGGACGTGCAAATATGTAGTGCTGTCTGGGTGTATGTGTACTCGAGTGCATGTACGCATACACCTAGTTGGGTGCGTCCATATACTCCGGGGATTCATACACAAAACCATCCCATCCCACAGCATGCATTCAACATGCACATGACCGACATGACTCACAACAAGATATGACTGACAGCAAATAGGAAAAACAAGTGACTCGATAATGACAGGACTAGAACGCATAACCACTGGGATGATAGCAAAGGTTGGTAACGTGATATACATAGTCCCGGCAAAAGGCCACGCTAGTATCCAGCAAGACGGCAACGACGATAAATGACTGAATGGCCTCCCGCCAACTTTTCCCTCACCTTTCCCTAACTCTTTCGGATGCACTATGAGTTTAATCCCCCAACCCATTCCCACAGAGAGCACTTGAGTTCGTTACCCAACATGCCACAGCAATTGTCATCGCTGAACATTTGGATCTCAAAGCGTGAGCTGGATGCTCCGGTTATATGGTATTTACGTACACCGGAGCTTATCTGTCAACACAACCCTATCACATAATAACAAATGACGACTGGACCCGCTTAATGCTCCACATAAACGCTCACACACATATCGATTACATGACTAACCCGTTCATATTACAGGAAGACAACTATAAGACCACTATGGTCACACGCGGAAAATTTTCAGATTTCGGAACTATTTAAATTCAAAAACTGTTTTCAGTACTTTTTGACAAAATTAAAATACTCAAAATTTTAAAAGAATTAATTCTGGTCCAAAAGACGTTGTGTAAGGAAGCTCGCTCTCCTTCGAGATTCGCCTAGCCAGATCAAATTGAGACAGAACAAACAGGAAACACCAAGAAAGAAGAAGGAAGACATGCACCAGTGACAACAGGATGAGCGGTTTGATTCGGGTGGAAGCATCAAGCCCAGAAATGGCACAAACACTAGTATTCAGTCACGAAAGTGACGCAAATAACCCAGACCACAAACATAGGCGGAGACTGCTAGCAGCCTCAGCTAGCTAGCAGCAGTCTGAACGTGGTCGAGCTTTTCTTTTTTTTTTCCAAAATGACTTGGACTTGGATGTTTCAAGACATGAGACAGTGGGTGATCAATCGGGTGAACTCCAAGGTAGTCTGATCAGGAAATTGCTGAACGCCTGAAAAGCGAAAATCCCTAGATGAAGATTATGAAAGCTGAAAGAATTGTATCCAGGATAAGAACTCAACTTTGGCAGTTGTGACGACAGGGTGAGAATGCTCCAGATTGTGTAAATCCGACAAGAAAGTAAAGGAAATAGAAATGTATATACCAATAGTTCGTCAATGTTCAAAATGTACCCCAAAAAAAAAAAAAAAAAAAAACCAAATCTGTTTTTCGTAACAAATCAGACTTTTATAGACACTGTTCTAATTCTCACCCATATAGAGAATGTCGACTAGCAAAGCAAGTTACAGACTGAAATAAAAATACTAACAGACCAAGCTAGAGAAAGAAGTCAAGACTCTCAAGCAAACAAGTCAACCCAAGAGGAAAGCTCAACAGAAGTTAACGTGGATACAAGACAAATACTCGCAGAGATGAAGGAGATGCGACAGATGCTGGATCACTGTATTAAGACACTCAATAAAATAAAAGCAGCAATAATTGCAGCATTGCCAGAATTGAAAGAAAACACTACGAAGGGGACAACAACAACAAAACACAAAAAAGACACAGAAAAACACAAAGAAACTAACGAAAAGACAACATAAGACACAGAAGACTCAATGAAGAAATGAACAGGGTATTTCCTTTAGATAGTGTCAAGACGAACGAAGACCAAAAACCGCAGGTTTAATATAGAAAGAGGTTGCTACGAGAAAGATGGAGAGAGAGAGAGAGAGAGAGAGAGAGAGAGAGAGAGAGAGATAGAGAGAGAGACAGAGAGAGAGACTAAAAGAAACTAGCACTGGCGACTGAAAAATCGAGTTCCAAGTGCCAAGCAATAAAGAAGAACCAGAGAGAGAGAGAGAGAGAGAGAGAGAGAGAGAGAGAGAGAGCGAGAGAGATCAGAAATATAAAAAAGAGAATGGACAAAAAGCCAAAATCATAGAAAAGTCCTTGTAAGTTTTAGTCCCTATGTGTCAATATGATGTCAAATAGAGAGAAAATGACCACAGGGACAACAGAAGAAGGCATCAACCAGTCAAACCCATCGCAATGGTGGCTGTAGGAGGGAACTGGAGAAAGACAGCAGAAACAATCTCCACCAGATGTGTCCTGACATAGTCGGGACCGACTCCAAAATACAATCAGAAAGTACAACAGATAGTTTTAAGGAGAACCGACAATTAATATAAGGAATTACTAAATACACTATGTGCTCCGATCTCCTCCTCTGTGGCTTTACGTTACTAAAACGACTGATCACACCCTTTCTGTGTTGATTAACCAGATGTTTTGTGCCCTTGGTGAAATTTGCATACCTGGCTACTCCAGACTGCGCCTCGATGTCCACCAGTCAGGTCATGGATATCTGGACATGGATACTGGGTCCTGCTTGATGTCGTGATCTTCTCTTCGATTTTTAGCCCGCCTGGCATTCATGACATCATTCCTGTGAGTGCCGGACCTGTCGGGGTAACCGCTTTGTCTGCCAGACAATCTGCACGCTCACAATGTTGATTCTCGAAATATGTACTTTATATTCTTCATTCGCCTATATGGCGTGTTGTAATTTATGACTGTCTGCATTCTAAAAGGTTAGTATGTAGTCTCTATGTACAGTCTTGTTACCATGTGTATTGTGTCAGCTAGCCACATTAGTTACATTGTAATTCTTTCCATTCTACAATGTACATATGAAATGACTAGAAATGCATCTCTGTCACGTACTTTTTTTTTTTATGAGAACAAATGGTGATTGTTTCATGCAGCAATTAATGTGTGGATATATCCATCACATTTTTGATTTAAAAAAATAAAAATTTGACTTTTTAAAACTGCTTTCATAAGGTACATTTGTGTGTACCTGTCAAATATTTTGAAGAAACCACATCACTAAAGGAAAGAGATACTGCTCTGTAACATTCTGCTTGGAGTACTCGGAAGTTGTAAAGGATTTGCTATAAGGTGTAATTTATTACATTAAAATATGGTTCAAACAAAAACTACTATTGCAGGCATGTCATACCGATTTTCACATTAACACAGTCTGTTTGAAGTCGAGTAATCCATGCATGCCGAATGTCCGTTTCATATGTCCGCTTAACTTGACTTCACAATTCATCAATATCAATACATGTGCTACATTGTTTCCCTTGTTGATTATTTTCTTGTATATGTATCTTGATGTTAATCTATAGAAAAACAAAATTTTTTCTTCGTTGGTTTCTAATCGTTAATATCCGAAATTTCTGCTCCGATTGCTTTGAAAATTTCACACACAGCTACTTCCGAATACTTGCGTGCTTTTATAGGAGAATGTAGCACAAATCACAAACTACAAAGCTCCAGCGACGATCACATTGGCATTTCTGTTTTGTTTCTGACGATAGGATATTTTGTTCGTTGCTGTGTTCTCAGCGCGGTTTTTCCCCAGCTGGTAGGTGATAAGAAGAGCTCTGCAGGGGAGCCTATGCAGCAGGAGTCTACCAATCCTCAGTAGAAGATCCCTTGTCAACAAATGTTTCGACCCATAACCTCTTAGAAAGCTTCAGAGGGTAGGCCAACCTGGGTCAGGACGCCCAGGCCTTGATATTCTCCTGCTGCACTTTACGTGATGTTCTCAGACAGGGACAAGACGAAAATGGTGACTATGCCACGGTAATATGGGATTTAGATTTATACATATTTATAGTCACTGCGGTAGCCTATTAGATCAGCCATCATACCTTAACGACCAAGTTGCAACTTACGGTTGTTTCATCGGACACATGTTAGACTTTGCGACTGGCAGAACGACACTGGCAGACAATTCGGACACGCTAGATTGAAGGGATACGATTTTCTTTCCAAATAAAAACCCAGACCAGCCTACCGAGGCTTATTCCCCACGACGCTTCGTTTCGTCCAGAGCCAGCTTTTTCAGCAGCTTTGCCCAGTTGTTTAGTGATCGTTTGCGCTGGCTTCCTCGCAAGCTCAGCTACTTCAGCACATTGTACATGAAAGTGGAGATAAGACATCTTGCACCTACCTCGACGGCAAAGTAACCAGTCCCTTGCATAGTCAAGTACCGATAGAGTGTATTCGACCTTGTTAAATGTGGCTTTATAAATATGCCCAGCCTCGATAAAACGCATGGTGATAACGGTAGGACTGTCCCTTGCGTTGGCCTTCATCCTAGCTTGATCCACAAAGTCCGCTAACTCTTGCAGGACCGTATTATGGTGCCAAGTGTATCTACCCTGACCTAAGGCTTCTCTGAACGCAGACAATATGTTCTCGAGCGTCTGCTTAGCTCTGCACAGTGGGCATGTCGAGTCGGTAGTCACATGCCACTTATCTATATTGATACCAAAGGGTAACACTTCGTAGGCAGATCTTACCGGCCTTGCTGCGACTGCTGGGCTGCTTTTTGACCCACCCGAGTTTCGTTTTCGGCGTCCTTTTTTTTTTCTGTATTACCATGTCTCTGCGCTCTTCGGCTGTAGCTTTGGACCACCAACTGACTTTCCCGTGCCCTAGGTCTTGACGATAAGTTTGTGTGTAACCCATGACTTATTTCAATTTCAGTGCATTGTCGCGCGCCCACGTGGGTAAATACACTGATATAGTGAGGGTGTGGGTTTGAACCTTAACAATGCCCACCCACGTGAGAAACTGGACTATTATCTAAACTATGTTGATCCTAGACAGTCCTGGATAGCCAAGAAAACAGCGAGTGGCTCGTTCCATGAAATGAAAGTTGCTGTACTTGTATCCACAGGAGTAGGAGAAGGGATAGATAGATATCTGGATACACCCACTGTGATATAATCCAGGTGCTCAGTTAACCCCTCCGACTGCTCTCCTCTCCTGGCATTACTTAAAAGCCCCCATCAAGTGATTTAAATATTTGTTAGCTGAAGTAAACTAATATGCACAAAGACACTTGAACCTAAGTACACAATTTACTCAACTATTTTGTAACAACATCAAACATGATTTATTTGAATAAATCGAAATTAAAATGAACTTGATTAGGCTAGTAGAGTTTAGGTGATGTGAATAATGAAATCATAAAGGTATTGGAAAGTAACAACCTTTGGACAGTTCTCGGCTTGAGACCCTGCCTATCTTTTCCAGTTTGTCGTCCTCACTGCTTTCATGCAGGTCGTTACACTCAGACGGTGGGCAAATAATGGATGCCTACTAGTCCCTGCCCAATGTGGGAACTGTGATAAAGAAACAAGCGCATATATGTAGTATCTGCTATAGATGTACACTAAGCATGTATATTATAAAACATCCAACATGTTTATTTAAGTAAAACATTTCATCTCTCCCTCATTTTCACATTCACTCCTGTCCAATTTGGAAGGGCTTATGTCTCACATTCCAACTGTTACATATTCTGCCTTGCTCTACACAATGTAATGATAGTCAAGTCTTCTACGTCAGATGCCATCTCTCGTACAGACTCAAAATGACAATCAGTCAGACAGACCAAGTTCTGGAACCTATGCTTGGAACAATGCACGCGCCCAGAATGCTAACAATATTTCTGGGGCGAATCAAATAAGAAATCTCATGGATTTACTCTCCGGGATCAATCTCCGCATTAGCTTCCCTGGAGTTAAACACATTTCAGTGTGTTAGCTGTATGTAATACAGATTAACATTAACCACACGTGACAAGATTGCCAAAGTTATCTTCACGCTTGTGATTTCAAAAACATGATAGTTCATTAAATTTCAATAGTAACATCAAAATTTAAGTTTTACAACATTGAAACACATGTGTACGAAAGAACATTCATGACACTATCAAATAGGAAATAAAGCAATGTGACAGTGCCCTACGAGAATGAAGAAATGTCCGCCTAGGAGTACTACAAAGTGATGAAGACACACACTTGAGTAAAAAGACAGTTAGATTTCTATCACAAAATATAGATTTGAACATAATTTCGATCTTACCTGGAAAATGAAACCACAATGCCAAAAGTCCTGTCTCAAGCTTAGGTTAAGCCCAACAGATGGCATGTGCTTGACAGAGTCTCATTTACCAGACCTAGAGTTCACCACTTTATAACTTTTATTAAGCTCCTCATACATTACGCCTAAAACCATTCTCATTCAAGGATATCACAGCTCCTCCCTGTGGGTAAGTTTATTCGCTGTCAGTCAGGGCTGTACAACACTTGTTTAAATTCCCACGGTCACATTCTACAGGTTAAATTAAACTGGTCAAAGCTAATAGGCCAAGTCACACCTCCAGCCTACTTCACCTGTCAAGTGGTTTGCTAACAACTCCACCCGACCATAAAATCAGACTTTGCCAATTCTTCTGCCAACACTTTCGGCTCACTGTGTCAATATTGACGATCTGACCGGCACTCCAGTTTAGGTAACGTCATGGGGAGATAATGGCAATTAGCCCTTGTTATCTGCTCCTGAAGGTCTGGCTAGGAGATAAATATCTGACACCAACAGATGGTGTGCAAATCTGCAGACAGTAAGTCTACGCTAGTCAGAATCACAGGCGTCACAAAGACTACCTTAACACTTTACATCTGGGAAAGAGTCTCAGTGTTCGATATTATCAACAGTCCCGGAAAATTAAATGTTTGTTCAGGTCGCCTACTTAGATTAGGGATGTATCCAAAACCATTTATTTCCTTATACTTCGAAACACAAAGGAATAAAAGTAGGTTAAGGAAAGACATTCTGAAGTCACCGAGCGTATTGTCACATACATCTTTTGCAGATTCTGTCGCATCTAGAACCTTCCGTTTCTTACCTGTCTTTAGAGCGGGCTGGACAGCTGCCACCGTAGGGTCTGAAGACTAGTGCAGCATCTTAATTTGCAAATTTTTGGTTATTGACTTGAACAGGAGTACCAGCTTGGCCTGCTTACAGTACAGAGCCACGTCGGTCAGACAAGGCTGTGCCCCAAGCCATTTTCTTAAGGCTGTGTTGATTTTTCGCTCTATGGTTTCCACTACCGTCACGCTCACTTCTTATACGAGCAGCGGCCAGAGGAGCTTCGGGATCAACATAAAGTGGAGACACCAGACATTAAACTTCAAGATTAACCTGCATTGCTCGAACGCGAACAGGTCTGTAGCCAGTGACTCATCTATTCGCCAGACCTCTGCGCTGTCAGATAATTTCAAATCGTACAAGCGACCGAAGCTCTTCGTCGGTTCTTCCAGAACCGTGTGGGATCCGATTCTTTGCCATCGTAAAACTGATTGCCGCGTCTTTACCTTTTAGGATTGCCAAACTTGCCGATTTCTGCTACTTGAAGTGCATGCTGCACCATTCGACAAGGCTGTCAAACTTTTTCAGAATCGTGCAGGCTTCATTCTCACTGCCCGTTATTATAGTTGTGTCATACATAAATGTCGGCTCTGTGGCTAAGTCGATGTGAACGCTTCGTAATGCCGGGATGCCTGGTTCGATCCCAGCTGCGGGTCTTGCATCTTGCGTTGGTCTCGACAGTGGTATCAAGAAAGCCACCCTTTCAAAAAGCAATGGCAAACTACTGGACGTAAATCTGCCTAGAAAAACAACACAACAGCCAGGAGCTGTTGGGGTTGGTTCTGCAACATCCTGTAAAGGATACGCAACTAACCATCCATAAATGCACGTAGTAGCGGCACCCAGTGGTCCCCAATCTGAAGGCCTTGCCCGTAGACGGCAGCCCCGTCTAACATGACCTTCTTGATGAGATCGTACATCAAATTGCTATCCCAGCCTGGAGCTTAGTTCATCTCATAGTAAACGTCGGCTTAGAAAAACGTATAGCGAACTTTGAGAAATTTTGCTCTATCATTTCGGTGATCTGTGTCGGTACGTGGAACATGCAGAGGGACTGCAACAACAGCTTATGGGATACCACCCTATACACGTTGGCGAGGTCCAGCAATATCACGTGTGACTGGGTTCTCTCTGCTTTAGCACTCTGAATAGACTCCCAGATCATGGTCGCGTATTCAAGGCACCCAGGTGTAAGCCAAAGCTTGTATGATTTCCTTAATTTTTTTTATGCTCCCAGATAATGAATGTGTTTATATCCCATGATTGCTTAAACTCTGGCACAGACGACGGAGTTATAATGATAATTGAGTGAGTGTCTGTGTGTGTGTATGTGTGTGCATATGGACATTAAAAAATTCCAACGACCTCTGAAGAAAAAAACAAAACAACTGTATCTATAATGAGATGACGTTAACAATGGGGTGACTAGTAAAGATGATGACATGAAGTACTAATAATAGAAATTGAGAATTTAGAGTGCTCAGTGTGTCAACCCATGTCTGTCTCGAATCAGCAATTACTGTATTACACATTATAAAACATATGTTGTATACGCAATGAATTGACAGTAAACGATGTATAGACTAGTCAACGCTTTAAATGCAATTATTCAGTCAGATGCCATCTTCACCTTGAAGCTTGTCTCTCTCTTGTCTCGGCAGTGAACCCACCCAGAAAGCTGTTCGTTCATCTCTTGATTTTCTTCTCCCACATGTATCGTTGACATCATCTTGCTCTCGTACCTTCGTGTTTCTCTCCAGTACGTTTTTCAAAGCGGTTTACGTGGCTTAGGCATTTCGAGTCCAACTCTTAATTTCAACGTACCGTGATCGAATCCCACTGCTGGCTACGTGGATTTTTGTCGTAGTATGAGACGTTGTAGGTTGACCGATCCTGAAATGGGTATCAGGATGAATGTCCTGGGAAAGTAAAGACGGCCGGCGTAATGCTGACCACATTACCCACACTGTGCCAATTGGTCTGTACAAAATTTTGGGTGCTCTTCCCATACACCCGATGCGCCTAATATCGTTAAAAGAGATCTTTACTTTTTACTTGGCTTTTATTCACGTTTTTCAACAGAGCGTTATGTATTTCAAGTCGAAATGTTTCATTTGTCTCTTTTTTATTTCTTTATTTCATAGCTCTGTGTTCCTGTGTGATTCAAAGCATCAACAGGTGTCATCGAAAGCTTTGTGTTTATATTTTCTAAGCATGTCCTGCAATTCCGTGACTACATATCGGGCTGTACTGCTCTTAAGCCATCTGAAATTTGCTGTTACTGCCTCCACTTTATTTCTCTTAAAACAACGGCCATTCTCCTTTCAAATCAAACCACATCCACTCTTTCAGTTTCTTACTACAGATCCATGTATGACAATTAGTTTATCACCTTTCATTAATCAGTTCTTGTACCGATGATTCCGTTTTCTCAGCTGTCCATATCTGACACCTCAGAGCAAAGTTACCATCTCTGTAGAAACAAACATCGTTTTCGTGAACATCACATAATGGTACGTGAATTCAAGAGAAATTTGACTAAAAAGCTCAACAAAATGGGAAAGAGGAAAACGTGCACAAAACAACACAACGTAACGTTTCGGCCAGGCAGCCTTTTTCAAACACAAGTGGACTACACAAACGAGGAATGGAGAGTATGTAGATCTCTAAGGGGTGACGTGAGCGACGTTTAAAAAATGTGATGCGGAATAAATGAAATAAAATAAAATAAACGATGGCTAAAAAATATATAGTCACAATACTGGGAATAAAAGAAATGCAAGTGTTAATGATACATAAATGATATTTATAAGAAATAGAATATGGTAATAATATGAAATAAAATAAAATAATTAACATTTAAAATGTAATAAGATTAGAACTATTTAGATGAAGGTATGTTGGATATTGATACCTCTTGGACTAAGAACGCCAAGGCTGTGGATAAGGCGATTTTCCAAAGCGAGGCGGGTAGTATGATCGCCAGAGCAAGATTTTAATGCTGTGACAGATATGTCATCTTTACCACTGTGGTCAGGGCTATTAAAATGAAGAGGGATTGGTTTGAGTGTCTTCTTGTCGATATCAGAGAGGTGTTCCCGGAAACGATCAGCTAGCTTCCTGCCAGTCTCCCCAATGTATGCCATGCTGCATCGTTTGCAGATAATTGCATAAATTACGTTGCGGGATTCGCAAGTAAAAGGTTCTCTAATTTGAAAAGATCCATTAGGGAAACTGACCGAAGAAGTCTGGACAACGAAAGGACATGTTTTGCAGGTGCTGCGTGAGCACTGAGTAGTCCCAAGAGGAAGTGCTGTATGGATCGGTGTATGTCTTTAAGGTTGCGATCTCGTCTGTAAACTAATCTAGGTTTCTCACTAAAGATAATCTTGGTGTCCGGATCAGAGCGGAGGATGTCCAAATTTTTACTCACGTCACCCCTTAGAGATCTACATACTCTCCATTCCTCGTTTGTGTAGTCCACTTGTGTTTGAAAAAGGCTGCCTGGCCGAAACGTTACGTTGTGTTGTTTTGTGCACGTTTTCCTCTTTCCCATTTTGTTGAGCTTTTTAGTCGAATTTCTCTTGAATTCATTATATTAGCTTGACTGCAGTCACCCCCATAGTTTCACCATTAATGGTACGTGAATCTCGCCATGAAGGCAATGGAGGCTAAACACGTAAAGTGGTGCCAGACTTGATAAACCTGCAACTCAGCAACTATTCCGTATAAACTATTGAAATTTGGCTCGCAACCTGTTTATAAGCATATTTCTCTAGGAAAATAATGATAATATAAACATACATCTAGTTGCTAATTTGCCCTATTTGCAATACATCAGAAAACAACAAAAAACTAAACTGATGTATAGCAAACAATTAGCCTGTTTAAGTCAATGGCGTGACGTGAACTTTGCAAAACATTAAACTGCACATGTTTTGGAAGTAATCGGTTTGAAAACCCGAGGCAAATACATGCAAAAAAAAGTGAATTGGTTACATCATGTACTGTAATCACATTTATGTTAGTGTAACCCAGTTCATAAGTGTTTTAATATCATGTGATTTGTCTCCTGTCTTAGCCTTCCGCGAGTTATGCAACCATAATGTGTCTTTGTATGCAGGATATGTTATCAAAACAATAACCACGTATCGCTGCACATGTGAATTGCTGCCTAAAACAATACCCAAGCTTATGGTTTCAGGTAGGCGATTTGTGTCAGTTACTGCGTTTTTTTTTCCCTTAGGGGTACATAAACTATTAGTCCGGCAAAGAACAAGCAGTTTGCTTATTTGTTCAATCAACAAAAGCACCTGTGCAGCTGTAAATTACAAAATCATAATGGCATAGACAATCTTAGCCCATCTGCAAAAAAAAAAAAAAATAGTGATTAGTACAGAGATCATTGAGACCTTTGTTTATGTTTGAGGGTACGACATTAGGAACAGCCTATAGCAACTGACACACTGCGGGCAACCTCCATTTTAGAGACAACAGCCCTGTTTTCCCTAGTCTCAGTAGCTAAAAAACAATGGAGATTGCCAACCAGAAATGAGGAGGAGTCTTAGTTTAATAATTAAGAGAACATACATCTTTCTGCGGCAACATACTGATTAAAATGATGGACGCACTGTGCCAATACGGCTTTTTAATTAGTAGTAGTAGTAGTAGTACATTTTACCCCACTAGGACATCACACAAGCGATAAATACCCGATGACACAAAGTGACACTATGCGAATGAAGATCACCCGTGGAGAGGTCCTGGAAACCGCGTTCAGCCATTAGACCCTATTTTTAGCCGGGCTATATTGCGGCCCCTACCAAGAGCCATGGTGGAGCTTCAAATTAACTAAAAATTGCCTCCCACAAGCCGATGGGATGCTCTGGGGTGATGTGCTGGTTTTAAAATGTTACAAGTAGTAGGGAGAATACGTATATAATCTTAAAGATATAAATGTAGAATAAGGCAGAGATTGTTTTGTTCTCGTAAAATAAAATAAATTGTATAAACATTCGGAGAGCGTAAAAGATGAGGGTGTGATCCCTGGAAGAAGGGTACGTCAGTCAGGAAAACACATGCTTTCAACGATATCTGAAGTGAATTCAGGTGTCAGGCTAGGTCAGGTCCTATTACAAGAGAGACGTTCTACGAAGGATCTGCTACTTTATAAAACAAGGGAAGCAATTCAGCTGTGTATTGATTCACGACAGCAATGCAGTTAACATAAAATTACATAACACGATCTCAATATGCATGCGATACTCACGAATGTCAAACAATCTCTTTGGACACGCAAAAAAAGTTGAACTTATTTAATGTTATTTCAATGATCTGTGTGAATTATTTATTTCGAACATTATATTTCAAAGCAGCATCGAGTTACATCTCGAAAAAACAAATGCTGCTATTAATAACATTTTATGACGAGATCCATTGAACCAGTTGTTTTTGTTTTTAGCAGGTGCACAAAGCTGTACCTTGCAAATAAATATGCATGGTGTATGATCATGAACTTGTTCTTTAGAGTGCACTCATAAATACAATGGTCACCTCTTCTGTTTTACCTGTAATAAATACGCTGCAAACGCAGAGTGCCAGTTCCATTGGTACCTGTAACATTCTGAACTTATGTCTGTCTCGCATTTTCAGTAAGTGTTGAGCATCGGCCAAGTCCCCTGGTCTCTCCTCGCTGCACCGGACTCCTCGAACAGTAATGATATAGTGTGCCTCTTTTTTACAGTATATTATTGCAATGGCATGTTCGCATTTAGCATTAACTTAAACTCCAGTTATCCAACTCTTAGAAATGGAACTGGATATCAACTGTGAGATACCATCTAAAGAGGAAATTAGAAAACCTATCAATCTTCTCAAGGAAGGAAAGGCGGCAGGCCCAGATGGTATTCCAGCTGAAGCCATTAAGGCCACACACACACACACAAAAACGCATCAACAGAAATGCTA
Source organism: Candidula unifasciata (assembly GCA_905116865.2). NCBI lineage: Eukaryota > Metazoa > Mollusca > Gastropoda > Stylommatophora > Geomitridae > Candidula > Candidula unifasciata. The sequence goes on from CAJHNH020001867.1 coordinate 135,494, forward strand.
CATAGATTATTTAGTAAAGTCTGGGAGACCGAAGAAATACCAGTAGACTGGAGAGGAGGATATCTTGTGAAACTGTCCAAAAAAGGTGATCTACAGGAGTGTGAAAACTATAGAGGAATTATGTTGCTGTCAGTTCCTGGAAAAATATTAAGTAACATTATTTTGGAAAGATTAAATGATGCTTTTTATAAAAAGCTAAGAACAGGCAGGTTTTGGTCAAACAGATCCTGTACTGACCAAATAGCCACATTAAGTATTATAACAGAGCAAAGCATTGAACTGAACTCACCACTCTACATTGGATTTATAGAATATGAAAAAGCATTTGACAGCATTGATAGGGAATCTCTCTGGACATTGATGGGGACAATGGAATCCCACAGAAAATTGTTAACTTAGTAAAGGCAACATATAAAGACATGAAATGTAGAGGATGTCTTTTGTCGCCTCTCTTATTTTCACTGGTCATAGACTGAATTATGAAAACAGGAACTGCTAACATCAAGATTGGAATTCAGTTGACCCCTACAAAACACCTTGATGATTTAGACTTCGATGATGATATTTCTCTTCTGTCCCATTCACGGAATCACATGCAAGATAAATTAAATATACTTGAAGCAAGATCACAGCAGCTTGGTCTGACAATCCAAAAAGGAAGGACAAAAATAAATTATAATAAATCCGGCAATTAGTAATGTGATTTCTCTTAATGGCACCCCCGCTGAGGCGTGGAGTTGTACACCTATTTGGGCAGTAGTGTAGATAAAGAAGGAGGAACTGATAGAGATATTAAAATAGGAATTCAAAAGGCAAGAAGAGCTTTCATAGCACTAGAGAATTGGTGGAGGTCAACAGAAATTAAAAGAAATACTTGACTAATTTTTATTTTTTATTTTTAAGCTAAACCTGTACTTATGTATAGGGTGGAAACATGGAGAACAACTAAAGCAATTACTAACAAATTGCTGACATTTATTAACAGGTGCCTCTACAGAATAAAGTGTATTAAATGGTATTATATAATAACTGATGTAGTACTTTGGTAGAGAACTAAACAGGCTCCAGTGGACCAAGAGGTGAGGAAAAAACGCTGGCGTTGGATATGACACACACTGAGAAAACAGGTAAACAGCATAACAAGAATGTCTTTGCATTGGAACCAACAGGGGCATAGGAATAAAGGAAAGCCAAAAAACACATAGAGAAGAGACCTGGAGAATGATGTTAGAAAAATGGGGTGGACATGGGAAGAGCTCCATGAAATGGCGAAGGATAGAGCGACTTGGCGTGAGTTTGTTGAGGGCCTATACTCCAATGGTGAATAGAAAGGCAGAAGAAAAAGAAGAAACTTCATATTACTGTTTTGTTTTGTCAATTTAGGAATATCTGGGAAAACTATTTGCAACATATATTTTAATTTGCAAAACAGAATCCTTCATTTTCAGATGGATAAATTTCATTCATAAAATGTAAAACATTGTTTGACAGCCCTGTCCAAACCAACTGCATACAAATGTCCAAACTAATTAAAACCACACGAGGGAGCAGTAGGGTAGTCCGATATATTTACATCACACCTTGTCCAGAGTTTGATATGGTCAACATCCTGCAGGTCTCTCTGCTTCCCTAGACATCTCTAGGTGCCATTATTAGCCATGACGTCTCAGTGCGATGTGTGATATCTACTATACATGGATCTCTCCACCAGTCCCGGCAAACATCACAAATCCGCCGCCATGGTCAAGAGGTCAAGATTGTACTGTGAGACTGGTAGGTCAGCTAGCTAGCAACTCTTCTACTGCAACACCCCGATGACTTTAGGTTAACTTTTCATGTGGAACCGAAGTAGATGTAATTGATGACATAATGTTCATTCACATCCTATGAACCAGTGCCAGACGTAGTTAACTCACAGCAAGACATGAACGAAAATTAGTAACCATGGAAATGAGATGTCTGAGAAAGGCTGTAGGATTGACCAGAAAAGAAAAATTCAGGAATGAGGTCTTACGAAAGAAATAAAGTTGACACAAATTAATTCTAAATTACATTGAAATACAGCAAATGAAATGATTTGCCGACTTGGAGAGAATGCATTATGATGCTATTCAATACAAGGCATACACAAAAAGAGGGAAGAGGCGTAGAGCAAGAGGTAGACCAAGAACAAGATGAAAGGATAACATCACAGAAACACTACAGTACCACGATGTGTATTTTGAAGCAGCCAGAAGTGCACGAAGCAGAAACTTATATCTCCCCTGACACCCGAAATGGTAAAAGAGGACGTAAAGAAGAAGATGTAGAAGAAGCCATAATGTACAAACTAGACGCGAATTAAAGAAGAGGCCGACCGTGCAAGCCACGGACAGAGGGAAAAAGAGAGTCTTTGAGAAACCCAATTTACAGAGCACATAAACGTAAATTACAGTTCTCCTAGGCACCGCAATGTACAGAAGGATCGGAATGAGATGAGATGAGTTAGGACCTTAACTGCAATATATGTATCATGCTTAACACATGTGAACGTTTTCGTCATTCCTGTAAAACAGTAGCAAATGCTGCGACAAATATCACGTGTGCGTAACAATAATATTGGCCAAAAGTTAGATATTTTATGTCTACAAATAACTTTAACTAGGGATGTTGTACTAGTGGCTACAGTGTGTTGGCTTTACAACTATCACGGTCACATAGGATGCATGAGAACTGATGATCAGGCCAGCAATGATGACAAGAATGTCGTCAGAGCGTTTGAAATATACTTGTTGGGTTTAGTTTACTCTGAATCTGTTGATGGTTTTAAATTGTCCCGCACCCCATCTCACCCCCTTTGTTTTTTCATCAGTTCTAAACATATTTGATACCGACTCGTAGGCACAAACTATAAAAACAACACTTCTAACTAAACTGACGAGTGGCATATCCGTATTCCCTTTGCAGTCCGACAGATCTTCAGATGACGTGGTTGACTAAAGGATAAAAAAAAAGTAAAGATTCCTTTTCACGCCTTTCGTCGCATCGGGCATATGGGCAGAGCGTCCCATATTTTTACAGACCATCAGCACTCTGTGGGTAATGTGGTCAGCATTACGCCGGCTGTCTTTACTTTCCCAGGACAGCCCATCCTGGTACCCATTTTAGGCTGGGTCGACCTGCGACGTCCCATACCACGACAAAAATCCACGCAGCCTGCAGTGGGTTTCGATAGCGGTATGCTAGTTCACAAGTCGACTCGCAACGCCTTAGCCACAGACTAAAGGATAGAATCGGATAATTGAATTCCTGTATTTCCTTTTTTGTCCACCACTTTGTGATAGTTTGTTTCGAATGCAACTGTGTTTAATTGTGTGTATATAAGAGCTACGATATGTAGGCGGCGATACTCCCTAATTCTTCGACTGCGGTGCAGCTGATTATGGGCTGCTTCACAATAAGTGTTTGTTCGTTAAAATATGCAAGGGGGGGGGGGGGGGGGGACACACACACATAACATTGGCGACAAATGTTGCTAATATTTCTTGATTGTGATCAGGGGATACAACACATTATAAGAAAACTATATAAACCCCAGCAAGGGAAACAATGCAATATATGTCTTTAAACAAATCCACTGTGCAAATATTGTTTTTGACAAATTAACTGGCACTCTATACAAATAGATTCCCTGACGTCAGACCACCAGTATGATTTTGCAAGATCTACTTTAGAATTCAAGTAACAGACTTCATTGATGTATGTATACTGAAGGCTGATAGTACTATCACAAAACATATTCATGGCGACTTGTCGACGACCCTGGGTCTTCTGACTTACTAATCGTTCTTTAGTCGCTCAGTTTCTGTTAATTTTTTTAGTACGATTTTGACAGGTACAGTTAACTGAGAGCGCTTGAAACATGGTTTTTACAGTTTTCATTTTGTTTTAATTATGTATGTTTTAATAATGCTACTTCAGCTATTGTTTTTATTTTTTTTTTTTTGGCGACCTTGCTTTTGTTTTCTTTAAACGTATATTAGTAAACTTTACTGTGAGCGCTTTAATAAAAAACAGCTTTTGCATGTGATAAAGAAATAACCATACACGTACGCTTTCTATGTTTTTTTTTTTTCAGGTTTGCCAGACTTTGTACAGCAAAGCGGGCCCGGTACAGCAACATAAAATTTTTGGGACACAGGAAGTATATGTACAATATATGAGGTTAAAAAAAATAATATTTTCAAAATAAAATGTTTTAAAACCCGATTTTTGTCGGCGCCCCTTTTTCCGTGAAGGTTCCCCAAAAAACTTTTTTTTATGGGGTGTACCTTTGTGTTTCCCCATAAAAATTTTTACAAATCTGAAGGACGTATAACATGAAATAAAAACGGCCATGTCATCTCATAAATTAGAAATCACGTTTCCAAAAAATTGCGTGTGAGAATGGGCCTTTTACAATTTTATTGAT
>CAJHNH020001868.1:2500-105000 GCA_905116865.2 Candidula unifasciata
AAGTGACAATGAAGAAATGGAAAATGTCACTCTGAATATCCTGCCTCTATACATAAGAACCAAAAGAACAGTTCCTAAATAACTTAAAACGCAATGCAGAGTAAACACCATTAGGCATCTACAAGACAACAAAAGTGAGCACACACATGTTTCATGTTAGCTCTCCGTTGTGAAACGTCAAACAGCTTGCCTAACATTCAGAAGGTCATGAGTTCTTTTCCTCAAACTGCTTTTTAGGAGATCGTGGAGATCGTGGCTGACGTACGGTGTCGTGCTTTGTGCGAATTCTCTCGGCAGGCGGCCAATTGCATTGAGAGGAGACCTTCCACCGGAATAACATTCGGTATAATGAAGTCAAGAACATTTGTTTTCATTCGAAGCTTCCTTATAATAAATACGTTTGGAATGAAGCATGCTGCAAAAGCTGGCAGATAAGAAGAGCAGTGCTGTCTGCCTGACCTGACAAGGATTGTTCGAATAAATCTAATGAAAGCTGAACCTTACTGTATGTTAAATATAGTCGCTCAGTTACTACGGGCACAGCGCAAAGGAAGATCCTGGAGTCTCATCACGTAGTATTCCCAAACATAGTGGTGGGTGCGCTGTAACCAGCGAGATGGCACCTAACTTTTATGGATATTAGAAAGAGATAAACATTCAATGATCATGTGTTGAGAAGGGAGGCATCAAAGAACATTGTGATGACAGCAACCATCGGTGGCCAAAAAAAAAGGCAGAGGCGGTGGAAAAAAAGGGGGGGGGAGGGAGGGGTGATTATGGTTTTTGGTTTAGAATAGTGGCATGGACATCTGTGGTTTACAGGTTGGGAATGAGTTTCATAATTCCACGATCATTGACCTTCAAGGGTACAAAATACGCAGCTGACGGTTCATAAAAACAAACAACATTCTCATGGTATTGGTACCGTGGTCGTGCCATGTAAGAGACTGGCATCATCAAATACCTTGACAGTTGGCGTGGGAAATCAGATTCTCTCCACAATAAGCAATCTTCAGCAGCATGTATCATTTCATGTGCTTACACCCATCCATGGCATTACAAAAAGCTGTCATGAATTGTCCCACGACGTCTTTCTCTGTCTCTTTATCCAGAGATCTTTCAAATGGTCACAATATGTTTCAGCTTCTATCTTCTCACAACATGACAACAAATGTTGACGGTCTCTTTCTGATGTTTGTGATAGGTTGTCTTTGAGTCCTTGCCTGTTTACAAGATATCTATGTTGCTCATTTTTGGGCTGTCAAATAAATTCTAAGGATGCTTCTGTAAAAACCACATCTCTGAGGCCTTAAGAAATTATTTGGCTTCTTTAATAATTGTCCAGGATTCACAGCCTTAACTGGCTTTATGTGGCATGCGATAAATCTTTTTTTCTAATCTCCAGTGACATCTATTTATTGCATAAAATGTTCATTTATTTTATAAAATAAAGTTTTAGATTGATGTGCCTAGACATTTAAATTACTGTACCTGTCCTAAAATAATATCTTTTACTTGTATAATACATTTGGGCACTATTCTTTTATTTAATATTATCAAGACTTCTGTCTTCCAGTTATTCAAACATAGGTCTATTTTATCACTTTCTATGACCACCGCACCTGTTAATCCCTGTAGTTCTGATTTTCACGATCAAGAGGGTGTCATCAACATGAAGTAAGCTGTTCATGCTCTGACCACCACCCCAATTCCTGGCACATCAGTGATTCTCTCTTTATATTTTACCATGTTATGAAAACAGATCAGGTGATGGTTCACATGCTTGTCATACTCCCCCATTTTATGCTCTGAAATATTTCAAAGTTATTGTTATTTCTCAAAGCTGCAGCTTGGTGCCAATAGATGTTCTTTTTATTCATAGATCTTTTCCATCGATGTTCAGTTGTTCTGTTAGTTTGATTATTTCCTCATGTTTCACCTAGTCAGCTGCTTTTGTATAGTCAATGAATCACAGGTACAGATTGGTTTTTACTTCTTTTGCTCTCTCCGACAGTTCTGAGGATGTAGGAGTACATTGTTTGTACCTTTAACTTCTGACATTCCATCTACCAATTTTTAGGACGCTCCTGATATTTATTTTCTGTTCAGTAGTCTGATGAATGTGGAATAACAGGCGTTTAACTGACGAGGTGATTCCAGCAGAACTCCAGTTAACGTCACTGTCTGAAGACAATTTGTTTAAAGACATGATTTAGTAAGAAAAATATAGCAGTGGTTTCCCCCTTGCCTTCTGCTGGTCTGTAACTGGGGCCTCAGCAAGTAATATTTCCAAAGACAGCAGTAGATACACTGTCTTCTTCTTTTTCTGCCTTTTTATCTCCCAATGGAGCATAGGCCTTCAACCAACTCACGCCAAGTCATTCTATCCTTAGCCATTACACTGAGCTCTCCCCATCTTTCTAACTTCATTCTCCAGCTATCTTCTCCATGTGTTTTTTGGTCTTCCTTTATTCCTATACCCCTGTGGGTTCCAATGCAAAGACATTCTAGTTACATACACTGTATGTAGGACATACACTGAGAAAACAGGAGAACAGCATAACTAGAATGTTTTCTCAGTGTATGTCCTATTCAAGGATACACTGTAGCTAACCTTAACTGTGAAGGCAAATACAATTATAATGAAGGAATGCCATTTTTTTAAAAAAACTGATCATCAAATGAAAGACTGACATCTAAAGAAGGGCATGAATTTCTAAACCATCTGGCAAACAACATGATGACAATGATGACTATATGGCCCACATTTTTACAAATCCAACAGTTTACTATTTTTATATCAACATGAACAGATGTTAGTTCCCTTTCAAGAATATAAGAACCAGTTATTTGGTTTCTTTTCTGTCCTGTTTAGTCAGTCACACATTAGGAAGAAAACACACACAGATAATTTTTTTTTTGGTTTCTAACCTTTAATGCTACATTTCTAAACATTATACCCACAATAGCTAAAATATATTTTTACAGTTTGAAAATAATATTAGGTAGCCGTCAATGACCCTGAGAGCTATGTAGGCAGTAGCATAGCTACCAGCAGGGTATTTTAAGTCAGGCAGGTCAAAGGATAGAGAACAGACAATGAGAGATACACTGGTCCTCAAAGCTGAGGGGTTAAAGTAAAGGCTGACACCCCCACCTTTGTAAAACTTTCTCATCATTAAACATGGCGGAGAGGCAATAGCTAAGCAGAGCTTCAAACACTCAGAGTCATCAACTGAAAAGAGAAGGACAATCCTAGAGACGAATGTAGGTGGGTGATTTCTGCAGCAATGAACCTCAAGGGCTAAAAATAATGAGGAAGAAGGGGGAGAAGTCATCCTTGCAAAAACTACATAAAAAGAAAAATGTATAATATATGAACATTCTCTTACATGATAACACAATGCAATTAATCAAATTCTAATTTCTTCTCCTCCTCGTTCTTCCTCCTTCTGTTCCACGCTCAGACATCCATATTTATTAATGTTTAAAAAAATTCAGTTTTAAGTTTATTACATCTTCATACAGTTTTTGGTGGTAGAAAGTTTGTTAATACAAGTTTGTTTTACTGAAAACTTATGAAGACTGTACGGGGCATTTTATTATCTCAATTATTACCACAAAACTCATCATGTATTTACTGCATTCTGCATTTTCATAGCTCTCTGTGTAACATCAATTGTTATTAACCCACACGTCTATAATTGTTACTTTCACTCCTTCTTTCTCAGAATAATATTATGTTAAATCATTCTGTTCAATAAATTTGAAATGTAAAAACAAAAGAACCTTCTGTTTACCGCATGACCCTCCTAGTGCTGATTTGTCTGTACAGGTCTAGCCCTGTATGCCCAATATGCCTAAATGTGTGAAAAATACTCTTTTACTTTACTTTCACCATAGACAAAAATTATTATATCATATAACTCATTAGCATTGTTTGATTTCACATTTTTTTACAATTATTTATTTCAGCCAAAGATTTATACTCCAAATGGGTAATTGATTCAAACATTCTAGTGACTTCATTGCTGAATCACTAATTTCTTATATATAAATATTCATTCATATTCTAAAAATTATCATTCTAAACTACTTTCTGGTTACAATATATCATCTATTACTGTAAAATCAATGTAACACATTTGTTCCATACAATAAGAGAAAAAGATTGGTGGATCTAGGGTATGGTATGTAACGCAGATGCCCTAGGTACTACTTTGAAGAGAAAGCCCTAAAATAAATCAATTTTTTTTAAGTAGTAGTGTCTTATCTAGATGGGTCATGATAAGTTTCATATTGCTGAAGAAGTTTAGAATAGCACTGCCCTAAAAATATAAACACTTACCCTTGATCAGCACCGCTCCGATAAAACAATATTTTGCGATCCGTAGTCTGACTAAACAAAGTCATATTTTCTCATATAGTACCCAGCATATTCTTTAATATAACAAAATATTTTTCTTTTAAGAGTATGTAAACTATTAGTATTAGGATATTTTTTTTTGTCCGCAACAATAAGCAGTACTGGCATTTTTTAAATGTATGTTTTAGCACAACTGTAATAGAAACTTTGTAGTAAGTACCCCATTTTTTTCTAATCTTTTTAATGAGTGTCGCCACATGTGTTTGTATAAAAATGCCTTGATTATAGTTGTTTTTGTTTGAAATATACTATCCGCTTATACTCAAATACTACATTATTTTTTATATTTTTTAGAAACAAGGCCATAAAACAGTTTCACAAAAGCAAAGAACAAAACAAAAAATTAACACAAAAAACAAAAGTGCCAAGCCAATGCAAATAACAGAGCTTTTCTTCCCCGTCCCAGTGCTATTGGTGCCAAATACCTTAGGTAAGCCCTTGAAAGAACATGCTAATTTACTACATATTTTCTGAACATAAGCTGACTGCTAAGAAAAACAAACATTAAATCTTTTTAAATTGTAATAGTCATCTGCCATTAACATCAGAGCTGGAGACAGTGGCAACAAGACCTGACAAAAATACTGAGCATTACATATAAAAGTTTACATTTTGTCATATTAACTAGACAAAGGCTTTATACACACATGACAAAATTACCCATTATCCACAATACTTCTGGCTAACTGGGGGGTGCTTTTCATGATAGTTAACACTGTGGTCTTCGAGCACACCTGTACAGGATAGGCATGAAAGAATCTGCTGCCTGCGATTGTGGAGCAGAAAGACAGACCCCTGGGCACATACTACAGTACTGCTCTAACCTCTCCCAGCAAAGACTGTGGGTCTGGCCCAAGGGAGCCACATTGAAAGAGAAGCTATGGGGGACCGGTGGCGACCTTAAAAGCACAATCCTATTTGTGACTAAGACGAGACTCAATGTCTAGCATGACTGATGTCGAACGCAGAAGAAGAAGAAGAAATGATAATTAACGTAATCAGTCCCACAAAGACTGCTAATGTCTGAGGGCACTGAGAATGGAAATGCAAAAGGAAATACTTAATTTATTGATATGCTACTTCCAGGTGAGCCAAATATACAACCCTTGCAAGAAACAGGTATGTTCTCAGAGTTCTTTAGAGCCCTTTACTAAACATAATTTGTAAATACATAATAACATTTTGATTGGTACATCCAAATAATACCCAGTCACGCTTAGTGTGTTGTTTGGGACTAAATGAGTTAAATGACAGATTACAAAACTACACTTATATTATATACAGAAGATAAACAAAAAAGAAGTGTGAACTTCCTGATACATTTGTTTTAACACTATCAGATTCCAAGGAAAGTGTGATTTGTGACAGGCATTTTCTGAGTCCTGGCCATTAGGTAATTGTTCTTGTAGTTTTATATTTGACAAAAACATATTTAATTACGTATTCACCTTTTTACGTAATCATCATATTACATTTGATTAGAAAGTAGTAATTCACCCTTCCCTGCCCCAAACATTTTTTGTTAACATCTACTGTGAAATCAGGCCTTAAGAAAGAGAATAGGGGTTTTTGAGCTGAAATGCTATAGAGAGATTATCCGAATATCTTGGACAAAGAAGAGGAGAAATACTGACATCTTAAAAGATCTGAGCATCAAGGAAGATTGGCTAATAAACAGCATCCTGTCTCGAAAGCTAAAATATTTTGGTCATTTCAAGCGCTACAACGAATTGAAAAAAAAAATAGCAGAACGCATGGTACTAGGAAGGAGGGGCAGGGGCAGACAAACATGAAGATGGGCACAGGATATAAGTGACTCCTTAAATATGAAAGTACATGAGGCGGGAGAGCTGGGGAGAGAGTTTCTTTCAGGCAGACCGTGATGAGAGCGACCATCTGCAAAAGAGCTGCTACATTATGACTGTAAAACTATGTCAAGCTGGAAAAGCGTATAAAAAAATCAAACAATTAAGCTCACATTGCTTGTAATATTCATGTAAAAATAGAATCATAACAGATTTCCATTTCACATCTTTACATAAACATATATTTTTATCAGAAGCTCAAAAATTCTTAACATGCATCTTGTGCTGTTAATTGCCTCCTCCAGTGTGTGCGACCTCTATGATGAAAGCGGTCCCACCTGCAGATGTTCCAAAGCTATCTTCGTATCAAGCTGAGCTTTTTCAACTGTGTATGGAGCAACTGTTGAAAAATGCAATTTTTGTTTTGTTTTGATTGAACATCACTGCATGAAAGGAATAAACACAAACTGGTATCAGACATACAGACCACATGAATGTCAAGTGGCCTGTTCCATAGTATGAGACACTGTGAGCAAATGGTGATTAGGAAATTCTTTTTTGTTTTTTTAAATAAATAAAATGACACTTGCTGGGTCATGTGGTCAGTATGATGCTGGCAATATTTATTTCCCAAAACATTTCCTGGTACAAATTTTAGGGCTAGGTCGACATTATGCTAATGCAGCTAGTGACCACATACATGTCTGCTTATAAGTACAGAGCATACAGACAGGAAAGGTCCCTGTACTGAAGGTTTCTGGGCCTATTGGTCTATTAAAAGATATAGATACATCCCCATATGCCTGATGCACCTGTGATGTGGAAAGGGTCCCTATCAACAATAAGATTCAATCCCCCCGCCCCCAGCTCTATCTAAGACAAGTCCTACCCCTAATATAAGCCCTAGTTGAGATCCTTAGTCTGACAGATGAATTTTGTTTGTTCATTAGAACACCACGGCCATACTGAATTATAAAGGGATCAACGTGTACATAATTATAAATAAGTAGTATTATTGACAATAATGCTTGAATAAAAAGTGTACCTGAAAAAATGTAGATTTCTGTACCCTATGAAGGCATCTTTTGGAGCAAAAGTTAACTCTTTTAGTCCCAGGGAGTCTGGTATCAGAGGTCTAAGGGGTTGTAAAGACAGAGGTAAAATCGGCAAATCTTGCTGTCATTGAGCTCCTAGGCAGAAACCTAATAAAAGTATGATGCGTTCCTTGGGACTGAAAGAGTTAATATAAGACTGGGTCTTATTTTATGGGAAAACTGGTAATAATGAAGAGGTTACATTTCTATTGGATTGTTTGACTACACACACTGATACTGGTTTTGGAGTGTCCTTTTTCTTTCAACTGTGATAACCTGTACTTACCAACTGTGATAACCTGTACTTACCAACTGTGATAACCTGTACTTACCAACTGTGATAACCTGTACTTACCAACGGGAACAAATGTTCGTTCTCCAGTCAGGTCTTCCCTCACACTCTCAACAGCACTTTTTATGGACAGCAATGCTCCCATGGCCAAACCAACTGGAGGCTCCCCAACAGCTTTCACACAAAAAACCAAAGTGTTACAAACTTCATTCTTAAAGAAAATCAAGCTGCTGACAGTTATGTCTGCCTCATTACTAACACAGACAATAAAACTGTACTGTTAGTTCAACATTAGTCTCTCCAAATAGAGTAGGTCACTTTTCATTAACAAGTTTGTTGGGCTGGTCAACTTTCCTGAAAGTTACAGGTGTGTCCCTCTCTGTTGTTTGGTTTCTGCGATCTCTTGCATTTATGTTTTCATTTCGAGGAAGAGAATGCCTGTGACATAGGTTGCAGCACTCTCTAGGGGGTTATGTTAGACCCAGTTTCTCCATGTTTTTGGAGTGTTAAAAGCGCTGGTGTGCTCAACAACACTCGATATCAACGGCATAGCGGAACACCCCCTAACCTTGTGTGAAGGTTATGGGGCTCAGGAATTACCAATCAGAAGTGAACTGCATATATGGGCGGGGTCTAAGGAGACTTATGTCAAACTAACCACACTCTACTACCCGGTGAGCGAATGACAATGTTTGTATATGGATTAATTATACTAACTGATGAAGCAACAGTTTAACTTTATGGATACCTAGGAAGTTTGGTCATATCATAAAAACAAATAAAAAGATACTAGTTTTGAGAGCATAGAACATGAAATTTAAATCAAAAAGAAGCTGGTAGAGACCTAGGGGAAGATAAATTAAAAGAAACACTGACAGCAAAAGACTTCACAACATAACAGCACATAAAGCAATCAAGTTTGTCCTAGCTTGAGTAATAACTGTCTAGACAAAAAGGGTTAATTATTAACAGCATGAATACACATAATAAGGGGATTGTCTAAAGAAGAAAGAGAAAATAAATGCTCCATTAGGGAACTGAGGCACAAATTAAGTTTAAAGAGGACCTGATAAGAAACAAATGCAGCATAATAGAGAGCTGCAAGAACAGTCATGTCTGAAGGGCAGAACATCTAGATGATTTCTCAAGAGTGTAAAGAAGCAGCTTTTTAATGTAATGGGACAGTTTACATATTCACATGATCATTTTTTAAAACCAGAATGATCTGAATAATAAGACCAGATAAAGGCTTGTTTTATAAGAGTAAAAAATATACATTAAGAGATCAGATACTGTCTGAAGAAAAACTACTTAAATAAAGTGAAGTAGTGTTTTTTTATGTTGTGAAGTGCAGATTCAGAAAATCCCTAGTGGTCTGTGGCTACAGAACTGGTAGTGCCTTATGCGATATTGAAAGTGCAGCTGGTGATCTGCAGTAACCTCTGCTTTCAATTACGCTGAACAGCAATTTTAGTGTAATTAACTCTTTTAGTTCAAAGAAGTTATTACTACATGACATTCTACCACACAGGTTTTGTTTTGTTATTTACAATCAAACTGTCCTTACTGGTTGTAGGAAAGAGAATTGTTGAGCTTGAAGATTTAGGCTGCATGGCTACTACAATTGTAATGAAATGTGTAGGATAGGACTTATGTGTATGTGTCTCTGACAAAACAAACAAACAAACAAACCACAACTCTACTAAGGATTTGAACCTGGGTTTTCTCCATGAGAGCATAGCATTCTCAACTTTTTTTTAATCATCTACTTCTCATTATTTCCAATATTTTTTTCAAGCTTTTACATGTTAAAATAACATTAAATACTGGTGACTTGTACCTTTTGAACTGAGAACACCAAACTGGTTAGGTGAATCAGGCAGAAAGTGGATTCTCCAGTCAATGGGAATGTCTTTGGTTGTTGGTGGTTTGTATTCCTGATTTAAAAAATAACAAATCTTGTTACACATAATAATCATTTCAAATATTTTCAAATTTTTTTTTTAAGAGGCAAAAATTAGAATTTTCTATTATTCCATGAAATATTCACAATACAGTAAATGTACAGTAGGAGTATAGCAGTTAAACTAAAAGCTGTACAGATTATTATAATTTTACCATAGAAATGATGCTCTGTCCTCCACCAGAATAAATCAATTTTTACTGATTGACTGATAACTTAAGTGACTGACGTTTTCACAATTCAATTTATATTGACAGTAATTATGCCATCATCATAGTTCAGCTATTAAGATGAGATGATGGCCTGTTAGTTCAGCTAATATTGATGAGATGATGGCCTGTTAGTTCAGCTAAAATTAATGAGATGATGGTCTGTTAGTTCAGCTAATATTGATGAGAAGACAGCCTGTTAGTTCAGCTAAAATTGATGAGATGATGGCCTGTTTGTTCAGCTAATATTGATGAGATGACGGCCTGTTAGTTCAGCTAATATTGATGAGATGATGGCCTGATAGTTCAGCTAATATTGATGAGACGACAGCCTGTTAGTTCAGCTAAAATTGATGAGATGATGGCCTGTTTGTTCAGCTAATATTGATGAGACGACAGCCTGTTAGTTCAGCTAAAATTGATGAGATGATGGCCTGTTAGTTCAGCTAATATTGATGAGACGACAGGCTGTTAGTTCAGCTAAAATTGATGAGATGATGGCCTGTTAGTTCAGCTAATATTGATGAGATGATGGCCTGTTAGTTCAGCTAATATTGATGAGATGATGGCCTGTTAGTTCAGCTAATATTGATGAGACGACAGCCTGTTAGTTCAGCTAAAATTGATGAGATGATGGCCTGTTAGTTCAGCTAATATTGATGAGACGACAGCCTGTTAGTTCAGCTAAAATTGATGAGATGATGGCCTGTTAGTTCAGCTAATATTGATGAGACGACAGCCTGTTAGTTCAGCTAAAATTGATGAGATGATGGCCTGTTAGTTCAGCTAATATTGATGAGATGATGGCCTGTTAGTTCAGCTAATATTGATGAGATGATGGCCTGTTAGTTCAGCTAATATTGATGAGATGATGGCCTGTTAGTTCAGCTAATATTGATGAGACAACAGCCTGTTAGTTCAGCTAAAATTGATGAGATGATGGCCTGTTAGTTTAGCTAATATTGATGAGATGATGGCCTTTTTGTTCAGCTAATATTGATGAGATGATGGCCTGTTAGTTCAGCTAATATTGATGAGATGATGGCCTGTTAGTTCAGCTAATATTGATGGGATGACAGCCTGTTAGTTCAGCTAATATTGATGAGATGACGGCCTGTTAGTTCAGCTAATATTGAGGAGATGATGGCCTCTTAGTTCAGCTAATTCTGTCCAAAGAACATGTCCTGCAAGATGGTCCCTTAACTCTGTCAGCCCCTGGGGTTTAGCATCAGAAGCCCATGAAGAGGAACGTATGTTGAATTAAAAATCAACATCAAAACACATGGAGCACTACTTTAAGAGCTCTGTCCCCATCTTCAGCAGCAAATGGAGATTTCCAATTCTGATGGTACCAGTAACTGTTTGACTGTCTATCCGTCTCGCCCTTCCCTTGAGTGTTGAGCATTGGCCAGATCCCATGGCAACTCCCTGCAGCACCATTCTCCTCAGAGCGCATTAATCTGTTTGTGCCTCAGCACTGTTCACTTGCTCCCAAAGACACCTCACAAAATCTAGCTTGTCATACATCAGTTCCCCACCAAGTGGTGCAGAACCGGCCAGTCCATCTACCTGCTCATTTCCAAACACGCCGGCATTACCTGGATAAAATATCCAAAGGGGGCTAGCTATCTGGGACATCTGAAATGATGCTTGCCTGTCTCCACCTTTCTCAAAATTTTCTGTGAGTCAGTTACAACCAGGGCATGTGCCTCCATCTCCATTCTCAAACTAGACGTGATATCATATGCTAGACTTTGTTGCATTAAGCCAAGTCCATTTGTCTTTGCTATGAACCCCTATGCACCTTGTCTGCCCCTCAGTACAGAGCCATCTGTATAGATAATCACATCACTAGGGTGCGAACTGTCATGAATCATTGATTGAGCCTCTGATTCTGCATCACCAGCTAGCCAGTCCTTGCATTCATGACCTAAAGTGATAAGAACCCTACACACGTCTGAAACTTGCTTGGATACTTTCACATACTACTCTCCTTGCCCAAATTTATCAAGACTGCAGGCACGTCTAATTGTGTCTTCAGCCTGCGCCATCCAAGACCTTCCTCTCTTCAGTATGTGACCCTAAGTCCTCTACCCAGGTCTTCATTCAGGAGGTGCTTCTTCTCTACAGCTACTCTGAGATAGGACTTTGCTTGTAGAGCTTTGAGCCTAACTGCAACAGTAGGCAGTGCAAGTATATATCACATACACACTATCAGGGCATCTCTTGTACATCTCAGAATTATCCGCATAGCTTCATCAGGTATGTGTTCAAGTTTCTTCAGTTGATTCTTTGATATGGTAAGCATTCCAAGACCATAATTTATCACTGACAGGATCACATGCTGGAGCAGTGTGAACAGCATTCTTCGTTCCATGTCCATTGCTGCCATAATCTTGGGAGCATTGAGTCGTTTTTGGCATTTCAACACAACTGCATCCACATGATTCCTAAGGGAGAGACTTCTATCAAAAATGATACCCACGTACCTCATTTTGCTTTCTCTTTTGATGTTAATGTTCCTAATTGTGAGGCTTGAAACATTAGATCTTACAATTCTATTGTCCAAAGAACACCACAAAACAGCCATTTTTTTCTGAGTTGACGATAGCACCCACTTCAGCACACCAATTAGTCACTTTGTGTACAGTAGTTGCCTGTAGCTCTTGAACTATCTGTTGCCTACCATTCCCCTGTCTATATGCAAGAACATCATCTGCAAATGTCAATACCCTTCCACCACCTGGTGCTTCAAGTTCTGCAATCTTGCTTGCATACACATTGATTAGTACAGGTGAAATTGCAGAACCCTAGGGAAGTCCCGGTGAGATATTACATGGTTCTGAGGTCCTTGTATCTAGGAAAAGGGCAGCCATACATGAATGCAGGACAGTTGCTATCTAGTTCACAAGCCATGGACAAACCCCCTTCTCCATGAGTGCAGACATCAAAATATCATATCTGACTATTGTAAGCATCCTGAAGATCAAGTGAAGCCACAACAGTCTCCTGTCTGTTTTGAAACCCCTCATAAACATCAAAAGTAACAGTAACTGCATTTGACTAGTATCTTTTCGTGGCTGGTAACTACCCAAATTCTTTTGGCAGGAGCTCTTACCTTTCCCAAAAAATTGTAGTTTAACAACAATAATTTTCTCTGGCACCTTGCCAAAAGTATTTTGTAGAGTGATAATCCTGAAACTGCTGAGCCTGGAAATGGTCTTTGCCTGGTTTTGTAAGTGGGATTAGGTAGCTATGCATGTATATTCAGTGCAGCTTGTATTCAATGAGCTTCTAGGTAGAAATCTATGAATGTATGGTGTGTTCCTTGGGACTGAAAGAGTTACACAGCCCATCAATAACGGAATACTAGCCTATGGAGTCAACACCATATTAATAGCTGTACCAACCAAAGAAGAACTTTAAAAAGAAAAATCATAAGAGCTTGTCTATAAGTGTAAATTAAGATTAATTACAAGACAAAGAAGAAGCTAATTCTGCTTATTGTTGATTGTTGAATCAAGAATTGACATAACAGTACTTGGGACTTTCCTATAATGCTCTGTCCCCATCTTCAGTAGCAAGAGAGAATTTCAACTCTAAAGATACTAGTAGGAGTCTGATTGTGTTTCTGCCTCCCCTTCCCCCTGAGGACAAGTTTATGAGGATGCCATCATAGTTTAGTCAAACAACTCACCCATGTTCCATCATTCAACAATTCTCCAGTTTTCTTGTTGTAGTGAAGATCTTCACTGAGAAATGCTCCAAGACCCATCACAAATCCACCTTCCATCTGCCCAATATCAATGGTGGGATTTATGCTGTAAAAAAAAAACCACATATATTTTTCTAATAAAATAAAACATACTGTTTCAATCAAAAGACAAAAGATCAAAGGTGTAGAAGGAGGCCTGTCACTCAGACTCTGTGTCCTCCCTCCCCCCTCCCTTTTCCCTGAGGTTGCTCAAGCAAGTTGTGGAAAGATATAACATCTGAGGCCATGAATGTGAGCCTCTATGTAGCACAGTGGTTTTCAACCTGGCAGCCAACCATCCTGGAGGGCGCAACAAAGTTTAAAGGCGACAACCAAGCAATCTTGAAAATGAGTGCATTTTTACATGTAATAATCTGTTATACTAACTTTTCATTTTTAGTTTAATTAAAATTAAAAAATAAGTCATAAAAACAAAACAGTTTTACAGTTTAATGTAGAGAGTGATTTCCATTTTGCCTTGTCCAACATCAGACCACACAAAAAATCATCAAGACAAAACAATAAACCACCCATCACATTGATATTTAAACTAGTTGTTGGTAAATTTTTCTTCTATGTTATTTAATATTTTGATTTATGTAGATTTTTTCTCTGTTTTTCTTAATTGTGCTTGTGAATGTCCATATTTTACTCTTCTTTACAATCAAATCTTTTTGTTAAAATTGAATGCTTGCCATATATTCGGGGGGGGGGGGGGGGGTCGGGTTTCCCGGGGGGGGGGGGGGGGGGGGGGGGGGGGGGGGGGGGGGGGGGGGGGGGGGGGAGGCGGGGGGGGGGGGGGGGGGGGGGGGGGGGGGGGGGGGGGGTGGGGTGGGGGGGGGGGGGGGGGGGGGGGGGGGGGGGGGGGAGCGCCACTGAAAAGGGTTGAAAACCAGATGTAGCAAATACCATGGATGACACAAGATGCTTCTTCAAAGGCTTGTGCTCAAATGCAGAAAGAGACTACAGAAAATAATAAATTTAAATACTAATGTTTTTTTTTTATTAAAAAAAAAATCCAAAAACCATGAGTTGTAAATCATTTGGCTCGGATCTATGGATATCGCAAACCTTCGGGATTGATTCCATGATGGAAACCATAAATCTGGGAAATATGTGACTTTTTGTGCCTATTGGATTATTATTAAAATGTTAAAAGGTCAAGTGAATCCCATGAAAGTATCTAAAGGGTATGAAATGAAGAGATGTCATATGCACCCTGTCATTCAAAGAAAAGCAACAGCTTCTTGAAAAATCTCTAATGCTATTACTCTAATGGTTATGTCTTTCATGGTAAGAGATTGTGATTCTTCTTCTATAGGTAAATGATTATATACTGCAAGGCACTGTAGTGCGTTTAGTGAATAATGATTAAGAGGTTATGTGAGACACAGTATTTATATAAAAGATTGAGGGATATGTAAGCCTCAGTATACAGATAAATGATTAAATCACTGCAATTACATTGTATTCCATATGTTGTGCTTAAGGGGTTATGTGGAACTCAGTATACAGATTATTAATTAAATCATTGCACAGTATTTTTTAGCATATATAGTGCTTATGGGAGTTGTGTGGGACAGATAAAAAAATAACTGCAAGGCATTGTTGAGCATACATAGTGCTTATGAGAGTTGTGTGAGACTCAGTATACAGATAAATAACTAAATCATTGCAAGGCATTGTTGAGCATATGTAGCGCTTATGGGAGTTGTGTGAGACTCAGTATTCAGATAAATAATTAAATCATTGCCAGGCATTGTTGAGCATACGTAGTGCTTATACGGTTTGCGTGGGACTCAGTATAAGATAAATAAATAACTGCAAGGCATTGTTTAGCATACGTAGTGCTTATAGGGGTTTTGTGGGACTCGGTATAAAGATAAATAATTAAATCACTGCAAGCCACTGTTGAACAAATGCAGTGCTTAAGGAGTTATATCGGACTCAGTACCTAGTACCTAGTACCTCATAAGTGGTCATCATGTTTTAGGCTCATCAAAAACATAGTACTAAAACTAAAGTTATAAATAAGCCTAAATTAGGCATCATGGATAGAATGGAAAAGAAGAAGACAAATATAGAAAGAAAAAAGGAAGAAGAAGAAGAAGGAGAAAGGTTTTAAGATGATGATGCCTGTAAAGGGGAAGCAGCAGAAGATTGAGTTTTAACTGAACTTCTTCATCTTCTTCGTGTTCACCAGCTGTTAACTCTGGCAGAAAGTTCTGGTTGTTCATCCACTTTCGTACTGCAGTCCTGTTCCAGAACCTGAGTGTTGCATGCGCATACATTTTACAGATCTGACTCATTTGTATGCAGACTGCTGGTTCCTTGCCTCTCAGGCAGACACACTTCGACTTCAAAGAAAGCTTCCAATTAGTCGACTCTTACAACATGCTTTTAGGTAGGCAGTGGTTCTATTCTTGTTTTCCCTATAAGAGAGCCCCGGAACCCACATGGGGTATAACTGAACTGAAACAACAGTAAAACAGATAAGTCACTGGAACTCTGAATATGTCTCTTTACCTGTCCCCAAAGTCAGCCATGATATCCACTCTCTTGATTTGGAACTCTCCAGTGAGGACATCTACCTCTGATTCCACAACACCAGCACAGTAAGTGTGATAGCGGAACATGTCAGCAACTCTGTCAGATCTGCAGATTAGAGAAAAATTGGAGGGAAAAAACGTGATTATTGTTTTCTTGCAGAGGTGCATCACCAAATGTGGTGAGGACATGCCAGGACTAGGGCTCAAACTTGTCAAGATCTATCTACATCTCTCCATTGTCATCCTTGAAATATGTTCCCATTTCGGAGCCTGGCCAACAAAGTTAGGAATGATGTTTTCTTTGAAGTTTGAGAACATCTGCCTGAGAGGATGGAACCAACAGTCTGCATACAAATAAGCTTGACTGTAAAACAAAAGCAATGTAAAACAGCTATGTATACGACACTCAAGTTCGGAACAATGCCAAAGTCTAGAAGTTGATGACAAACATAAATTTTGACCAGAATTCTCAGCTGGTGAATAAAGAAGATGAAGAAGAAGTTTCCTTTTAAATACAGTGAAAACAGGTAGATGTAGTCAATGCCCTCCTTTTGCGAACAAGCAAACAAGGCAGAAGGGCTAACAGATCATCATGATCTAGACAGAATGGTGCAGCTGGGAGTGAGAAGGTGACCTGGCCAATGCTCATCACTTAGAATTAAGGAATATTAATCAAGCTGCCACTGGAGCTTATGGAATTGGAACTCTGCCCTAGTTACTGAAATTTGAGACTGATCCATAACAGAAATGTTCTGAGTTAGTGAGTACATATTGTGACCTGTACTGTCAGTATTGGAACTCCACACTGGCTGCTGAAGATAAGGACGGAGCATGCATGGGATTGCCCTGAGTGCAGTGATATCAATTCTTGACTCAACTCAACAACTCGACTGTTCTGAGACCTGTTTTAGTTCTTATCTCAAATATTACGAAATATATTGTCAGGTGCTTTACCATAGAGCTTACTTCAACATATAATGCAGCACTTATTGTAAATCCTAGTAGCTGAAATACACACATCACATTGTTTGTTGTTGTGCTGTTCATCTTCCCAGGGAAGTCTAAGATTAACCATTTGATCAATTGAAAAGTCACAGTAAAAATATGCCAGGTAAAATATATGCAACATACTATTTTCGTCCTCATTATTTAAATTCACAAAGGGGATTCAACTGTTTAGAATCCATATACAATGGTTGGAAATACTGACTTTGCTCTGGCTGAAAGATCAATGCTGCTGAAGTTACAGGCACCAAGTAATTCAGGCCAAGAGGCATCTGGCATCTTCTCCCGAACTGGCTGGATACGCTCGTTAAGATCATTGCAAGCGTTGATAGCAGCCTAGAAAATATTTACATTAAAACAGTTGGAAAAAAAGGACATGCAGGTTAGCTTTACTAAAAAACAATTGGATTAAAACACAACAAAACAACCACAAATAACAAATAAAGAGGACGTAGCATTGGTTGCTGAAGGTGGGGATGGAGGGCTTATGAAAATGTTACAAAGACTGAATGTTAGTTGTTAACTGTAGCATAAAAATTTTTATTCTATAAACTACAAGGGACAGAAATAATTAAATATGATATCCACCAATGAATCTAGGACTCCCTTAGATTTTCACTGTGGATTTGTAATGGTGTATGTTCAAGTACGAAAAGATGGCACAGGGTAGAACAAAATAAAGAAGTGACTTAAACATATGCCAGTGAAACCTAGAGGACCACATCGACAGAGAATGAAAGTTACTTAGAAAACAAAAGCATGAGGAAACTGATGAACATCAAATGGGAAAGATGATTAAGTAAAATAAATATTTGAACAGCTACTAGTATCAACAGTTATGAGTCAAGGAAGTTGTCACATCCTGAGAAGAAAGAAGATAAAAATCACCTAAAAGACAATGAAATAGGAAATCCTAAATTAAATTTCAATGATAGGCTACAGGTACTGGATTGGATTCCATCCAAGATATGGAAACAACTGTTCAATGATATAAAAATAACTGGGTTTGAATGGAGTAGAGGAACAGACAGCAAGCTCTAAGTGACATTTGATGACAGAAAGGGTTAAAAATGAAATTCAAGTCATCCCCCCCCCCCAACACCCCCCCCCCCCCCCCACCCTTTTCTGTTTCTGCATTTTACATCAAAACTTAATCAAAATTTGCTACATTTTTTTAGCTAAAGTTTTCTAAGAGATGATGTAGCCAGGCTCACACCAGTAGTCCCTCACTGAGTTGTATCTTCTTTTTCTTTTCTTTCACCCTGCTGGTGTTTTTCAGATGAGAAGGCCACATGTTGTCTATGAAGGCTGTGGCAGGAGGCATTTCTTCCACTGATCCATACAGCTTGTTTTCTGCCCAGATCTTACAGGCCAGACTGGGATCTCTCTACTGTATGCTGACAGCATGTCTGCAGCATATGTTAGTATTCTGTGGTGCCTGTTCACATGCAATTAATTTTTTAAAAACTGTGACTCAAAAGCTTAACGAAATAGGGAAGCAGAACATCATCCCCACCTTGTTTTTAAGTCACAGTTCATATGATTAATTTCTTGGTATTAGCTTGATTGCAGTCATCCTCATTTTGACCACTTTTAGCTGTCCGCATGAGCAGAACTCTGAGTCTCAAGTCTTGAACTTCCTGACATATTGTTGCAAGGTCTAAATACAATTGTCTGTTGCTTTCATGTGAGTAGGCGGACTGGGTCTTCAGGACTGTATTCTGGATGGGAAGTGTTCCAAAGGGTTCAGATGGCTGCCTTAGGAGTTTTATTTTCCTTTCAGTTGACCCTGCAATCTGATTTTGTTTTATTACCTGCAGTTTTGTTTTTCTAATGGAACCTGGTAAACCTGGCAAATTTGCTGCTGGTTTATGATATTAAAAGTGCCTTTATACCCCTGCTACCTAACGTGTTTTTAATTAATATTAATCTTTATTCTACACCGCTTTGCTATTACTATTATTTTATATTCATCATCATCGTCAATTTGACCTTTTGCAGCTAAGGTTTGTGGCGAGGAACAGTTTGCAATTCATTGCTTGATGGGCAGCAATGGCTAGTGTCATTCCATGTCAATGTAGAAGTTCTTTAACATCATCAATCCATCTTCTCCTAGGGCGGTCTATTGCTTTCACTTTAGATCTTTTCATGTGTAGCACCTGCATCGTTATTATATTAATTATTATATTAATTGTTATATTTACTTTCTTTACAGTAATTAAAAAGGAATAATGGGGCTTTTGATTCACAAGTTACAGGAAAATACTTACAGCATCATAGATCAAGTAAAGTAACAATACTGATATTTTTCAGGATATGAACACAGTATTATTTCTTGGAAACTAAAATACTTCGGCCATAGTAAATACCATGATAGATTGGAGAGAACAGTTGACCAGCATTGTGGCCAAACAGAATATAAAAAGGTATAAAAGACGCACTAGGTATGAAAGTTCACAAGCTGAGACAATTAGCTAGGGATGGAATGTATCTGTACTTATCAGTCTGTAACACAGGATGTAAACAAATAAGAACATAAATCTAATTATCACACCAAAAAACACCTTAACCGCGGAAAGCATACCTGGACACACATTTCACTTGCTGTGCTGCCACCTGTGAACAGGGGGTTAGGGAGCGTGTTGTTCTGCAAAGGCCTGACTTTGATAAAATCAAGTGGAATATTCAGTGTTTTGGCAACAGCCTGTGACACCTGCAGAATGATATGAATCATTTCATATTTTATGTAAAGCCATTAATACGTCAGAGCTTCATAAAATACACTTTAAAAAAAGACTGAACATATACATCAAAATCTATTATTTTGTCAAGTACCAGATCTTCTTCTTTTTTGTGTTCAGTTCCATATGCTCAGATAAGCATGTCAGCTGCAGGTCCTTCATTGTTCCCCATAACTTGCTCTGCACATTTTGCTTATTAGGCTAGGTTCCTTTTTGAAGTTGTAGGTAGAATGGGTAGGTCTGCAGAATGTGCTCAGGTGTTTGTGGTTCTGTCTGACAGGCACACTGTGCTTTTTTATGCATGTAGTAGTTAAGCCTGCAGTGCCCTGTCCATAGATGGAAAATTGTTGTATGTTGCTTTCTGTTGAGTCTGCTGATGGGGTTTTGAGGATGTTTACTGTTGGTTTGTTCTCTCCACAGTTCCATATATTTTTCCTTGATTAGTGTTTTGATTTCTGGAAATGACAATGAATGGGTGAGTTGCTTCTCCTTTGTTTCATTTTTAGCAAGTCTGTCTGCTAACCTGTTTCCTGGTATGCTGCAGTGGCCTGGATGCACTGGAGAATGATTTGATTGTTTTTAGATAGCAGGTCAGTTCTCTCTCCATGTTGTCTCGTCGATCCCTCTGAGTCACCTGGAGGACTGAGATGCAGTCACAAAGGATTAAAATTTTGCTGTTATTAATTTTGATTTCCTCAAACACTTTGGTTGCATCAACAGTTGCTTGCTGCTCTGCTCTAAAGTACGTTGAGGGTCTTCAAAAGGCACACAATGGTTCTACAGTTGTCCCATCTTGCAACATGATGACCAATCCAGCTTCTCTGTTCTTTTATGCTCCCTCCAATGATCCATGGGTGTATACGTATGTCCATTCAGGTTTTGGGGTAAAAGTTGCAGTCATGTTCAAGGGTCTTTGCATGCAGTATTAGTTCACATTCTTCAGCCTTTCTGTCTATACCCGGAATTGTTGTTGTGACTGTATAGTCAGGCAGAAGGTCTATACTGTATGCCTGGGTCATTTTCCAAGTTAAAGGTACCAGATAAAAGTGTTCTGTTTATGTCTGATCCATTCATACCATTATGTTTACATCCTTGAACCACTTTTTTGTTTTTTAGTCTGGCTATTTCAGGCAGAAATTCAGTGACCAATTCTGTAATCTACTTATCTGATCTTTCACTATCTCAGTCAATCAATATGGAGCCATCCCTACAATGAAGGTTGGCTGCAATGAATCCTAATTCTTTCTGTCTCTTACGTTTGTTAAACCTTTCCCAGTAAGAACCGCAACTGGTGAAATATTACCGAAACATTAGTATTTAACAAATTATAGCATTAGTCTTCATCTTCTATTATGGGACCTAACTATGACATTGCCAGAAGGAAAAAAAAAAGATCAATCAGGAAACTCAACATAAAACAAAGATGTACATACAATTAGGGGTTTGAAAATTCCTCAAACCAATTTTTATAACTGACCTTAGCTCTCAGGTCGACCCAGCTTAAAATGGGTGCCAGGAAAATGACCATGATAGTAAAGGTAGCCAGCATGATGTTAACCACAATATCCATTAAGTGCCAACTGGTCAATTCAATACCTGTTTTATTCATGTTCTGCATGCACACATCTTTATATTGATTTAGAGGCCTACCTTGACATTTGACACCTATCTGTGATTCACCACTGAGAATGTCCTTTAGGACTACTATTCTCCAACCTTAAAGTGTGACCCAGCCACCTAAGCCTTCAGAGACTGATCACTGAGCTCCCCAATAATTCAGTATTTGTGATGAGGTCCTATCCCTAATGCCAAGTATTCTCTAGAGACATCACATGTGAACGCTGTTTAGTGTTTCTCGTGAATAAGCTGACCAAGTTTCACTGTTGTAAGAAGAGTGCTGAGAACACAAGTGTGACAGACAAGAGTTTTTGTGTTTGGTAATCTGTTGTTGTTACTGCCTCACTTATCAGGATGTTGATTTCTTGGCCCAGTGATAGTTTGTTCTTCACTGTGGATCCCAGATATGTAAAATGGTCAACTATAAAATTGGCCAAATTATGAGAAAGCAATAGTGGACTATGTTGTAACAACTGTAAAGACTGTGGAAAGAAAGAGAAAGACAATCACAGACTCCCATGGGTTTCAGCAGCACATGAACCTGATGCATGCTGTTAGAGAGCACCTGATTTTGAGAAACACGACTGCTCGTGCCAGTCAGCAAGGCACTTCATGATAATGATGATGAACAGTGTCCACTGGAACACCTACATCCTGGACACAATCCTGAAGACTCACTCAACCTCCTCACCCAAAAACAAAAAACAGACCATTATATTTAGATTACATACTGGACACAATAGACTGCATCCATACATACAAAATATTCAAGACTGAGGTTTTAGAACTTTGCTTAAATGATCAGAAACCACAGAATACTGAACATGTACTACAGACTTGTAGGCTCTGTGGCTGTCGATGCGAACGCTTCGCTTCATAATGCCGGGATGCTAGGTTCGATCCCAGCTGCGGGCAATGCGCCTTGCGTTGGTTTCGACAGTGGTATCAAGAAAGCCGACCGTCCAGAAAGCAATGGCAAACTACTGGATGTAAATTGCCTAGAGAAACCACACAACAGCCAGGGGCTGTTAGGGATGGCTCTGCAACGTCCTGTATAGGATACGCAACCAACTAACCACAGACTTGCTCATTACATGTAGTAAAGAGATCCCAGGTTTAACCTGGTGGTATTCCAGTGGAAACTGAGCTGTATGGAACAATGGGAAACATGCGCTGCACCAAAGAATTCATAGATGCCCTTGGCCTTCTCATCTTAAAACTACTGACAGGAAAAACACAAAAAAGAAAAAAGAAGAGTGCTCTTTTTCCATACCTTTGTGAAAAGGCCCTGTCCCATTTCTGTTCCGGTCACCATGACAGACACAGTTCCATCTCCACTGAAGGCGGACACATTGACAGTGTGACCAGGTGGCGGGTAAACCATGGCATATTTGACAGCCGTCATAGTGATTCCACGTTTCCTCCACAGATTGTTCTTGTTGTCAGAAAATAAATTCAAAATTATAAATCAGTAAAATATTCTGGCAGCAATAATTATTGTTTTAATAAAAATACAAAGTAATGGCAGACTGAGAATTGGAAAGCATAATAAGGATGAAGAGATGTAAAGATGTCATGCCTGTAATAAAGATCCTTGCCATTTTAAAGGGTTAAAGATGATGATGATGATAATAATGATCCTAATGATAATGTTGAAAAATAGAAGATGAAGAAGACTGAATGGTGATTAGACAGGATTGTCATGATAGCACTGTGGACAGATCTGTAGATGCTCAGAACTTCTATTCAATAGTTGTATGAGCTTAAAAAGGCTGATCGCGCCCATTCTATGTTGATTAACCACACATTTTTTTTTCCTTAGTGAAACGTTCATGCCTAGTGGCTCCAGGCTGCTTACCCATAATACACAGTCATTCACAAAGAAGATAGAGAAGGAGAAGAAGCAGAAGCCATAAAAGTAGGTGCAGCAAGAGGGGGAAGATAAATGTGAAATGAAAGTTGTAGTTTTAAAAAATCTTACTAGCCAACATACTGACAATACATTCTTTCTTATTCCTTTTCTCTATTTCTTAAAAAAACAATTAGAAATGAATGGCTTTACATTCTCACTTTTTCAATATTTCCCGATATAAATTACTTTTGCAAATATTTTTGAATGACAACTCATTAAAATCTTTTTTGATTGATTTATTAGTTCTGCAAATTCATTTTATTCCAATCCAGGTTTTAACTCTTTCAGTCCCAGAAATACCAAGTGGTTGGCCAAGCGAGGCAATAAATGAAAAACTAAATTCCTAGATTCACTGTTTCCACACGATTAAAGACACAAGACATCTTTAAAAAAGAAATACAGTCTGTCTCATAAAAAAAAAAAAAAGATGTTTAACACACATAAAAATTATCAGAAATTAATAAATTGCAGCTGCTGTGTTTTTTAGAACATAAACAGTTACACCTGTAGCAACCCAGTGGGTAACATATTTGCCTGCAGGCCTGGTGTAATGAAGATTGCTAACAACTGACATGGGTTCCTAGATAAACACAACTTTACATGATCATCAGGAAAGTGTCTGGGAGGTAAAGTTAGCTGGCGCAATACTGACCTTTCTTATACAAGTAACACATAGCACATATGATGCTAGAGTCATGTTTTTATTGATAAATCAGCATTCTATGGGCAAAGTGGTCAACATTATGCAGGTCAACTTTACTAGATAAGACATTGCCTGGTACCGATTTTAGTTTGGGGTAATCTGGGAGCTAAAATTATTTTTTTTAAATCCATCAAGATGTGAATTTGAACCAAAGACCTTAAGGCCAGCAAGCAAACATCTAGCCACTACATTAAGGACAATCTGATATTTGTCTTTGGTATTTTATTCTTGTACATATTTGACACTTTTTAACAAATAACATTCAAAAGAACAAAAGAGAAAAAAAAAAAAATACATAAATTATATGAGAAAATCAAACACAGCAACAATAAAAGTGCAACATCTGACAGATGAAGGCCTCAAACTTGGTAAATTACCTTGTTGAAGGTGTCCACATCCTTCATTCTGCTTTCTACCTGAGCTGTCTGTTTCAGTCGTTGCCAGACATTTCGCATGGTACAGTGTGTCAGCGTTACTCCTGCAAGGTCAGTCTGCAAGACAGATCAGTTTTATACACATTTGAAACGTGAATAAACAAATTAGGAAAAGCTTGTAGAAAAAAAAGTTTTCTAAGATTTTTATTCTTCTCAGATTAGTTTCATACAAAATTGAAATGTGAATGAACAAATTAGGAAAAGCTTGCTAAAAACTGAGATGAGGTTTCCAAGATTTATAGACTCTTCTTAGAATAGTTTCATAAAAATTTGAAATGTGAATGAACAAATTAGGAAAAGCTTGCTGAAAACTGAGATGAGGTTTCTAAAATTTATAGATTCTTCTTAAATTAGTTTCATATAAATTTAAAATGTGAATGAACAAATTAGAAACATTTTGATGAAAACTGAGATGAGGTTTCTAATAAATATAGACTCATCTTAGATTAGTTTCATAAAAATTTGAAAGGTGAATAAACAAATTAGGGAAGGCTTGTTGAAAACTGAGATGTAGTTTCTAAGATTTATAGACTCTTCTTGGATTCGTTTCATACAAATTTGAAATGTGAATGAACGAATGAGGAAATGTTTGTTGAAAACTGAGATGTAGTTTCTAATATTTATAGACTCTTCTTAGATTAGTTTCATTTAAATTTGAAATGTGAATGAACGAATGAGGAAATGCTTGTAGAAAAGAGAGATGTTTCTCAGATTTTATTGTATTCTTTATATGCCAGTGGCACATTGGGCACATAATGCTATAGTGCATTTCAAAATGCATGCCTTCACACTTTAACTAGCATCTAGAAAACTCCTGTACAGAACAACAAATATTTTTGCTTGTGACCTTAGATTTCCCATGTCCTTATATTTCTAAAATTGACAATTTGTCATATGATATGTTCTTAAAGCTGTGAATTTCTTTTATCTTTGTTTGACTTATCATTTCTGTACTCCTAAAAAATATAATATAGAGTAACTGACATTATTCACATGTGCAGCGATGCGTGCTGATTATTTTGACTGCCTATTCTCCATTCAATAAAGAATATGCAAAATTGCAGGGGACTAATGCTGCAGATGACCATCTCTGAGTGAAATACCTATAAAATGCATGTTATTTTATGTTTTTAAAAGTTTTCCTTACTCAATTTACAGTAAGCAATCTGATTGTTTGCTTTAAATGGATGTCTGTTTTTTCATACACCGCAAATAAGGTAAAATTAAAAACTAGATGTTTGTTTACTTTAAAAATAAAATCATACAAGGAGGTGATTATTAACAGGATGCATGCCAAATTACAACAACTCACATGAATGGTTATTGACTTCACAGATTTTTGAACTAACTTCAAAGATTTTTGAACTGACTGAACAGATTTTTGAACTGACTGAACAGAATTTTGAACTGACTGAACAGATTTTTGAACTGACTGAACAGATTTGTGAACTGACTGAACAGATTTTTTAACTGACTTTACAAATTTTTGAACTGACTGAACAGATTTTTGAATGACTTAACAGATTTTTGAACTGACTTAACAGATTTTTGAAGCTAGGCAGGACTTTTGGAATGAACTACTGACATGGTTTTATAGACTAACCGACTCTGACTGGTTGATGTGGTCAGTATCATGCCTGTTTCCTTTACTTCTTAAGAGTTACTGTCCAGATTACAGCCCTAATATAAGCAGCTAAATGTTGGACAGTATAAAATGTATATGGACACATGGACAAAATAAGACTGAATTTGTATTATAGAAATAAAGATTAGAACAGAACAAAAGAGATCTTCTGTTATAAAATGAAGACATCTAATGCAAGTAAGCTCTGTTACTAGAAATTTGAGAGTTCTTGTATTTTATATAGAACCAGTTTTTTTTTCCTCCATCTTTCCAGGGCCTCACTGTATGGAAAACAAAAATAGGCTGACTACCTTCCCAACAAGCATGTCATAGGAGTCAACTAAATAGGGGCATCCTTGAAGTCAGAGTAAATCTTTCTTAGGGGCAAGGAATCAAGAGTCTTCATACAGGTGTGCTTGCAACATTCAGGTTCTTGAACAAAACTAAAGAACTTTCTGCCAGAGCTTACAGCTGGTAAATATGAAGAAGAAGAAGAACCAATTTTAACATACTGCTGTGAATTCCAGACAATTATTAAACAAGCCAAAACATTTTTCATTCCTTTCAAGACACTATCTGGTATACATTTTAGGCTGGGTCAACCAGGCAGCCAAGATAAATTTTGAATAAAATCTGAATTAATGTGGATCTGAACCAAAGACCTTTGTGCTGGCAGGCAAGCAACCAGCCACTATGCTGCCAATTCCAGATTTCTGAGATAAATGTTGTAAATACTTTGAACATCCATAGTAAATAGCAACAATTACCTGGAAACTACTAATGAAAATGTAACACTATCCCAGCAATTTGGATCACACTGGGAGAAATTCGATAGGAAATACTGATAAAGAAGAAAAGTACTAAGGACAAATTAAGAGCTGAACGTTTGAGAAGAACCATGTCAAACACATATAATGGCAACAATAGCCCTTAAATCACGTAAGAAGCATTTATGCAGTGACTGGTTTCATAAGCAATGACTGGTTTCATAAGCAATGATTGGTTTCATATGCAATGACTGGTTTCATATGCAATGACTGGTTTCATAAGCAATGACTGGTTTCATATGCAATGACTGGTTTCATATGCAATGACTGGTTTCATATGCAATGAGGATGATGTGTTAAATCAATTAAAACAGTCAAACAATTATATGCTGCAACAAACCTGGCCATTTTCATACAGGTTCATCTCCTTAAAGATGATTGGATGCTTGTTTAATTCTTTTGCTGCATGCTCTATTATTGTCTCAATGATCAGAGAAGCTGGGAGTGAACCTACATTTCAAAACATTTAATGAATATTAAAAAGTCTTAAAATTACAGAACAGTTAATAACTATTTCTAGTTAGGAAATGGAATTATTACTTCTGGGTACACAGCCTCTTGATTAAAAGAAATAAAAACCATCATGTGTTACCATTTAAAGTAATCATCATCATCATCATGTACCACTTCTGCCGTTAAGCGCCGTGGGGAGGAATAATTTGCGATCCAGTGCACGTTGGCTGCCACTGGCTATTGTCATGCCGTGAAGGCTTAGAGTGTCTTTAATATTGTCGATCCATGTTTTCCGCGGCCGTCCTCTTGCTCTTTTAGTTGATATTCTGAGATGTAGTGCTTGTGATGGTATTTGATCTTGCTGCATTCTAACAAGATGGCAAAACCACTTGATCTGCTGTTTCTCGATGAATGTAGTACAAGGTGTCGTTCCCACAATTTGCATTTAAAGTAATACATGACCTTGAAACCCCACTTCCCCTGTCCTTCAAAACAAAAATTCAAAATTTTTTTGGGTGAGAAATAAAACATTAGGCAGCTTAGTCTAAATCTATATTTACTCGCTGAGGACGTGCTGATACATCAGCATTTACAGGACTGTTTCACAAGGGAAAGTAACTAGATTTAGTTTTCTTGCAGCCACATGGTTAGTGTGACTGAAATATCTTACCCGACTCCTTTTAATTTCTTTCATCAGAGTTTGTTTCCAATCCTAGCCTTTTTTAGTATTTATGCATTTCATTGTTTTTACTTCCATGAAATATGACATATTCTTCTGCATATCGACATCTCACAGGCCTCAGATTGGACAGTTTCATTCTATACAAAAGAGATGCACAGGTTTGAACTCCAGTAAACTGCCCACAGGTCTAGATCAAGTGCGGTGCCAAGCAATGTCGATTCTAAGATATCTGATGGATACCTATTAGCAACATCCATCCACAGACTTGTCATTCTCGTCCAGGTTCCCAGTGGACAGCACCTGTATGAGATGAGAATGTTCAGACAAAGTAACCTAAGAATGTTAAATATTAGAGTCATAAAAGATATAATGTTTTGCAAACAATGTACCAATGAAGCATTTACCGTATACTAGAACAGCAAATGTACAGGAACATGGAGAGATTTACAAAAACATTTCACAAAAGGTAAATTATATATTTACATACAGGATATATTTTTAATGACTGTATTTTTGTTGTTGAAAATTTTGTTATTCCTATTTTTGTAATTACTGTCTGTGGAGTTAATGCAACATATGCTGCTGTAATGGGTCTTATTCGGGGTACTGTTTTCCACATTACAGCTCTATTCACTATCAGTTCTACTGGTTTAATTGCTAACAGTATTAGGATGAGGCACTTGAGTATCAGGAATTAGCATCATAAATTGTTGAACAAGCACATTCGAATACCTATCACCATTGAGAAACACATGATCAACCAAAAATACTCTTTCTTCAATAAGTAACAAAATTATAGCTACGACCAATTACTAAAACACGTGTATAAAGCAATAAAATACTAAACTAAGGATTACATGGTGCTTGAAACATGACATAATACAACAATTTAATGAAGGTGTGCAAACAAATGATTTAAAAAAATATTTCTTTAACATTTTAATCAAGTAGAGTTGTTGCAGCAAAATATAGAAAATGTCTTTAACAGAGTAAAATAATCGTGCTTTTATTTGAAGCTGTCCTTTTGTTTTTTCCACATAGACCATATCTTATGGCACTGACCATCATAGAAATACTGTCAGATCAAAGATGTAGCCTCAGAAAGTTCCCATAATTTGTGTATTGTGCTGTGTCAAAGAATGGGTTCCAGGAATATTTCCAACAACTTTATAAATGTTGGCAAAAGTGTGCAGTTGCCAAATGTAACTACTCTGAACAAAATGTAATGTAAACAGTTGCATTATTACTTATATCTTCACAATAAACAAATTCTAGGAGCTGTTTGAACCTACTTTGTAGAATCCCCCCATACCAAGTAAGACATAAAACTACATCTTCTTTCTTGGTCACACCCTGCTTCTCTTCCTCGGCAACTATTTTTTTTAAGTTCTTTTTTAAACTTTAGGAATAATATACTTGACTAAGTATAGGCTAAATTTTATGGAAACAAAAAGAAAGAAAAAATACAGTGGTTCTAGAAAACTACATTTTCTTTCTTGGTCACACCCTGCTTATCTTCCTCTGCAACTACTTTTTTTTTCAAATTCTTTTTTTTATTGTAGGAATAATCTACTTTACTAAGTATAGGCTAAATTTTATGGAAACAAAAAGAAAGAAAAAATACAGTGGTTCTAGAAAGGCTGCAAATGAAAGATAGAACTACTGAAATAAATAAAGAAGAGACAAAAACCTGGCCACATTAAAAGACATAAAACACTTTTAAAAACCATATTGAAGGGAAAGGTCAAGAGCAAGACGTTGCTGGATTGAATTAGTCTGTCTTACTGTACTTAAGATGTACATATATACACAATATGTTGACAGATGTACCAATACATATCTAATGTTTATGGTGCATTGTCTGCAACTGAAAGAGTTACAAAGTGTACAACAGGCTTAAACTGAGTTAATTGAGGACCTATGCTCCATTGGAAGATCATTGGCAGACAAAGAAAAATTGCCCTAATTACTGATCTTCTGTTCACTATATTATAAGGACACAATATATATGACAAGGCAGATGTGGTCAAGGCCCTTTAGGAACAAGCAACGGAATCAATAGAGAAAGAAGATTATTATGACCTGGAGAGAATGAGGCACCTGGGTGTAACCAGAGGGTCTGGCCGGCTCATTACCCTAGTGGGAAAGACAAGATGAACATATAACCAGATTGTGACCAGTACCATCAGTATTGGAACTCTGCCTTGGCTGCCGAAGATGAGGACAGAACACAAATGGGAATGCCCTGTGCTGTGTTGTCAATTCTTGACTCAACTCAACTCAACTTAAGGACACTGTACTACCTTTTAAAAAAAGATATTCAAGTCCGTTTAAAGTCTAGCAACAAACAATACTGTTGTAACATTCTCCTGCCCCTACATACCTTGGTCTAGTGAATGCAACAACTCCTCGATCATGATAGGTGGTCTAAATCCATTGTCAGCAAAGATCTCAAGATCAATGCTATTCATCTTGCCATCACGGTTTAAGCCAGCCTGCATTATTTTAACATAGGTGGATTATTATTATGAATGCAATCTTCCAAATTAAATACATAATATTACAAATACATTAACACACACAAATACTTTACTTTAAAACACTAACAAAAAGAACGCATTGTATTACAAAACAATAAGAAAAATAGTACACAGTATCGTAACATATTAATGAAAGAGGTAGTATACAATCATAATCTAAAAAAAAAAATGGAATGCTTAATGCGCTAAAAGCGATGGCACCAGCAGACAAGGAACAGAAAATTCTCTATACACATTATCAGCAACTGATTATTTCTGTGACAGTGAACGGTTAGAGAAGCTGAAATGCATACAAAATGAAGCCCTGCAAGTCTTTCTGGAATGTACGTGGTGAAACGCCAACTGCCTGCATGCAGCATATTACTGGCATTGCTGTCCATGTACAAATGTTACAAGGTATTGCAGGCAAAAATATACCTTGAAATCCCAATGGACAGGGAAAAACTACATGAGGCCTTATGGAATAGCAAAGGAGATAGGCTGAATAGAGGCAGCTCTTGGATGGCACAAGCAGAAGTTGCTCAGCTGCTTTCCCTTTGCTGGCTGCTGAAAAAAGAGACTGAGCAAGTGCGGAAATGTCCCAAGCGCAGTGATGTCATTTCTTGATTCAAGCATTCATTCATTAACAATAGGAATGCATAATACTTCAACATAGTAGCTCAAATAATAACAATATTAGTAACAATAATTATTTTACTGTGTGTAGATTCTTTATTCAATACCTTGTATCGTGCAATCAGAGGGAACCGCTTGCCAATAAGTTTCATGTTGGTGCTCATACTGACACATACACGAACAGGTCTGAGGACATAAAATAATTAAAGTTTTTGTTCTTCTTCTTCTTTTGTCAAAATCTGCGGCAACCGAGCCAGGGCGCGCTCAGTCGCTTCATATGTCGTGATGTTATGAAGTCTCAAGTTGTCCGTGACTCCTTCAATCCATCTTCTTCTTGGTCTTCCCCTGCCTCTTGGTGTTTCGATTTTCATGTTGTATGCTCTTGATGCTGGCATTGTTGGTTCCATTCTCATTAGGTGACCAAACCATTTCATTCTTTGCTTCTCAATAAATTTAACGATGGGTATGGTTCCAATAGTTCTTGTAATCACATCGTTTCTCACTCGATCTCTTCTGGTTTTATTCGCAGCCATTCTCAAACATCTCATTTCACAGGTGGTTAGTCTTCACTCGTGTTCTTTTGTTAATTTTGTTAAAATTTGTTAAATATATATAATACAGAAGAGTAATTGTGATATATATATAGGGAACTGCAGTTCTAGTGGTGGACTGCTGGTGTTGGTACCTTCTGAGGCTACCTTGGGCATTTACTGCATGTTTTAAGCTCTTGAATTTGGCAGGAAATGATCTCTTTTACTAGTTTTGAATCGTTACAAAGCATTTTTAATGCTTTTCATGGGTGTAGGTAATTAGCATCTATGGTGTGACCTGTTTGTGGTGAATCTGGAATTATGACTAAGGATTCACATCTAAAACACTCCTGCTTGCGTGCATGTGTGTGCGTGCGCCTCTTACGATGAATCTAGCACATTGTTATCTTATTTAATACAACTATACAACTATATTGTTAGCAGTAAGAATAAAAACATTTCATTTACTATTTATATTTTACCGCCCTAAAAATCTTTCTGCTCCCAAACGTTTGCCATCCTGTGCAGCTGCACATGCCTAACCATGGCCCTGCACTAGACAACTTAAAAATGCAAATCGAGTTACTGCACCATGGAAGCAGGTCGGGTTTCTGCCTAAGAGCTAGGGTGATCATAATATCTTGAGTTGAAAATGGGACATCCTACTAATATCTGGAGCTGCAGACATCCTACTAATATTTTTAGCTGAAAATGAGACATCCAAAGCAAGTCACTTTAACCCCACCCCCTTCTTTCTGGATCATTTGTTTTAAAGGGTTAATATACACTTAACAATGGTTTTAACGAAACAAATGCTCTTTAACTGCACTTAAAATAAACGCGCTGCAGTGAAAATTCCTATCAATACATTTCAAGCATTAAAAGTATTTTAAAAACTATGAAACCTAATAAGATCTACATATATGACTACAAGCGTATTTTCTGTTCTTGAGCTAATTCCTAGTTTTGTATAAAACAGGACAATTGGTGTTTTATGGGTGTCCTGACAGGGTGGCTGTTGCACCCATAGATAAAAAAAAACATGGACTGTCTCTGTAAAAACAGGACATATGGTCACCCTACTGAAGGCAAAATAAAGTTTATAGTTATGATCTCAAACTCCCATCACTG
This sequence comes from Candidula unifasciata, assembly GCA_905116865.2. Lineage (NCBI taxonomy): Eukaryota > Metazoa > Mollusca > Gastropoda > Stylommatophora > Geomitridae > Candidula > Candidula unifasciata. The sequence continues at coordinate 35,407 of CAJHNH020001868.1, forward strand.
TGGCTAGAGAATCAAACTAGAGTGACAGTTTTGTGGGTCACTGATAAGTAGAGTCAATGCCAAGAAAGACGTAACAATAAATATATATATATATATATATATATATGAATATATGTATATATATATATATATATATATATATATATATATATATATATATATATATATATATATATATATATATATATATATATATATATATATATATATATATATATAAATCAATGTTTGTGTGTTTGTTTGCCCCCTATAGACTCGGAAACTACTGAACCGATTTAGCTGAAATTTTCAGGATATGTTTGTTTTGATACCGGGTTTTGAACCATCGTGGTTTGAAATTCAACCTGTCACTGTTAGAGATAGGTGACCACAATTTATGCCATAATATTCGCAACTAATATTTATAACTTTAGTGATTTCTAATTATAGCCACGTTAGTAATTGCGCATGCGCCGCCGTAGTCAGAATGCAAGGCTTCCGCCATTTGCCGGCGAGTTACGTGCAGCCAACGCCTTCTCTAATACATAGAGTAGGTCGAGATACAGCAAACAAGACTATCTCTATATTTACCACAATAACCATATTAAACACGATTTCTATTTTCTGTTTTCTTTCTTCAAACAAACTTTGATGGGGGGGAGGCGGGGGGCAATCAAGGACTATCTCGACGTCGGCGCAGACAGTGACTGCGACATTAACTTTATTAACCGTGTTAGACACGTGCGATTTCTATTGTTGTGCTGTTACAATAATATATCTGGAGTATCTGTCTACGAGAAAACAATTGCCTGCGGTTTTGAATTGTGTTTTAATCAGGACACATTAGTAGGGACACACATCTCTAATAGTTGAGTTTTCTGTGGCTGCTTGGTCGAATGGTTAAAACACTGGGTTCCTGAGCGGGTGACCTGGGTTCGAATCCGCAGTAGTTAATTTTTTTTTTTTACCCCGGACTAAAATAATATCCTCATCTGCTCTGTCATGGTGACAGCACTAGCCATGTTGCCTTAATATTTAAAAAAAAAAAAAAAAAAGACAAGTAAATGGGTAAACCATTTGATAATTAAATTTGACCATTTCGCATACTTATGATTGCATTTTTAAACTTTCCGATTGCATGGTTACGCTGAAATTTTATAGATTTTCATTTATTTTCATTTAGATTTAGTTATTTCGTCTGCGTTGTAATTTTGGGCTGTGCTGTTTACCATGGCGTTCATTTCCTAATTATGGTTTTTTTTTTTCCTGTGTTCATTTGCTTTTCAAGTTTTTTTTTTCTCCCAACTACTTCAATGAGGGAAAGAGTTGTCAGTAAATTTGGGGGGGGGGGGGGGGGGGGGGGGGGGGGGGGGGGGGGGGGGAAACTATTTACTGAGAGAGCTTTAAATCACAGTAACTGCTTTACCCACTTAAAGTAGCAGCAGCAGTAATAGTTGTGGTTGGGCTGTTACACCATAGTGCTCTCATGTGAAAACCGCCGGTAAGGTTATGGCGTTCTTCTGTAGGCAAGTGAAATTATACATCCTAACCTGACCAGTCTGTGGCGACAGCACTAGCCATGCGGAACCAAATCTTCTGGCTCACGACTCTCTGTCTACTCCGATGGTAACACAGATAGCAGTGACATTATTTTAGTAGTTGTACTGGTAGTTGAAGGATGATGTGGTAAATATTACACTAGCCCCATTCACTACCTATTACAATTCCTGCTCCCCATTTTAGTCCAGATGAACAGGGATGTCAATGTCAGTTACAGCAACAACAACAAATATCGCCAGGTAATGATTTTCAAATATTTCGAAGAGGGAGAGAGCAGTAGTCGGTGGAAGAGGGGAGGGGAGGGGGGTAATGACTTAAATTTAAGAGAACTTAAAAAGCTTTACACGTGATTTTCAAGTTCTCATTTCCTAATTTGTTTATATTTTACTAACGCTACCTCCGCTTTTCTATTTTTTACGACTTACTTTGTTATTTACAAGTACAGTTGTAGCTTTACTTCCGTCTGCTATAAAAATACAAACAGCTTAAGCATGTGATAACCAAATAACCACTTTTGTTACCGTGCTAATAGCACCATTTAAACGACCACTAATATAAAGACACAATTATATGGTGCGTGTTCAAAAGTTGAAAAACCAGACTATCTATCTTATCTATATCTATATATATAAAAATCAATGTTTGTGTGTTTGTTTGCCCCCTATAGACTCGAAAACTACTGAACCGATTTAGCTGAAATTTTCAGGATATGTTTGTTTTGATACCGCATGTTGAATCATCATGGTTTGAAATTCAACCTGTCACTGTTAGAGATAGGTGACCACAATTTAAGCCATAATATTCGAAACTAATATTTATAATTTTAGTGATTTCTAATTATAGCCACGTTAGTAATTGCGCATCCACCGTGCAGCCAACACCTCCTCTAATACATAGAGTAGGTCGTGGTACAGCAAACAAGACTATATCTATATCTGTGCAGGCAGTGATTGCCACAATAACTATATTAGACACGATTTCTATTTTCTTTTTTTTTTTTTCAAACATCATTCGATGAGTTGAAAAGTAGCATGGATTGGTAGGGAAAAAGAGGGGGGGGGGGCATCAGGGACTATCTCGACGTCTGCGCATACATTGACTGCGACATTAACCGTGTTAGACACGTGCGATTTCTTTTGTTGTGCAGTTTCATTAATATATTTAATATCTGTCTATGAGAAAACAATTGCCTGCTGTTTTGAGTTGTGTTATAATCGGGACACGGCAGACACTTAAAATAGTTAAATTCTCTTTTCGTTGATTCGATTAAGTGGCTGCTTGGTCGAATGGTTAGAACACTGGGTTCCTGTGCGGGAGACCAGGGTTCGAATCCGCAGTAGTTAATTTTTTTTTTTACCCCGGACTAAAATAATATCCTCATCTGCTCTGTCATGGTGACAGCACTAGCCATGTTGCCTTAATACTTTTTAAAAAAAAAGTCAAGTAAATGGGTAGACCATTTGATAATTAAATTTGACCATTTCACATACTTACGATTGCATTTTAAAACTTTCCGATTGCATGGTTACGCTGAAATTTCATAGATTTCCATTTATTTTCATTTAGATTTAGTTATTTCATCTGCGTTGGAATTTTAAGCTGTGCTGTTTACCATGGCTTTCATTTCCTAATTATGGTGTTTTTTCCTGTGTTCATTTGCTTTTCAAGTGTTTTTTTTTTCCCAACTACTTCAATGAGGAAAAGAGTTGTCGGTGAATTTAGGGGGGGGGGGGGGCAAACTATTAACTGAGACAGCTTTAAGTCACAGTAACTGCTTTACCCACTTAAAGTAGCAGCAGTAGTAATAGTTGTGGTTGGGCTGTTACACCATAGTGCTCTCATGTGAAGACCGCCGGTAAGGTTATGGCGTTCTTCTGTCGGCAAGTGAAATTATACATCCTAACCTGACCAGTCTGTGGCAACAGCACTAGCCATGCGGAACCAAATCTTCTGGCTCACGACTCTCTGCCTACTCCGATGGTAACACAGATAGCAGTGACATTATTTTAGCTACTGTGGTGGTGGTCGTGGTAGTAGTTGTACTGGTAGTTGAAGGATGATGTGGTAAATATTACACTAGCCCCATTCACTACCTATTACAATTCCTGCTCCAAATTTTAGTCCAGATGGACAGGGATGTCAATGTTAGTTACAGCAACAACAAAATATCGCCAGGTAGTGATTTTCAAATCCTTTGAAGAGGGAGAGAGCAGTAGACGGTGGAAGAGGGGAGGGGAGGGGGTAATGACTTAAATTTAAGAGAACTTAAAGAGCTTTACACGTGATTTTCAAGTTCTCATTACCTAATATGTTTATATTTTACTAACACTACCTCCGCTTTTCTATTTTTTACGACTTACTTTGTTATTCTCAAGTACAGTTGTAGCTTTACTTCCGTCTGCTATAAAAATACAAACAGCTTTAGCATGTGATAACCAAATAACCATTTTTGTTACTGTGCTAATAACACCATTTAAACAACCACTAATATAAAGACACAATTATAAGGTGCGTGTTCTAAAGTTAGAAAACCATACTATCTCTATATCTGTGCAGAGAATGATTGCGACATTAACTATATTAGACACGTGCGATTTCCATTTTTTTTTTTTTCCCAAAAACCTTGATGAGGGAGAGAGTAGTAGGTGGATTTAGTTGTGCTGTGATGGGGGGGGGGGGGGGGGTGGGGGGGGGGGGGGGGGGGGGGGGGTGGGGGGGGGGGGGGGGGGGGGGGGGGGGGGGGGGCGGGGGGGGGGGGGGGGGGGGGGGGGGGGGCCGCGGCGGGGATCAAAGACTATCTCTATATCTGAGCAGACAATGATTGTATTAGACACGTGCGATTTCTATTTTCTTTCATTTCCATTTAGCCAAACTATGCCACAGCAACGCGTGGCCGGTACAGCTAGTATATATATATTTATATATATATATATATATTATATATATATATATATATATATATAGTATAATATATATATATTTGTTACGTCTTTCTTGGCATTGACTCTACTTATCAGTGACCCACAAAACTGTCACTCTAGTTTGATTCTCTAGCCACAGTGATGGGAGTTTGAGATCATAACTATAAACTTTATTTATATATATATATAAATATATATATTTATTTATTTTTCTGCCCTGGGAGAATTAGTTTAAAGAAAACAAAAACAAAAACAACATTTTATTGTTATCTCTCTTTAAATGTTAAGTCTGGACAGTAACTTTCATCTTCTTTTAACAGTGGGAGCCATGACCGTGTAGTATCTAGAATAATGTTTCTTACAGTGGGTGCTACTGCCTTTCTGAAACTACCGGATGTAAATTTGCCTAGCAAAACCACACAACAGCCAGGGGCTGTCGAGGTTGGTTCTGCAACAACCTGTATAGGATACGCAACTAACCTTAACTGCCTTTCTGAGGGTGCGGGGATGGCCAATGAGGTCAAGTGTGAAACTGTGGAGGTGGTAGAATGGCACAGGAAAGTGGTATGAGCTTCATAGGTCAAGTGTGAAACTGTGGAGGTGGTAGAATGGCACAGGAAAGTGGTATGAGCTTCAGGTGCAGGTGGGAGCAATGATTAAACACAAGGCAGCGGTGGAAACAAAGAAGAAGTAGAAGAAGAAGGAAAAAGAACATTTTCATTAACTATCCTGGGCAAAGCTTGGCATTAAATATAATGTTTGCATAAACCAATCAGGACTCACTTTGTGATCTTTTCAACATCTGCCATGTATACTTCCCAGAAAATTTGCTGGTACCAGTTTTAGGCTGGTTCAGCCTAGAGGTCCAGGTAAATAGAGGACTCTTTATCACATTATAGGGAATATTGGGCACATTTTTAATTAAAATGTAAAGGAGACTTGTCCATGCCTTGAGGCACATTGGACACTAGTCCTAGATATATCTTTTACAGACCAATCGTCACTCATTAGGTGATTTGGTCAACATCAAACCAGCCACCTTTACTTCCCAGCACTTTATTTGGCACCCATTAAGGCTGGGTCAACCTGGGTGTCAAGGTTACATTTTTGAAAAAAAAAGTCTGCTTCCATTTGGATTTGAACCCTTGACCTGTTGATTTGCAGGCAAGGATCTAGCTGCTACACCATGGCAGCTCCACAAGAGGTAAAGGTCAATCATAATAATCTGCGTTGTTGAGGATTCAAACCAAAAACCTTTTGGCTGGCAACAGCAAACATCTAGCCACTGTGCTAGTCCAGCTTCCCATATGGTAATGAAATTCAGTAGTAAATATACAAATAGCTGTGATACCTTTTTGTGACATAACTGCCTAGTGTGGCTGCTGCGGCCATGACACTAGAGTAGAGGGCCTTTCCTCCAAATGCCCCACCAACACGGCAACCAATCAAATTGATGCTGTTTAATAAAGTGAACCACAATTTATGTGAGAAAGTTTAACATGTAATTTAAATCAATGTTATTTATCATCATCGCCATCATCTTTCACCTTTCACCCTCAAACATCTTGGGGAGGATAGTAGGTAGCCTACCTCTCTTTTCCCCCTCTCTTGCATGCATTCATATACACACACAAACCCACACATGTCTGTAAATTGTATGTGTCCACACACACACACACATAGACATATATGTGTTTGTGTGTGTTTACACACATATATATGTGTGTGTGTACACACAAACACACATAAACTCATAATGGCTAAACTAAATCTTAGTGATTAACTGATAACTTGAAAATGCCTCAGAAGTTATTACATAGTGTTTTCTGTTAGTTAATTATTCTGTAAACGGGAAGACAGAAATCATAATTCATACTTACAAGGTACGGGGTATATGTGAACACAAGGTACGGGGTATAGGTGAAAAAAGACACTTATTGGATATAAGTAAATGTAAGATACTTGCTAGATATAATGAAAACAAATACTTGATGTTAATTAATATAAGTTACTTATTGGATATTTACCGGACATAATTGGGAGTTTTTGTGGTGAAGTGGCTGTGGAGGTTGTGGGTTCAGATCTGCATGGAGTGTTGTTTTTTTTGTTTTGTTTTTTAAACAGACTTTGGCTTCAGGCCTCAGACTGGTTCTAGGTAACAGTCCTGGTGAGTAGACATGGGCTGGCAAGATGCTGACGACCACATCAACAACCAAGTGCTGATTGGTCTTAAAATGTAGGTCTAGCACTATACGCCCCATACATCTAAGGGTATGGAAATTGGTCCTTTTACTGATATAAGTTAATATAAGATACTTACTAGGTATAAATGAATATCTGATACTTACTGGAGATAAATTAATATAATACACTGGAAATAAGTGAGTGTAACATACAAACTGGATATAAGTGAGTATAAGCAACTTACTGGATACAAATGAGGATTATTTCACTACAAAACTACATAACTCACTAGTTCAATGGTTTGCCAATAATGTCAGCTGAGGACTTCTGAGTCATGTCTGGCATTTGCGTGGATGAATATACATCTATGCCATCCTCTGTGGGCACAGCTACAGAAACCTGAGTTTAAAATGAATGAATGAATAAATTAATTTAAAAATATAATCTCCATATCCAGTGAAAACCAGTGAAATGTCTCGCAACAGTGAATTTTCAACATTAACAGTAATGGGCCAGGGTTTCACTCTGCCATTAAGATGCATGACCTGTTATCAGATATTTTTTTATGACTTATTTTATTAACTCTCTAAATGCCACTAAAGACACCATATGCCTGGTGTTAACTCATTGCACCGCATATTTTCTTAATTCTCTCAGTCAGAGGTTGTTGTTATACTGATAAACTCTTATCCAGAATTTTACTTTAATAACTCTGTCATCCAATTGTATGATTTTTAACTCCTCCAGATGAAAGTATGAATTACCTATGGACTCCTTGTAATAGAAAGTTCTCCTTCTTCTTCTTCATGCTCATTAGAAGTAAACTCTGGTAGAAACTTCTGGTTGTTCATCCACTTCTAGACTTAAGTCTTGTCTTGGAAACTAAATTTTGTGTAAACATGCATTTTACAGATCTGACTTATTTGTATGCAGACTGTTGGTTCCTCGCCTCTCAGGCAAATACATTTCAACCTCGAAGGGAAACATTCCTAATTAGTCAACTCTTACGACATGCTTGTTAGGGAGCTGTGGGTCTATTCTTTTTTCCCCTCAGAATGGATCCACAGAAAAACACTGGGGATAGAATTAACTAAAGTGACAGCTTTCTGAGTCTATCATTCAGACAGAACAACTAAAATTAGATTTCTAAGAGCATACATCTTTCCCACTGCAACATATGCCTGTGGGACCTGGACACTTACTAAACAAGCTGAACAGTGCAAAAATACCTTTGAATACAAATGTTATAGACAGATTTTAAGAATATCATTGGTAAGAAAAAGAACAAATGCATTCATACTTCAAGAACTGAATATTAAAAAAAGTTGGCAATTTAGAGACGATAAAACACAGACAATTGAAATATTTTGGTCACTTGAAACATCACAAAAGTTTGGAGAGAACAATAATGGAGGGGTATATGCCTGGAAAGAGGGGAAGAGGAAGGCCAAAGAGAAGATGGGTGCAAGATGTGGCGGATGTTCTCCAGATAGGTGTATCAGATGCAGAACATCTTGCATGTGATCGAGAAGTTTTCCGGAAGGTTGTTATGGAAGCAAAGTTCTGCAAAGGACATGCTACTGGCTGACAGCTATCTGACGCTAACATAGATAAGATGGTTCTAAAGTGAAGAATAAAATGTGTGCAAATTATTGAAGTTAACTGTATTTCAAAGCATATCAATTACTGCCTACAACTAAGCAAGAAAATTAACTTAACCCGTTGGCAATGGTCAGTTACTGGGAGACTGTGGAGTGGTGATGCTGGATTTGGGAATGTCTGCTATGACTGTGAAGTCCAATGCGGGACTTGCAGTCTCTAACCAGTAAGTGCTGCCTTCCGTGTTGTGTCGAAGCTATTAAGCGACACTGGGGTAACCTCTCTAGGGAACAGGCCTGGGCATGTTGAATTTGAGTACAGGCTGTTGCCCAGGCAGCAAGTATCCCCTCTATGCTTCGCTGGTGATACCAAGGAGAGGGGAGGGCCAATATAGCCTGGCACAGAAGATGTTGCCAAAATATCCATTGCAATTTGACTTAAGCAATGATTCCATTTTGTGGCTTCTCAACAAATAACTGAAAGTGATTCTTGAAAAGTGTTTTGAAAATTTCTGCTGTAGCAGATATACAGACAGCCAGGACTTTTCCCCCTGATGGTACACAACAGTACACAGTACCAGCACCGTTTTTAGACATCACTTTTTTTTTAGCAAGTGTTCAGCAATGAAAATTTTAGGACAGAAGGGCTTGAAAATAATATTAAATGTCTGGCTAAAGAAACTATAACAGCTGGCATAATAGATAGAAAGTGAGCAAGGGAAAGGCAAAGAAATGAATACTTTGGGCCTTATGAATGGGGGTGAGACAAGAGCACTGACCTGATCCCTGATTCTGGTGACTGTGTGAGATTGTAAAACCTTACCATCTATGCTTATCTAAAGGGCACACAATGATGATGATGATCAATATACTAAGAGAGGCTAAGTGCCAAAAACAATTTAGAAGAGTTATAAATAAAATAACTACTTTGTGTGTGTGAAGTTAAGAGAGGTACAAAATTCAAAATACAAGATAAGATACCTGGTTTTCAATGTAGTAGTAGTATTGTCCCCCTTCATAGATTTGTCCTGACACAGTTAGGTCAGAATTCTTCAGTGCATCTGTAAATGATACAGTAAGTAAATTAAAGACCCCTTTCACATCAGTGGCCCATAAGGCATCTGATGGTAGACTCACATTTTTATAGACCAATTGGCACTCGATGGGTGATGTCATCACTATCATGTTAGCTGCCTGTACTTCCCAGGACTTTTGTCTAGTGCCTGTTTCAGTCAGGGTCGACCTTCAAACCAAGGTCACCATCCTGATCATCATCATCAATTCCATTTCTGCAGTTAAGTGTCATGGGGAGGAACATTTGCTATCACAAATTTGCAATCCACCGCTAAATGGGCAGCAAAGGCTATTATCATTCCATCCATGTTCTCTTATAGAGGGCGACCTCTTGCTTTAACATCAGATTAAGTTAGCAGGCAGCAATGGCTATTATCATTCCATCCATGTTCTCTTAGGGAGGGCGACCTCTTGCTTCAACATCAGATTAAGTTAGCAGGCAGCAATGGCTATTATCATTCCATCCATGTTCTCTTAGGGAGGGCGACCTCTTGCTTTAACATCAAATTAAGTTAGCAGCTTTCATTAGGCATCTCATTTCACAGGTGTTAATTTTACATAGATTAGCTTTTGGTGTCTAACAGTGTTGGTATGAATATACCGTTTATAATCTGTTTGGATGGCTTAATAATGATGTCAGTTGGTATATAGCTGCACTGGCTTGTTGGCATCTTGTTTCCATTTCCAGATCTGTTCTCCCATTCTCCGAGAATATGCTTAATTGATATTTAAGTTCTTTAACTAATGCAAAGTAATGATGAAAAAGCAGACTTAATGCAGATTTGAACGCAAGACCATCTGGCCAGCAAGTGAGTGTCTAGCCAATATACCACAGTGATTCCTTGTTAAATGTATAATGTTATGTAAACAGATGCTTTAGTAAGTAAACCGGCAGTAATGACAATAATGTTGGATTGATTTCTTTCTTCTGTATATTTGTTTTTTGCTGCTGCTGCTTCTTCTTTTTCTTCTGCTTCCTTTTTTTTAATCATTCTGAGCCTTTAAAGTTCTCTGCTGCAGATATCACCCACCTCCATTCATTTTTGTGATTGGCACTTTGCCAGTTTCCTACTTATCTCTCCCCCCCCCCCCCCCCCCCCCCTCCCCAACAAAAAAAAATATTCACAATAAACTTTAAAGCAGATAAATAATTTAAAATAAATATAATTAGATGTCTTAATAGTGACTTCACTTGAAAGGTTTGATGTGGCCAAAGCTTTCATATTTCAGGGACGTGGTACTGTGTGTGAGCCAGATTTATTTAATATACAAAAATAACAAATTATAAATCTTCTTTGTCCTATAGTTCATGCCGTATGGTGTTGGTAGTATGTCTATCAACAATCCTTTGTCTTGTGTACTTTAAATAATTTCTGACACAGATGAACTTCCATGCCAAGATGATAATCTGTTCAGAATCCTCTCTCTCTGCCTCTTCTACTTTCTCATCAAAACAATTTACTACTTTTCTCCTTCTCAGGATATGATCAAAGAATGTTGACTGTCTTCTAATGTAAAACTGTAAACATTAAAAAACCTAAACAAATTATGAAAGATAATGTAAATATAACCTTCAGACTGGCCCATAATTTTATTGAATTTCTGCTCGAAAAATGATCCCTTGGCAACTCCATCTTCAACATAAATGATCGGCTCCTGCATGCTGCCGTAAGTGATCTTCACCTTTCTGGCAGCAAGCTCGGCAAGAGCTTGTGTTTCTGCAATGGAAGAGTATCAATAAATAGATTTTCTGAATGATACAGCCATAAGACAGTCTGCTAATAGCACTTTTAGTACCAGGCAGTGTTACTTAAAACTCATTCTGTCTGAAACAATGAGTTAACAGCCAATGTCGCAGCATTCTGGACATTCCCATAAGTGCTCTGTTCCAATCTTCAGAATTCATTACAGTTCTAATTCCTATGCTATCAGTCTGAAACTAATGCAATGTTATTTAATACTTCTTATTCTTCTTTGCATTCAGTTGCGTTTGCTTAGATCAGACCATTAGGTGGGTTGCCTCTATGAACTCGCATGTCAGCAGCAGGTCCTTCATGGTTCCTCATAGCTTGCTCTGCACACTTTGCTCTTGAGGTTAGGTTTCTTTTCGAAGTTGTAGGTAGAGTGGCTAGGTCTGCAGAATGTGCTGAGGTGTTTGTGGTCCTGTCTGGCAGCCACACTGTGGGGACTGTACAGTCTTTATTTTATGCATGTGGTGGTTGAGCCTGCAGTGTCCTGTTCATAGACAGAAAATTGTTGTACATTGCTTTCTGTTGAATCTGCTGATAGGGTCTTGTGGATATTTACTGTTGGTTTGTTCTCTCCACGATTCCTTGTATTTTCCCTTGATGAGTGTTTTGATTTCTGGTAATGACAATGAATGGGTGTGTTGTTTCCATGTTGTCTTGTGGATTCCTCTAAGTGCCTGGAGGACTGATATATGGTCACAAAGAAAAACAACTTTGCTGGTTTTAATTTTTCTTTCCTCAAGCACTTTGGTTGCATCAATAATTGCTTGCTGCTCTGTTCTGAGGTATGCTGAGAGTCTTCCAGAGCCCTATGATGTTTCTACTGTGGTCCTATCTTGCAGCATGATGACTGATCCAGCTCCTCTGTTTTTTTTTCTGCTTCCTCCAATGATCCACCGATGTAAATGTGTGTCTATTTAGGTTTTGGGTGAGAGTTGTAGACGTGTTAAATGGTCTTTGCTTGCTGTATTAGGTCACATTCTTCAACCTTTCTGTTTGGGATTGTTGTTGTGACTGTATAGTTAGGCCTGGATCATTTCCCACGTTGAAGGGTCTTTAGAAAGGATGTCACCGTTTTTGACATAGTACAATTTTGATAGATGGTGGAAGCTTTGTCTTTTTAGTCAGTTTTTAATTGTTATTTTTTTTCCCAGACTTTTTCTGCCTCCTTCTATTCCTTTGTAAGTAGTCCCTGGGTCCAGGATTGATTTATAAGGTCAAAGAGTCATTGCCTACCAAATAATCCCAAGTGTTCTATCATATCATAAGTTATTTGTTCAGGTCCAGGTGCCTTACTTGTCTTTAGGTTTCTTAATGCGCATTCAGTTTCTTGCAAACTGAAGAGTTCATTCATTATACATTGGTTATTTTTTATTGGATTTCCTCAGTTCTCTCATCCTTTCTTCTTTTCTCGCTCTAGACATGAAAATGTTGCTTTCCTCTGCAAAACTATCAGCTAGCAGGTTTGCTGTTTGTTTGCCAGTGATAGTTTTCCCACCATCTACAATGACAGTGTGGCATGACTGGTATGATTCTTCTCATTTAGACTCTTTACTAGATGCCATATCTTTTTACCATCTTTCTCTGTGTTGAGAACTGCAGTCTTTTCCTGCCGTCTTGTCCGGATTCATGTGAGTTTTTCCTTTTCTATAAATAGCCTGATGTTTACTGTGTTCTGTTATGCTGAGGTCACAGGGATCTTCTTCCATTTTTACTCTTGCTTCTGTGCTTCTTTCAGCTGCTGCAGTTCTTGGGTCCAGAAGGGTTCATAGTTTTGTTTTCTATTAAATTAACTTGAAGGTTGAAGCTTATATATTTCATACAGCAGTCAAGGTCAGAGCCTAGGCACATACTATTACAGAAGCATAAAACAGCAGGCTTTCATATATACCAGTAATTTCATTATATTTTACAGTATTGCCAAATAATGAAACTCTTTATATCTCTGAATAAGAACAGGTCACGAAGTTACATGTCAGTTAGAATATATATATGTGAGCTTTGGATTTTGCATTACTTAATTCATTATTTGTTCTGTTAATTTTCCATAGCACATTCCTTTTTTTAGTTATTTATAACATAACAAAATTAATAAAAATGATTATATTATTAAAATATGTACTTGTAAGAAATCCAGATACCTACCTGCCAGGATAAGGCCAATGCTTTGTCCAGCATATTCTACATTCTTGGACACAAAAACCTGTCAAAGTAAAATTTCATTAGTTTGAAACAACAATTTAAAAAAAAAAAAACGAAATTAAAAAGCATGTGTTCCAGTTTATATGCAATACTTCAGAATAATTTACTAATTTCTGAAATCTTCTTAAAGAAGGTGATTTTTGTCAGCGGCTACCCTGAGGTATGACTGAGCTTACAGCACTTTTAGTCTGTCTGCAATAGATAGCATCACAAACAGACTACTGGGGTATCTTATGTGCATCCTAGAATCAGCCACATGGCATCATTATGTGTGCATTTGAGCTTCACCAGTTGCCTCTTCAATATGGTGAGCAGACTTAGTCTATAACCCATCACCAAAATAATCAAATCCTGAAAAACATTTTTTTGCTTCATGTCCACTGCTGCCATAATTGTTAGTGCATTCAGTCCCTTTTGGCATTTTTCTTTAACTGCCTCCACTTGGTCCTTGAATTACAGGCTTCTATCGAGGATGATTGCCAGGTACCTGAGTTTGCCCTCTGTTTTGATGTTTCTGTTGTTTATTGTGAGGATTGAGACATCAGCTCTGACGATTCTGTTGTCCAGAGAGCACCATAAAACTTCTGGCTTTTCTGGATGGATGACAGCCCTTCAAGATGATGATGATGATTACTGAATAATATGAGTCTCATATTTGAATATGCCAATCATAACTCAACAAGTAATGTGGCTGGTATATAACTATTGCCAGTATGTTCCATTACATTTCCTATTATCTATATTAGATAGAAAGCATTTATGAATCATTACAAATTATTAAATAATATTAACTGACCTCTTCAGCTCCAATAGTTGGGAAGAATACAACATCCATGAAGTTGTTTTTACCTCCCTCTGGAATGTCTGCAGCACTGATGAACTTGACCACACCTGGGATTGCCTACAACATAGTTAGAAGATATCAGTACTGTCAATATCTAACAGGGGATATGGTGTGTTATTATCACTGACCTAAACCACTGCATGACTGTGTGTGTGCATGCATGTGTGTGTGTGTGTGTGTCTGTCTGTGTGTGTTTGTGTGTGTGTTTTGTGGAGTGTGCGAGTACATGTTTGCATCTGTGTCTGCTTGCAAATGTATATGCAAACCTGCATGCAAATGTATATGCAAACCTGCATGTTTATGGATGCCTGCATATGTAGTGTGTGTAGAATGCAATATCCCTGACTAACCTAATGATGATGATTACAATAATGATGATAAATCATTGAGTACCGTCTTCTTCACATTCACCAGCAGTAAACTGATGAAAAGTTCTTTTTTTGAGGGTGGGTGGGGTGGGTGGGGGAGGGGGGTAATCTTGTTCCAGAAATTGAGTGCTGTGTACATATCCGTTTTACAGATCTGACATATCTGTATACAGACAACTGGCTCCTTTGCCTCTCAGGCAGACGCACTATGACTTTGAAGGAAGTCCCCTAGTTAGTCATCTCTTACTACATGCTTGTTGGGTAGACGGTGGGTCAATTCTATTTTTCCCACCCTGGGGCCCCACCCTGGACAATAATTTAGTGTAATAATTAAAACAAATAATTGTATGTAGATAACTTAAAAGAAACTCACCAGTGCCTCGGAGCAGTCAATGTTTACGATAGCACCAATTGCAACAGTAGAAATGACAAAAGCCCCATACAGCTCTCTTTGGAATGCAGGGATATCATTTGCATAAACAGTTTCTCCTGATGCCTGAAAACAAAAAAGGTCACAACTTACTTCATAAATAGATGGACTTTATTTTGAACTGTAAAATTATTCAGTAATTTGACGGGCGATACATTCACTGGCAACATATTTTTTTAAGACTACTAACACAACAAATATTGTAAACAAGATTGGTGTTTTATTTAGGTGATAAACAAGATTGGTGTTTTATTTAGGTGACATTTTTTATTGTCTTTTATTTTCCAGCTAAGACCCTTTGTTGCTTGCACTTTTCCATCTTTTCATTTGACAGTGTTGCACTGTGCCATTTGTGCCATGAGAATCACATCCCATGATAAAGATGAGTGGGACTAGCAAGATCATCTCATCTTGAGAAGATTCTTCCATAATAAGTGGATGCAATTCCAGGACCAATGTTGTAGTCACAAGAATATATTTTATTCTTCACTGATGCTTAGTTCTCAACCTGTCTGCAGTATTTTTCTCCTGCATCTATTCCCTTCCTAATTTTCCTCTTTGTTTAATGCAATCCCTGGCATCCTACTCCTTGAATCCTTCTCAATACCTGCAACATACATGACCTGTCTACAAATGTCTTAAAAAAGTAGTAAATGCTGACCTTGACATCTTCTGCTCATCTCTATGTCCTCAGGGACTCTACCATCCTTCATCCTTAATTCCCTAACCATGTTACGTTCAAAGACAGAGCATTAAGAAAACAAAACAAGTGAGCTAACAAACCAGCCTGCAACAAAAACTGTCCAAGCCATTCTATCTTTCAACATCTCTTGCAACTCCCACCATGTCCTGCCCATGTCACTCATCTCTAACTTATTATTGTCTATTGATATGGATCCCATTTCATGAAATGAAAAAAAAAATTGGAAGAGAAAGAGATAAATGAGAAATCTATTGAAGTCATATTGAGAGCTGAACATCTGACAATAAACATGTCACAAACTGTTGATGGCAGCAATGGTGATGAAATCTCAGGTGTTTATTGTGGATGATTCTGCTTAAGGCGTGGCTGGTCATACTAGTTATGCATGCTATTTCCACAGGCTGTGATTTTTATACCTGCATAAAGCACAGTGGAACGCTTTGTAAACACACTAATTATATTGTTATCAGTCTTTCTCCGATCTAATCTAGTGCCAGGGTTTTTATTAACAGATCAATGGAGTTTGTTTACAGTGTAGTTGATCTCTACCAAAACTCTGCATTAGTGTTCTGTTTTTATTATTTTAGACCTTCTTATTCTACACAGGCAGAACCTAATGAATGTTTGTACATTTTTTTTTTAAACAATAGTTTCAGTTTTTCTCCATGGTTGTAATCAATTAGGCAGAATTGATTTAAATTAGCGGCATGATCAAATGTAACCATTTGCAATGGCTTTATTTAAAAAGTAGAAAAAGGTGTGGCAGAATTACACAGTGCAGCTATTAGGAAGCAAGCATATTTTTTTTTTTTTGCGTTCACCGGCTGTGAATTCCGGCGGAAAGTCACGGTTAATCGTTCACTTGGACTTTTGGCTTTCACCCGGACCTTATTTTTGCGTGTACAACCGTTTTAATGTTCCCTGCCTCATGGGCAGCTGTACTCCGACTTCGAAGGAAGACGTCAGGCCTATTTCTAGGTTGACTGTGGCCATTGTTTTGTGTGGGTCAAGACGTTGCCTGATTTGTGTGGAGTCCACTTTGTCTCCTTCTCCACAGGTATTGCCCCTGGAGTACCCCTTTGGGGCAGCCCCCTGTGGAACAGTTAGCCCTCAAGGGAAGGCAGGGGCAGATCATGGACATTCCCCACCATCCAAGGCGGCTTCCATGTATGCAGAGCCGGCTCATGGTGCTCTGGTTCTGGGCTCACCCAAGGAATCGTCACGTCCTGCACATGCCTGCTTAACCTCACAACCGTATCAGGCTTCCCGCTCGACAAGAGCTGTGCCCTCTGGAAGTCAGCGGGGAGCAGCCTGTGGATTTTGGACTTTTGTGACCACACGAATAGGCACATTCTTTTTTTCTTCGCACGTTAGTTTTCTCTGACGAGCCATTAGCCCGACAGAATTTTACATCCTGCGTACATGGATGGCCATCCTCTGGATGGTTGCTGTTGTGGTGTACCTCGGCGCGGTGACGATGACACTGAGGGTTAACCGAGGATGTACATGGATGGCCAGCCTAGGGATGGTTGCTGTTGTGGTGTACCTCAGCGCGGTGGCGACGACACTGAGGGTTAACAGAGGATGTACAGTGAACAATGTTCTCTTCACATTCTTTTAACCAAGGGTTGTGATTTTTAGCTGTAAGTTTGGCAAGCATACTCATGTTCCTAATGAGTTTTGATAACCTTTTTCACCCAAGCATTTGGGGGCGGGCTGATGAGAGCCACAAGGACACATCACCTCTGGGGGCCACCAAACTCCGAGATCCCCTGACAGCTCTGTTAATGCTCGTTTGAGACAATATCCGTGGCGCACGACCAGGACGTGCTGCAGGGGTCTTGCGTGAGGTTCCGTAAAACCAGAACAGTGAAGGACTGGCGCCTGAGTGACGTACAGAGTATCTCCTTATACACATCATGTTGGACTTAACTTCCCCTCATGCCTGTGACATAAATCACTGTGCCACAAGCAAGCATATAATAGGGGTCATCAGAAAAAGTCACCATAGGCATTCAGGCATACATTTCATTGTTAATGAATGAATCAAGAATTGACATAACTGCACTTGGGGCATTCCCACAAGTACTCTTCCTCAATAGCCATTGAAGAGTTCCCATACTGATGGTGCCAGTTGCAACATCCACTTCTCAGGAAGATGTTATATACCTGTTGTGAAAAACATGTAACAACCCTATGATTTTAAGTTTTTGTGGGTTTTTTTTTGACCCATAATGTTTCCATTACCTATTTTTTGTTTTGCTACAATAAACACACAAAAACCGATGATACCAGGATTCATAATCTGCCACTTTTCACAACAGAAATACATAACTAATATTTCTATAGTGCAGCATTTCCCCCTATGCATTCTCCAAGTTTGGTATCCTTTAGATGGCTTCTCAGTCAATACTCAGCTTCTTTATGTTTCTTAAAGTATTCAGCCAATGGAGGCTGGCTGCAATGTGTCCTCTATGAACTATGGGAATTTTACTTGGTAAGGCCCAATATCTTTCCATACGAGAATCTAAAAGACATCCTAACTGTCTGTTTCTAAACCACCCAATGCAGAAATCTGAAAGAGCTGAGGACTGTGTGTTGAAACCATTTCACTTAACTCTAAGCCATACAGCTTACACTTACATAACACTGCTAAAGCACTTATGAGAGCAATAAACAAAGAATCTTGGCTGAACAGATGGGCCATGAGAGAGAGTGGAAGAGAGGTTTACAGATATATGGCTGGCCCTGATCCTAACGACAGTATTAACCATCTAACTAGGATGGACCAGGCGACCATCTTCAGACTCTGTAACTGCCCCTGTGAAACTGTTGACCATCATCTCAGTGAGTATCCAAAACTCAGAGAGACTAGAAGAAAGCTACTCCGTTCGTGACCAGACAAGTGGAACACCTTGTACAGAGGAAAAGAACAGCTTGTGAAAACATGTGAATTCCACTACATGGCATTGGGCCAAAGGGTGAAAGCTCAAGCGCTGCTTGATAGACAACAACAACTTACCTGAAGTGGTGCTTCCAGCTTGGGCATGGCTTGCATCAAAGGGAATTCACTCTTCTTCTCTTGAAATGTTTGAAGTCCAGATGATATTGGACGCTCCATGCTGTCAGCTCCACTGCGAATCTTTGGATCTGTTGGCTTAGCCACCTCCAGCAAGGTCTGCACATCAAATAAATCATACTGAGGTATTATATATTTTATTTGAAGTGTGTTAAATAACATGACTATACAACAACCATATCAGACTAAGAAGATGCAGCAGAAAAATACAACACATATTCTCCTCTATTTTTTTTTCTTTTTTCAGTTAAGTTAGGAACTGATATAATAACACTCATGACATTCCCATAAGTGCTTCATCCCCATCTTCAGCAACCAACAGAATTCCAGTTCCAGTTGTATCATTATTAGTAAGATTTATGTCAGTCTTTCCTTTCCTTTAAGTGTTGAGTCAGAGGCAGAGTGTATTTGAAAGTCACACTACAAATTACTCACCTGAATGTACAAATCCAGACCTGACAATGTAAAGGGTAATAATTGAGTGGACCACCAGAATGTAATGCCTTAGTATAAGTGGGGAGAACCATAGAAAAAACTTATATTTTTAATGCTGTAGGGACTAGACTAGTGGATATTGGTAAGTTTCCAACTTGTGTGCATGACATGAGAATGAAGTATGGTAAAGTATGTCTATGCCATATTCAAGGTGAAGATAGAAGAGATTATAACTGAACTTTTTATGGACAAATTCAACATAGGTACTTTAGGATGGCTACTGCAGAGGACTGTGTGCGCATGGATTTTCCCATGTTGAGTTATGTTGATTGTGATAATATGACCCAACTTGGCATTCTCTTGATGGATCCAAATGTGCCTTTACCTAGACTAGGGTTTATTTAAGTTGCATGAGAAATACTAGATGTCATTTAGATAGAAGACAGAACCCAAATATCATCAGTTCTGTCTAATATTTCACAGAGAATGTATAAAAGTGGTGGACCTGGAGTGCAAAGTTGGCAATAAGGTGATATTCAGGATGTTGTCCTAATAGTTAAATTGACGGAAGAATTAAGTGAAGTGCATGATTACAACTGCACTTAATGGTCCAGTGGAAGTGCATCATAGCAAATCATATTCAAACACAACACTCAGCATTAGAATTGAAGCAATGGGGATCACTGCATCTCTGATATGGCTCCCTGGGACTCTATAAAACACAATTTCTACTTGCTCTTATCAGCATCTTGATGTGCTAGTAAATGTCACGTAGGGCTCACAGTCTATTACTCCATTCTGTTATATCCTTGCAATCCTTCTGACATCATGGATGGAATCTAGTCTAGCACCTTTGACATCTCTTATCAACATTCGTTTTAAGGTTTCTTTTGGATGTGCTCCTTTCCTCAGTCTATTGGCTTTTCTATTTCAGTGCCTGTCTGGTGATTCTCCACTTGCTTCCTCTCCTTGGTAATCTGGTAATCCTAGTTTCAACTTCATAGCAAACGGGTCACCCCATAGTTGCTCCGCTCCTGTGCCAACGAAAAACACACGTAGCTCACAGTGTCACGCCATGCACTCAGCTCAGTATTATTTATGGGCGATGAAACTATATCCTTCCAGTCTACAAATGGAGCAAAAATGCAACAGCCACCATCTGGCAAAAAAAAAAAAGGGCCACCTTTACCAGGTCCTTTACTTTTACTGTCCACTTGAAGTACTATACTATGGCAGTATACCTTACACTCACTTCTAAAGTTCCTATGCAAATATTTTTTTTAATCACTTTACTAAAGTGAATACCTTGTAAAGCAAATTGACAGCCAAATCATGTCTATATTTAGCTGAGGCATGCAGTGGATCATCTGATGATGGCTTTAGCTCAGAAGCCAATATTTTCAAAGTTTCTGAAACAAGAAAAAGCTTTTTTGCATTTTGCATGATACAAGACAAAGACAATACATTGTAACGATCTATTAGAAACATTAATGGAAAGTACGATAACTGTGAAGCCCCCACTATATTTTGCTTTTATGTAAACCAAATACAATCATCACTTACTCACTTGCTCAACAACAACAAAGCACGTTGATGTGCACACAGGTGCACATATGCACACACACACATGTAGACACCAAAAATATTCAGAAACTCAATCAGATATTCTAATTGCCTTTACTGTTCACACTTCTGCACCAAGATTCAATGGTGTTATGTTTATGAAACATTTGAGTACTAATACAGATGGGAGTCGCCATGGCCAAGCAGCTAGACGCTCGCCGTGGATTGGAAGGTCGTGGGTTCGCTCCCTGGCGGAGCCGGAATTTTTTCAAAAATAACCTTGGCCTCCAGGTCGACCCAGCCTTGAGTGGGTACCGGGCGCAGTCCCGGGAAGTAAAGGGGGCTGGCGTGATGCTGACCACATCACCCATCTTGTGCCGATTGGTCTATAAAAATATAGGTCTAGCTCTAAATGCCCTATACGCCTAAAAGCGTAGAAAAGGGTCCTTTACTTTACTTTTACTAATACAGATGAGAAGTACACAAACCTTTTATGACAGCATCACTCAGAGTTTTTCCTTTGATGAATTCTTCTGCCTTTGTAGCATGAACCTAGATAGACAATGATGATTTAATTGGAAAATAATTTATTTATCATTCACTCGCATTATAATTTTAATAATAATGACAGCAATGATAAAAAATCATAAAATTTCCTGGGGTGGGTTCCTGGGTCTTATTTTTTTGTTTGAAAAGAAGAGATCCACCGTTCCTTAACAAACATGTCGTAAAAGATTATTAGTTTGCAGAAATCAGATATGTTGGGCCAGAAGACAAAATATGGCAGAATTACTGCAAACAACAACACAGCATCAAACTAGCCTTTTGAGGGTAAATGCAGAAGAAGGAGAAATCATAAAATCTTTCAAATCTCAGTGAAAGCCAGAAAGAAAAGCAGAACAAAGTTACATTTTTCAATCAGTGCCAGATTTAGACCTGATGAGGTCCTTAGCTATATAAAGCCCTGAGACCTCTATCATTTTCATCTTCTCCTTCTTCTTTGTGTTCACTGGCTGTAAACTCTGGTGGAAAGTTCTGGTTGTTCATCGACCTCTGGACTTTAGACTTGTTCAGAACCTAAGTGTTGGTGCACATCCGTTTTACAGTTCTGATTCATGTGTATGCAGGCTATAGGTTCCTTGTCTCTCAGGCAGATACACTCTGACTTCGAAGGAATTAGTTGACTCTTACAGCATGCTTGTAGATGAGGCAGTGGGTCTCTTCTTGTTTTCCCCGCAAAGGGGCCATGGTACCCACATGGACAACTCACATGTTAAATTAAGTCATTTAATTAAGGAAAATATATATGCATGTTAAATATTTGGACAATGTTAATACACTGTTGTGTAAAATTTTATTAAAAAAAAATAATAAAGACTATTTGTAAAATAACCGAAATAGTATCACATAATCCTCTAAGAGCTCTAAGTTACAACTTAAAACTATGATTCTCTTGATGTCCCAATCGCAGAATCATTGACTTTTGGAATTTTGTTTAGGCCCCTGGATACTGTGAGGCCCTAAGCTGTGGCTTATTCAACTTAGATGGGGTACAGCTGAATGGCTACAGCAATATATTTTTAAAAAGAGAGCTAAAGAACTCTTTTTTCATGCTAGTTGTACATCAGGCATTTGATGCTAGGCCCCTGTTTTTGTAGACTAACTGACGATCAGTGGGTGATGTGGTTAACATCACGGCAACAGTCTTTACTTCCCCAAGTCATTACTTGGTACCCATTTTAGGCAAGGTCAGCCTGAGAATAGTACTTTAACTGTTACTTATTTTATTTTCTAAGCAATCATTTATTGTGACATTTGCTAATTATTAAATACAGTGGAGGGAAAATGATAGCAAATTAACAATCATAACGCTACTGATAGGTAATAATTTTTTTAAATACATGCAAAGTGGTCAAGCTATTTGTATTGTGCTCTGAAGTTCATGAGTTTGTTTAAAGGCTGCTTCACTTAGTTCACAAGCATACTTTCCATACAAATTCCTGGAGATTGTTGCCAGAGCTAGAGTTCATGCTCTGTGCAATGCTGGCAACTAGCCATTCTGCTGATAGGATCCAAGTCATACAGGATGAAGCCCTATGCAGTGAAGTTGATCCTGATGACTTTAAAGTTAAACTTTGATTTTCTATGGATAATTTTCATCAATCAGGCACCTTCTCCATGATGCAGGCTAGATTTAGTGGATCAATCAAAAAAACATTCTCTGTTTATTACCCTGATTGTATGTTGAATGTTGAATTAAGAACTGACATCACAGCACTCGGGACACCTCAATAAGCTTTCTGTCCCAATCTTCAGAAGCAAACGAAGAGTTCAAATTCTGATGGAACCAGTTACCCTGATTGTATATATTCTTAAAATTAAGTTATGCTAGCTTCTAGGGGAACTAGTCAGTAGAGATAGTTTTGAAAGGCGGTGCTTCAGAAAACTGAGCACTTGTGGGAATACCCACTGTGAAATGGTGTCAATTGTGATAACATAGGAAAAAGACACATCCTTTTTTTTTTAATGCTTGTCCATCTCATGGTGTTATCCTCCAGTTTGTATCGCTGTTTATCTGTTGCTCACTTGCTTTCTATTATTATCTCAAGTATGAGTTGTGATGTGGAAAAAATACTGCACTTATCTCTTGGTAACTTTTCTCTCTTTTCATTCCCATCTCTTCAGAACCTTTGTATTTGATTATTTTGGGGTTTCAAGGAAATATGACTTATTCTTTTGTATATGCACATTATTATATACATAGAACTAGGTTTTGATTAACTGGCTGCATATCCTTTACAGGATATTGCAAATCAGCCAAAGTGACTGTTGGCCATTTATGACATTACTAGAATATGTAACAATTCTTATCTGAACATTAATATATAAAAAAAATACTACAATTGTATTAAATATATACTAACTTAGCCTTAAAAGTCCATGGTTGAGCACCAGCAAGGAGATCAAAATTAGAATATTGAGAGCATGCATCTTCCATGTGGCTACATGCGGATGTGAGTCGTGGACTATCTCTCAGTCCTTAAGAAAGAGAATATGAGCTTTTGAGCTGAAATGCTATAGAAAGATTCTCAGAATATATTGGACAAAGAATAGGAGAAATACTGACATCTTGAAAGATCTGAACATCAAGGAAGATTGGCTAACAAACAGCATCCTATTTCAGAAGCTGAAATATTTTGGTTATATCAAGCGCCACGGCGGATTGGAAAAAATTATAGCAGAATGCATGGTACTAGGAAGGAGGGGCAGGGACCGACCGACACAAAGATGGGCAAGGATATAAGTGACTCCTTGAGTATAAAAGTACATAAGGCGGGAGAACTGGCGAGAGACCGAGTTTCTTTCAGGCAGACTGTGATGAGAGCAACGTCCTGCAAAGGACCTGCTACATGATGATGATGATATACTTACTGTCTCTGCATTGATTCCACCAAAGACAAATGAAGGTTTGGTTTTCACAAGAAGCTTTTCCACTTGTATTTTGAAAGCTGCATTCACATAAGCATGCGCATTCTGCAAAAAAAAATTAATATATTAACAAACAGTTTCAGTGGATATAAATAAAATAATTTTTTGGTGGCTCCACACCAGAAGTTTGCTGCATTAGATCTTTTTATCTTTTGCTTTTGTTGTTCGGATATTGTGTTGACAACATTTAAGTCTTCAAGTCCCCAGCAGCTGTTAACTGAACTCCTTCTATGCGAAGTCAAGCATAAAAGTAATGAATAATTAGATATTTAAAAAGTTAAACACAGATATTCTTATAGAATAGAACTAGTTAACTAATAATTCAGATAAAAGTGTTTATATTTGCATCTGTCTGTGACAGAAATAAACGGGAATGTCAAATTATCTTTGGAACTGAAAGAAACTTTTGTTGAATCGTTTGGTACTGAAAAGTCAGCATTCCAATGCTTATGTGATAAGCAGGGTGAGCTCTACAACTATGTGGCATGTACAAAATGGATGTCTTGAAAAGGATTTTAATGTGGGACCACTTGGTAAGATTATCATATACCTTATGTATCCTATGTAAAAAAAAAAAAATTTAAGATCTTGTTTTTGTGTGTGACACAAGCAGTTAGAAATAAAGAAATTCTTGAAAACTGTTTACCTGCCATCTTGGAGTGATCTTGAAGGAGCGATAGTGCTCATTCTCTTCAAATTTCGGAATCTCCAGAAAAGCCAGAACTTTTCCTGCCATTTTGACTTTCTGTAAAAACTCCAGTATTGGATGTTTGGTAATCTTTCCTGAGCTTGTATCTGGGGAAATGTTGTAGTTAACCGAGTGTAAGGAACTTTATGAAGAACTTTAAAACTTTCACAAAACATTTAATACAATAATGATAAAGCAAACATTTCTAACATATCCTTTTTCACTGAGTGCCTGCCTTAGCTGGAACTGACACTAGTGGTAATGGCTAGTGTAATCATTCAAATTGCGAAATCTATATTCTTTTTTATATATATATATATATTCTTAAGTCATGACATACTTTGCAATTTTTTCTCACTGTAGGCTATAGTTACTCTAATTTTTTTTATTTCTTTTGTACATATCCACTTCATGTCACTAAACATTACAGAGGTAGAAGGTTAGCTCAGCTAGGATACACTCCGTTGCTTGGTATGCTGTGATCTCAAAAGGTCTTAAGGTATTTCTGACCTCTTCAGTCCATCTTGTGGTCATATTTCCATTTTCATATTGTGCACTCTTCCTGCTGGCATTGTTTGCTTTCATTCTCACTGGTGGCTGAAACATTTCAGTCTTTGTTTTTCAATTGATTTAATGATGGGTATTGTTTCAATAGTTCTAATCTCTTCATTACTCATACTTTCACTTCTGGTTTTGTTTGCAAGTTTTCCCAATCATTTTATTTCACAAATGGTTAGTTTTTCTCTCTTGTTATTTTGTTAGTATCCAAGTCTGACACTGATAACCTAAAAACTAGATTAAATATTGCATTTATAATTTGTCTTTTTATCTCTGGTGAAATAACTGAGCATTGCGAGACTGAGGCAACTTAACACTTTATCTTGTTGGGTTACTCTAATTATGACTTACAAAACTATTAAATTTACTATATTTGGTGGAGAAAAAAAAGAAAAAAAAAAGGGGGGGGGGGGGGGGGGGTCACAACTACAGTAGATAAGTGACTCAGTGGGCTTAGGCCTACAACCTAAATTTGTTAATTCAGATCTACAATTCAACAGATTTTAATAATTGATCCAAGGCTCAAATGTTTATCCAGTCTCAAATGCTTATCAGGAAATGTCGTTTTGCATAAGAATGCGAAGAATATCATGGTCTCATAAAAAATAAAACAAATCAAGCGGTCCTTACTGATCAGAGACATTAGACAGTCAAGGTAACAGAAAACAGACTAAAGAACTGACAAATGGCAAGATTGATACCAGAAGAGCAGGGGGAAGTAAAAAGTAAAGGATCCTTTTCCATACCTTAGGGGTATTGGGTCTATAGTGCTAGACCTATATTTTATATTTTCATTTTAAACTAAGTTTACTCGAGGGAAACAATTTTGAAAATCAAGACTGTCACAGGGCAGAGGCCTGAGCCCCAGTATAGAAAAATCATTAAAACAATCCAAATGGCAGTAATCCGCGAGCGACTTGCTAGACCTCGGTGGGCAAGATTTGGCCCGCTGTCTGCCAGTTGAATAGCCCTATTATAGACTATTTGACACTCAGTGGGCCAACATGATGCCAGCCATCTTTATTTCCCATGTCTTAACCTGGTACTCTTTTTTTTCCAAAGTTGGGTCGACCTGGTAGTCATGATAATTTTTTTAAATCAATCTAGCTGAATTTGGATTTGAACCCCCAACCTTTGGCTCGTAAGTTGGAATCTAACCACTACACTATGGTGGCTCTAAGAGCAGGCAAAGAGATAAATACCTGGATGGCTTGCCCAAATGGATGGGGCCAAGAACACTGATCTGATCCATGATCCTGTGAGATGGTGAAACATGGTAGCCTATGCCTATTGCTATAGCACATCATGATGATGAGTCATTGACAATGAAGACATTTTAACCAGTTAAATTCATAAAATCACAGCATGTGAACAGCAACCAATCATAACTTACCATAGACTCCAACACTTGCCCCAATGGCTGCCATCATTGTGAAGAGGTCAGAAGGAAAATCTGGGTGATTATGTTTGATCATCAAGTTACCAGCAATGCAGCCAGCCTGTTAGTGATGTATTGATTTTTCTTTCAAATGTTGATGTATCAAATCATATTAATATTTAAAATATTGTAATACAATTTTTTAATGTATTTTTTTATGTTTGAGAACAGTCCTATGATGAATCTCTAGACCTATCAAAAACAGAAACATCAGTGAAAAGAGACTGAGAAACAAGAAGAAAATGTATTTGTTTAAATTGCCACTTATTACTGGCATCGAAAATGATAACATAATGCAATGGTTGGGGCAGAATGGCAGATAACAGAGGGACACAAGCTTCTTACACATAGATAGTGAAAGAGAGCAGACCATGAGGCAGACAAGAAGAAAGTGAATAGATAATTAAATGGAAAAACATTCAAATATTTGAAGTCACCTACTCGTAAGAGAAGCCAATCACAGAGATTAATAGAGGCTAGGGGGTATTTACAGTAATGAGCCTCAAGGGCTCAAAATGCTAGAGAAAAAGAAAAGAAGAAGAATTAGCTTTAACAGTCAGAAAGACCATGGTAGGACTAAAACATGACGAGGATAAAACTTCAGAGATTAATATGGATAAGACATGGTAGAAACTTCTAGACATAGTTAAGTACAGAATGATTTACTATAAAATGTCAAAATGTGCTTATTTAGTGATCAACAATAAAAGACAACAGATAAAAACAGAAAATTGATAACAAATCTGTGTGTAGAAACTATCAACAGTTCAAATTTTTTTTTATAACTTGAAAGGTATAAGTTAGCAAAAGCATAAAATCTGATATGACAGTATACACTATATATGCTATTTAAAAACAAATTAAACAGGGTAGGATATTTTCTTTAGTTATGTAGATACTAGAATGCAATAACTGAATGAAAGATTTCACAGGACAGGATGTTTACATTATTATTTTTAAAAAAAAGTTAGGACACATAGTTTGTAATCTGAATTCAGCCATGCTAAACATACTGTGAGTGAACAGCCCAGTATATATATATATATATATATATATAATATATATATATATATATATATATATATATATATATATATATATATATATATATATATATTTTTTTTTTTTTTTTTTTAAATAATTATAAGAAGTCTTTTATGAAGTTTTATTGTCCATGTTTTTTGCATGCTGATAAAGACTCATTTCAATTCTCATTCTGTCATTTATTGGGAAGCCTTTGGAAGCCTTGGGCAGCAGGCTAGTTCTGTTTCTCACTTTTGTTGATTTTTTCCTTGTACTTTGTTTAGAAGTATATCTAAAATTATTAAATTTTTCTAAACAATATATTAAAAATATTTATTAAAAACATTCACGTGCACATCTAAAAAAACACCTACATTTCTGACTAAGACGCTTGCCAACACTTTAAGATGCCTGATAACACGGGTGCAGTAGAAAAATCCAGGCTTGTACTGAAGGTTCTTCATGTGCTCCTTCAGCTTGGTCAAGGTTGTATTGGCTCCAAATATCACACTGCTGGCTGACTCCTATATTTAGTAATAAGAAGAGTATAAATTAATCTATCGTCTGTCTGTTCATTTCCCAACACACCTTGATAACCCAGAGAGAAGATGCAAAGAACACTAACTGTGCAAGACCTCTTAATTCTTTGAGTCCCAGAGGGTTTAGCATCACTGGACCAAGGGGTAGTCAAGAAAGACGTAAAATTGGCGCATCTTGCGTTCATTGGGCTTCTAGGTAGAAATCTATGAATGTATGATGCGTTCTTTGGGACTCAAAGAGTCAACGATAATTGCCTCTTTGTACAGAAAGTAATGCCTGTCTCAGTCATTCTCGGTATGCATTACAAGTCAGAGTCACGAAAGAAAATTTACTTACAACTGGTGAGTTGACATGAAAAAGCAGCTAGAAGACATAGAGATAAAAACTGTGTGTCATTAGCAGGACAAAAGCAAACCTAATCTTAGATCTGAGATTGCTGAGAAGTGAGTATATACATATACTTTTACTAAGATTGTTACCATGTTTTTCGGTTTTCTTACTTTGTACTGGTATAACTCTTCCACACTATGCAGATCTATGTAGATGTCATAAGGGCCATCAAATTTGAAGATGCCTGAAAATACAACATTATTATCATCAAAAGCTGAAAAATTGTAAAAACAATGAATATATAATCACTACACACAGAATGGCATGGTGAGCAGTGACCTGGGGATCTTGCCAACGATCAGCACTCAAGGTAAATGTGCGATGGATATACAATCAGACGGCTATTGGTACAAATGGGATTGGTACTACAGGGAAGAAATTTAGAGTAAGAGATTAATGAGAGTGGGGACATGGTGACAGTTGCAATAGGTAGTAAAACAGGAAGGCTTGGCATAAACTGATTGAGGGCCTATGCTTTAATGGAAGAGAAGGGCAGAAAAAGAATTGTATATACATGTGTGTGTGTGTATACATACATACATTATTATATATATATATATATATATATATATATATATTATATATATATATATATTATATATATATATATATTATATATATATTATATATATATACATACATACATTATATATATATATAATGTAATATATATATATATATATATATATATATATAGATATATAGATATATATATATATATATTATATATATATATATATATATATATATATATTATATAATATATATATATATATAAAAAATCAATGTTTTTGTGTGTTTGTTTTCACCCCTATAGACTCGGAAACTACTGAACCGATTTAGCTGAAAGTTTCAGGATATGTTTGTTTTTGTGATACCGGATTTTGAACTGTCGTGGTTTGAAATTCAACCTGTCACTGTTAGAGATAGGTGGACCACAATTATGCAATAATATACGCAACTAATATTTATAACTTTAGTGATTTCTAATTATAGCCACGTTAGTAATTTGCGCATGCGCCGCCGTAGTCAGAACGCAAGGCTTCCGCCATTCGCCGGCGAGTTTACGTGCAGCCAACGAACGCCCTTCTCTAATACAATAGAGTAGGTCTAGGGTATAGCAAACAAGACTATCTCTATATTTGCCACAATAACCATATTAAACACGATTTCTATTTTTCTGTTTTTTTTTTTTTTCAAACAACCTTCGATGGGGGGGGGGGGGGGGGGGGGGAAATCAAGGACTATCTCGACGTCGGCGCAGACATTGACTGCGACATTAACTTCATTAGCCGTGTTAGACACGTGCGATTTTCTATTGTTGTGCCGTTTTTTTTCATTAATATATCTGGAGTATCTGTCTACTAGAAAACAATTGCCTGGCGCGTTTTTGAATTGTGTTTTAATCAGGACACAGAAGTAGGGACACACATCTCTAATTGTTAACTTCTCTTTTTTTCCTTTATCCGATTAAGTGGCTGCTTGGTCGAATGGTTAGAACATTGGGGTTTCCTGTGCGGGAGACCTGGGTTCGAATCTGCAGTAGTTAATTTTTTTTTACCCCCCCGGACTAAAATAATATCCTCATCTGCTCTGTCGTGGTGACAGCACTAGCCATGTTGCCCTTAAAAAAAAAAAAAAAAAGACAAGTAAATGGGTAAACCATTTTGATAATTAAATTTGACCATTTCGCATACTTATGATTGCATTATTAAACTTTCCGATTGCATGGTTACGCTGAAATTTTTATACATTTTCATTTATTTTCATTTAGATTTAGTTATTTCATCTGCGTTGGAATTTTTTAAGCTGTGCTGTTTTTACCAATGGCGTTCATTTCCTAATTATGGTGTTTTTTTTTTTTTTTTGCTGTGTTCATTTGCTTTTTTGCTTTTTTTTCAAGGTTTTTTTTTTTTTTTTTTTTTTTCTCCCAACTACTTCAATGAGGGAAAAAGAGTTTGTCGGTGAATTTTTTTGGGGGGGGGGGGGGGGGCAAAAACTATTTACTGAGAGAGCTTTTTAAGTCACACTAACTGCTTTACCCCTTAAAGTAGCAGCAGTAGTAATAGTTGTGGTTGGGCTGTTACACCATAGTGCTCTCATGTGAAGACCGCCGGTAAGGTTATGGCGTTCTTCTGTCGGCAAGTGAAATTATACATCCTAACCTGACCAGTCTGTGGCGACAGCACTAGCCATGCGGAACCAAATCTTCTGGCTCACGACTCTCTGTCTACTCCGATGGTAACACAGATAGCAGTGACATTATTTTAGTAGTTGTACTGGTACTTGAAGGATGATGTGGTAAATATTACACTAGCCCCATTCACTCACTACCTATTACAATTCCTGCTCCCCATTTTAGTCCAGATGGACAGGGATGTCAATGTCAGTTACAGCAACAACAAAATATTTTCAAATATTTCGAAGAGGGAGAAAGCAGTAGGGGGGTAATGACATAAATTTGATAAGGGGGAGGGTAGTAGGTGGATTTAGTTGGGGGTGGGGGGGGGGGGGGGGGGGGGGTGGGGATCAAAGACTATCTCTATATCTGAGCAGACAATGATTGTATTAGACACGTACGATTTCTATTTTTCTTTCATTTCCATTTAGCCAAACTATGCCACAGCAACGCGTGGCCGGGTACAGCTAGTGTATATATATATATATATATATATATATATATATATATATATATATATATATAATATATATATATATATATATATATATATATATATATATATATATATATATATATATATATATATATATATATATATATATATATATATATATATATACATTACATTATATATATATATATATATATATATATATATATATATATATATATATATATATTATATATATATATATATACATACATTATATATATATTTATTTATATATATATATATATATATATATATATATATATATATATAAAGAGAAAATAAAAAAAGTGTCAGTTAGAGAAAGGCAATCATCATTATAGTCCCTGTTTAGTCAACAAAATTCTACATTACAGAAACATACAAAAATGAAAGAGTAGTTAGGTATGAACAATTCACATATGTAAAAGTTTGCAGGTAATGATTACACTGAAGAGGTATTTCCCTCCTCGTTACTTTGCTGTTGAAAGAATACGAGCACCTAGCAATGTAATGATGGTAACAGGCAGCTTTCATTCATTAATTTTTTTTATGAGTGCATTTTTCCTCACTATATGCTCTTAACAAGCCCTACCGATGGGTTTATTTGTATTAAATGGTAAGAAGTAATAATAAATAGTTAAAAAAGACATTCATTTTCTTTTGTAGTAAAATGCGTAAACGGCAATTACAGCTATTACATTCACACCTTGAAACTGAATGGAAACCAAAAATGTGTGTACCTGTTGAAGTATTTCCAAACACCAGCCTGATGGATTTGCCCTTGTTTTTGGTAAAAATGGTTCCAAGTTCCTTTAGATTAAGTGGTCTGTGCCATTTGCTGTCTCTGAGATCAAGGGACAAAGAAGAAGGGGGTGTAATTGGGCAGTTGGATTTTGTGTCCTTTTTACATTTTTCTCCAGTTTTTGGGCACAGATGCTTGTTTAGGTCCTGTTTTCGGAGGAGGAAATTAAATATAATTTCAATTTCAAACATGTTAGAGCAAAAATAAAAGCATAAAAGTATCCTCTCTATGTCTTAAGATATATTTGGCATATGATTCTAGACAACAATGCCAACATTGGGAATAGACAATATCAAAATGAAAACATCAAAAGTAATAGGGAGACCAACAAGTATAGGACTGAAGGTCACTGACATCCTATGATTTTAGATCATTGTTACCCTGGTTTGGCAGCTTATAATCTGTTAAACTGGACTTCCGAGCTGCACAAAGTTATATTTACAAAAAAATAAGATCAGAAAATAAATAATGGCTCATATCTTTAAGTTCTTTTATTCACTGTTAGCTTCTTCCATAATAAAATATGCTTTTCTTAGTTGCTGTATGAGTTGAGTTTAGAACCAACATCAAAGCATTCAGGGCATTCCATAAACACCCATTACCATCTTCAGCAGCCAGTGTAGAACTCTAGTAAGAATATTTCTAGTACCAGTCTGATTGTATCTTGGCCAGACCCCTTGATCTCTCAGGACTGTACCATTGTCCCTCCAGACACTTATGGTCAATTTGTTCTCAACATTGTTCTCTTGCTCCTAGAGGACCTTGATGTAGCTGTATCTGGAGCTTCATACTAGAAGAAATTGTTAATTGTTTTTATCATCATCATCATCATAAACCACTTCTGCTGTTAAGCATTGTGGGGAGGAATAATTTGCGATCCAGTGCACTTTGGGTGCCACTGTCTATTGTCATGCCGTGAAAGCATAGAGTGTCTTTAATGTTGTTTCCCAAGGCCGTCCTCTTGCTCTTTTGATAACTGACACATAAAAGGTAAAGGATAATTTTCCACACCTTCAGGTGTATTGTAAACATAGGGTTAGGCCTATATTTTTTAGACCAATCAGCACTTGGTCACTTGATACGTACCTCAATATCAATTGGCTTTGCATTCGGTCCTGTAGCATCCGAGCCAAAAGTCTTCATGGCGTCAAGAATAGATCTGTATCCTGTGCATCGACAAATGTGGCCATCAAATGAGTCTTCAATCTCTTGCTGGGTAAGCTTAGGGTTCTGGTGGAGAAGGCTGTGGAAAGTGTTCAAGCATAATTTTCAATAATTATTTAAGAATTTTCATCACTCCTTCTGAGATTTGGTTTGAGTTTTTTGAAATTATAAAACATCTCAAACATCATAACCCTAAATCTCACATGCTCTATGTGACTTCTTTTGCAATGGCAGTCTGAGTCCTTGAGATACACTGCTGCAGATATCACCTGCAACCAGTCATCTCTGTGAGTGGCCTTCTCTTTCCAGCTGGCAGCTCCAAGTGTTTGTGAGTCTGCCCGTAGATTATATCTCCACCATCTTCTTGGTCTGATTTGTGGTCCACTCCCAATTAACTCTTTTAGTTACTCAGTTTATGTCTCTCTCTTAAGTTACTTCATGTCTGCTGAGCTGAATTACAATCTAGTTACACCCTAATACGTTTATCTGCAGTCTGAACTTCCAGAACTGATCTTGGCTTCCAATGAGTTCTTAACCTATAGAAGGAAAGAAAAGTTGTGCAACAGTCATTGTTGATATAACACTGGATGTTAAATCCTGAGTCACTTTAAGCATCCCTAAACATAGATCACACAATATGATTTTGATTATCATATTTATTTAAAAAGCACACTCAAATTATATTAAACTTAACCATCTATACTCAGTTAATAAATAATCTAGGCAATCCTAATTACCCAAACATAACTGATAAACATGAGTATCCAACGCTGAAACTTAAAAAAAAAAAAAAAAAAAAAAAAAGGGATTCTAAATATCCCAATTACAACCCAGATGATTTTAATAGGATATCATTATTTAAATTACTGCTGCTACTACTACTGTTAGATCAAAAGGAAATGCCCCTACACTAGTCTTGCCATAACAAATGCAAATCCTTTTCAGCATTGAATAGCTCTGAAAAATAAAATGTTGCACTTTCTAAAAAATCAGCAATCCAGATGTTCGATGACTGACCAACGAAACCACCAAACCAAGTCATTATTTTATCTACTATACCTACTGCCCCCCCCCCCCCCCACTTTCCTCCCCCTTTTTTTTTTTACAGAATCAAAGCTTATACACTTTAAAACTTCAAATACTGCTACACAAGTTTATTTCCACTGTTACTTGTATTTGCCATATGTGTTCTCATAAGCAGAAAGTGTTTGTAACACTGTACAGCATCTGCCAGAGAGAGAGAATGCAAATCTAGCCTATATGAGCAGTCCCACAAACCAGTTTTGTAAATCAAAAATGACAATCTGGTTCTTAGGAACCATCCTACAAGACTACCCAGTTTTGCAAGATAAATAATTGAAATCTGGCCTGCAACTGTACAAGATTTAATAAGACTGTCCAAACAGATAATTGAAATCTAGAAATTTAGCCAACATGAACAACCTTACAGAACTACCTTGTTTCGATAGATAAAGAATGAAAATCTAGCTCAAAGTAAAAACCTTAAAGACACACTGTAGCATTCTAGTAAAGATATCATGTATTCAATAAGAAACTGTAAAGTAAAACCTTAAAGACACACTGTAGAATTCTAGTAAAGATATCATGTATTCATTAAGAAACTGTAAAGTAAATCCTTAAAGACACACTGTAGCATTCTAGAAAAGATATGTATTCAATAAGAAACTGTAAAGTAAAACATTAAAGACACACTGTAGCATTCTAGTAAAGATATCATGCATTCATTAAGAAACTGTAAAGTAACCCCTTAAAGACACACTGTAGCATTCTAGTAAAGATATCATATATTCAATAAGAAACTGTAAAGTAAAACATTAAGGACACACTGTAGCATTCTAGCAAGGATATCATGTATTCAATAAGAAACTGTAAAGTAAAACCTTAAAGACAGACTGTAGCATTCTAGTAAAGATATCATGTGTTCATTAAGAAACTGTAAAGTAACCCCTTAAAGACACACTGTAGCATTCTAGTAAAGATATCATGTATTTAATAAGAAACTGTAAAGTAAAACCTTAAAGACACACTGTAGCATTCTAGTAAAGATATCATGTGTTCATTAAGAAACTGTAAAGTAACCCCTTAAAGACACACTGTAGCATTCTAGTAAAGATATCATGTATTCAATAAGAAACTGTAAAGTAAAACCTAAAAGACACACTGTAGCATTCTAGTAAAGATATCATGTATTCAATAAGAAACTGAAAAGTAAAACCTTAAAGACACACTGTAGCATTCTAGTAAAGATATCATGTATTCAATAAGAAACTGAAAAGTAAAACCTTAAAGACACACTGTAGCATTCTAGTAAAGATATCATGTATTCAATAAGAAACTGAAGAGAAAACAAGATTTACAAGTTACTTTACATAGAGACTGAAAATAATGAATGAGGAATTAAAGCATGAGTATGTGACCCACTGTAAAGTTATACATACTGTAAATCTAAAACTTTGATCAAACTGCAAGAACCATAAAGTAAAAATGCGTCAGGTCAAAAAAGAGCACTATGCAGGAAGTCAAAGAAGAAGAAGGAAGTAACACAGAACTGGTGTCATCAGCCGCTACACACTGCAAGATTTACAGAGGAGTATATATGAACACTTATGGACTTCAGTAGTTTGATGTCAAATCAGGATGATCAGTAATCTAACTAACAAACTAGCTAGACTTACCCATACATAGACATGACAAAGCCAGGTGTGCAGTATCCACACTGGGTGGCATTATGTTTGGCCACTTGTTTTTGGATTGGATGAAAGCCATCTTTCTGATTTCCTATACCTTCTGTTGTAGTAATCTGCCAGCCATCTACGCTGTACAAGGGAGTTATGCACTAAAGAAGAAAATACACCTCCATTATGTTTTACCAAAATAGGTATCATCATTACTGCTATTATGATGAGCAATAAGGAAATCAGTTAGTACAACATGTATACAGAATAGATACCTTAAACATGCTGATTACAAAAATGGTAAAGTATTTTCAAAATAATAAGAATAATTAGGTCATATCATTATGCTTGTGAAATTTAGAATGTTTTGTGTAGAAACTAAACTGAAAATCAAAATAGTCAGTCTTATACAGTTATGTTGTTATAGTAAATACAATGTATGCTATCTTGAATGTGTACAGTACTTATATATGTATATATAAGTAAATATATGTGTGTGTGTGTGTGGGGGGGGATGTGGGTGGGTGGTGGGTGAGTGTGTGTTTTAAATATAAGAGTTAAATCTGGGTTTCAAACTAGAAGTGTTTCATACTGTAGACTATGTAGCTACATATTTTATACCAGTATTTGGGCAACTTGATACTGTTAAACACAGGACTTTGCTACCATCAGTACTGCTAACTTGTATAATTACTGTTATCTACAATGATACTCGTCAATACAAGCGTCAATCAGTGTGATTTCTCGAACTTATTTTTACAGATGTATTAACAGTTTTTAAAAACAATTATCAGTAGTAGTGGTTATGGTGGTGGTGGTAGCAGTAGTAGTAGTTTGTGTAGTTGTTATAGTTTGAGCAATCTAGTAGCAGCAGTAGCAGTTGTAGTAGTAGTAAAAACCAACGAACTAATGATCAATTTTTTTTCAAAGGGTTACAAATTGGGCACATAGGCCCGTCTTACATTCTGCCCTTCCATACACCCATCTTTCATTCAGCAAATGAATTTTAACAACAAAGCATGCTATGTTTCTATAATAAAATGCATATTATTAATTTTGAATAACACTAGTAGTAGCAGTAATAGTAATTAATTATACATCTATATCCTGTTCACAACCTGTCTGGTTATAAATAATAAATGTAATACATAGTTTTTTTCCTATTTCAATGTTGGATATTTAATCATACCAATTATACTTGTTGTTTTAATCTTGCATAGATGTATTCATTATAACAGTCTGCTGGAGTATAGCTTGTTAATTAAGTCTACTGGTTTGTACGTCTACTTTTGAAAAAGGAGGATAATGATGATGACGTTCCACCCACCAGGACATCACGCCAAGTGATAGACACCCGGTTACACAAAGCGCTACAATTTGGATGAGGACAGGTCCCGGAACCTGTCTCAGAAACCCTGTTCAACCCATAGGTTGGGTTATATTAGTATGCCGCAACAGCCAGGATGGAAGCTTTTTGAAAAAAAAAAAATTGCGTCTGACTTTTAAGGTGTTTCAGTTTTTTTTAAAGTGTAATAATATAAATAATAATCATTCTGTGCAATCAGATTAGATGTCTTACTTTGGGAATATTTAAAGTGATCTGGAAAATGTTTATTCTAAAAACAATTCTTTGAATTCCAGTACGTATAAATAATTAAAGAGTATATACGCATGATTTTGCGTGAAGTAATAATAAATCAGTACACAGTTGTGAAAAGACAAAACCTTCAAGTTTGAATTGTTCTCACCTGGAGGTATTTCTAACAGATCGGCCTCTCTGTGACTTACTATTGCTTGTAAAGATAGACAACTCTGATAAAAATCAATCAATCAGTTACTGACACATGAGAATTAGAAGCGCCGACGCAAAGAAGCCTTGTGAAGCCCCATATATCTAAGGGTGGGAGCACCAGGAGGCGGGGGGGGGGACTAAGCCTTGTTTAAGTGTAAGTAAAGTAAAAGTAAAGGACCCCTTTCACGCCTTCAAGTTTATTGTGCATATAAGACTAGATAGAGGTAAAGGCTTATTACAGGTTTTCGAAAACAGAGTATTACGAAAAATCTGTGGACCTGTCAAAAATGTAAACAGGGAGAAATGGAGAGTGAGAAGCAACAACGAAATTCATAATCTGTTTAATCACCATTGGTTAATGGCATTGTGAGAGCTAATAGGTTGAAATGGCTGAGGCATATTGAGATAATGTCAGATGACAGAGAGTTAAAAACTGTATATACAATGGAGATAACAGGTCGTAGACCACGAGACAGACCAAGAAAACGGTGAAGAGAAAATGTCTAGACAGACCTGCAAACACTTAGTGTTACCAACTGGAAAGAGAAGGTCAACAAAAGAGATGAGTGGGGACGGGTGATATTTGCAGCAATGGACCTCAAGGGCTCGGAATGTTGAAGAAGAAGAAGAGGCGGAAGAAGAATTGACACTTGGTGGGTGATGTGGTCAACATCATGCCCGCCGCCTTTACTTCCAGGAGCCTATCTGGGAATCAATCAAGGCTGTGTCAACCCGGGAGTCAAGGTCATTTAAAAAAAAAGTCTGGTACCACCAGGATCTGAACCACCACCTTCCGATCAGCAGACGAGTGTCTAGCCGCTACACCATGGCGGCTCGCTTTTTAAGTATTTGATAGTAATAATTATTACTGCAGTGTGTCCATTTTTTGACATAAGCATCCTGCTCGCTTTGATGTATATATTTTATTCATCTTTTCTTTTCAGTGTGATTTAAAAAAAAATACATTTTCGCTAACGTGGCTGAAGTATTTCACTTGTTTATTTTCTGCAGAAAATGAATAAACAGTTGAATCAGTTAAGCAGACAAAGAGACAGTCAGGCAGACGGACAGATGCGAACCACACTTCTTCAGCTCTTCCAGTCCCAGTAGATTTTGCAGGAGACATCTAGAAGGTGAACTCATCACTAAGAAAATGTCACAAATATAGAACTTTTCAACACAGTACACACACAGCAGAAGTGTTCAGTTGGGGGGGGGGGGGAGGGGAGCCAGGTTTCTTTAGTTTACTCTGACCAAATGTAAAATATAAAACAACGCATTACACTTTGTTGGGTTTCATAATGAAGAGTCCATCATACATCACGCCTTGTTTTGAAACTGAAAAAAAAAAAAGTTAGGCTTGCTTATTTTAGTTTGGCCCAACCTATAAGAGTAAGTATAACTATTTTCTGAATCATAAAACGTCAACTGATAACCCGTTCTTGTGAAGTGTTCTCACCGAATTGATGCTCATCGTCTCCACCTTGTCGCCACCAGAGGCGTGGGTGACAGCCACAGCACAGCAGCCGCACCCGGCTTCTCGACACATGACTTTAGTCCCCTTGAGTCCGGCCACATCTCTGATGTAATCATTGAGAGTCGTGGTGGCAGGGTAGCTTTCGTATACTGAAATCAAGGCAAACCGTTAGCTGTCACAAGGATGCGATTCTTCTTCTTCTTCTTCTTCTTCTTCTTCTTCTTCTTCTTCTTCTTCTTCTTCTTCTTCTTCTTCTTCTTTCTTCTTCTTCTTCTTCTTCTTCTTCTTCTTCTTCTTCTTCTTCTTCTTCTTCTTCTTCTTCTTCTTCTTCTTCTTCTTCTTCTTCTTCTTCTACTTTTTCTTCTTTTTCCTTTCTTCTTCTTCTACGTTTACCGGCTGTAAGCTCGGGTGGAAAGTCCTGGTTGTTCGTCTATTTGACTTTGTGCCAGGGCCTGAATTTTGCGTGTACATGCGTGTTACTGGCTTATGTGTGTGCAGTTGGCTTTTTCTTGCCACTTGGGCTGATGCACCCTAACTTCGAAGGGAGCTCCCAGTTAGTCGACCCCTACGCCATGCCTGTTGAAGAGGCAGTGAGTTTGTTCATGGTATCCCCATGATGGTTCTCAGGGAAAGATGAGAATCAAATAGATGCAAATCCTTTAAATCTAATTCAACATCTGACAGCTGGAGCCGGTCTTGTTTACAAGTGATTTGTGCGGGATGAAAGAGTTCTATAGTTACATTTAGCATAGCTTTGGCTCCAAGGTAAACCCAGACTTAAATGGGTACTGGATAAAGTCCTAAGAAATAAAGGCAGCCAACGTGATGTTGACCGTATCACCAATGGTGGTATACTAAAAAAATATGAGTTTGGCCTCACATGCCCGATTAGCCTCAATTATTACTTCTTTTGGGGTTTAGAGGGACAAAGCGGGACAATTCCTGATAGTCTTTGGACATGGCATGGCGGGGTGTCAGCACACGAACTGATACATGATAATATCGCAGATCGTGGAGGGGAATGATCACTTCTGCCAATCGGTAATGAGGAGCACACATTTTAGAGTTATACGCGATTTGACTTTGAACAAAAGACTTTAGTGTGTGTGTGCGCGTGTGAGTGAATGTATGTGCGTGCGTGTATGCGTGCGTGTATGCGTATGTCTCTGTGTGTGTATGTGTGTGTGAAATTATCTGAGGAGTTTTCGTACTGATTAACCTTACACAGATGACAAATATTTGAAGTAGGAAAAAGGTACAGCTTGTATAAATTGTTCTATGTTTAGACGACGGACCAACATCATGACACAAGGGTAGTAAAAATATAAGTGCTCTGTTCTACTTCTGACTCAAACATGAATCTAAAGAATCTTAGCGCAGT
The DNA here is from genome assembly GCA_905116865.2 of Candidula unifasciata. Lineage (NCBI taxonomy): Eukaryota > Metazoa > Mollusca > Gastropoda > Stylommatophora > Geomitridae > Candidula > Candidula unifasciata. The sequence continues at coordinate 76,187 of CAJHNH020001868.1, forward strand.
TCACGAACTCCATAGTACCGGCGAGGATCCTGAAATACTTTGAGGTGATTTTTAACTTCAAATTTTACCGGACAGCTCTGTTAGGCTACTCTTTTTTAGATTTCCAACGGCTAAGGGGTTTATTTACGTGTGCAACAATACACACAGATCTCACTACCCAGAGACCAATGGAAATTACTAGAAGTCCATGTGACAAAATCTCAGCCTTCACCGGGGCTTGAACCCGGGACCTCCAGCACTCGAGGCGAACGTCATGCCTTGAGACCACGCAGCCCCAGCTTGTATAAATGTGACAAACATCAGAACCGCAGAAGGAACGTGACTTCTCATGCTTTCACATAGTTTTTGTATCACAAGTATCTGGTGATTATATGCAGCTTTTCTTTGATCTGCTCGTATGTTTTTCGCTGGTACTTTCTACACTTATATTGTCGCAGGCACAGCTAAAACGAGAAAACCAAATGTTTTAAGGAGGTTGAAGGCCGAACACAACTTATAACAAACATCAGAAATATATTTTTTTAAACATACATTTTCTGTCAACCTGGATGACTTATTAAAAGACAGGTTAGGGAAAACAGAGATAACCGATTTTTGAAGGCTTTGTGTCATTTCATGTAAAAGTTCTGTGTGGTGATGATGATGACGATGTTGGTGTGATAGCGACAGACAGTTCTGATTAAAAAGTTAAATCTAAAAGAAAAAAAATAAAAGAAAGATTAAATTCTTTCAGCACCAGTTAGTGTTACTTTAACTTATTCTCTGCCGTGCAGTTGTTACTATAAACTAATATAGGTTTGAATGTAGAGTAGATAATTACATTATGAGACATGAATTGTTGAAGTAACAAATTGGACGTCAGGAGTTAACGTAACACATAAATGGACTACAGAGAGTTTACAGCCATGTCATTCTGAAAATAACCAACAAACGCATAGTACATTTTTGGTACTGAGTGAGTTAAAGTAACAGCGCGGTTGTGTGCAACAAATGGATTTGACTGAAAACGTCATGAAAATAAACAATAACTTCCTCGTGTCATCAGTAAGGTATCTCTGTGGGATTAGTTGCTTTGATATCAAATGAAACTTCAAGTACTGGAATCTCTTACCCACATGCTTCTCTCCGTTAATGGAAAACTGGATCTGGAAGGCATCGCCAGGCCTGATGATAGACATATATAAGAAGATTAATCAGATTGTTAGAATATGACCACTTTAAATATGTAGAATTTTTGGATTTGGTTTACTTTTATTTTATTTTACTTTTTCCAGGCATTTTCGGTTACTTATATCATCACTCACACGAACACATCCACACACAAATGTCAACTTAAGTAAACAAAGGATCTCGTCGTGTCACTGGCACATCTGGTATGTTTATTACACTTATATTTCCTATAGGCGAGTCAGCACGTGAGGGATGATGTCGTCCGCCTTTACTTCCTAGTAATTCCAATGTACCAGTTTTAGCTAGCGTCAAACAGGCCAGGTCATTTTGTCTTTATGTGCATTCAAACTGAAGACTTTCGCTCTGACAGACAAGCAGCCAGCCACTACACCACCCATTCTAACTGAACACATGAAAATATTGTAATCTACAGTACCCTGTTGTTTACATTGTATGTATAACTTAAGATACATCAAAGGGACACTGGCAAGAGGTTATAATTCTGTGCTTTCAAGTGAGAACCTGTGTTCGAATTCCTAAAGCGTAATGGGTTTTTTCCTGATGGAAGAAAACAACAGGAGGGGGGGGGGGGAGAGGAGGGGTAATCACAACATGCGTTCTAATCCACTGCATGAGCCGACTGATCCTCAATCATCAGGCTCATGAAACTCCCGTCCTCTTCTTACCTGTACTCGGTATCCCTCCCCTCCTCCCCTTCAATGCCTAACTGAGCAAATGCCCTCAACGAAGTTACACCAAGTTGGCCTATCCTTTGCTATTGCTTGTAGCTCTCCCCATATCCTCCTCATCTGTTTAACCTCACCCTCTAGATCCTTTCTTTATATGCCTTTAGTGTGCCTTTATGTCTATGCCCCCGTGGATTCTAGTGCAAAGTCCTCCTAGTTGAATTGTTCTTATAAGCTGTCAGCGTGTGTCCAGTGCCTGCATCTTTTCATCCCAACTTCTTAATTCATTGAAAATTGATTAGTGATTATAATAAACCATTTATTTTCCCTCTATTCTGCACAGGCACCAGTCAATTAATGTTTGTAGTTTATTAGTTACTGCCTTAGTTGCCCCCATACAGCTCTGTCCTAAACCTAAACCGCTTTGAAAGTGGCAAACGACTGATGACTTTACTTGCTACATCCAACCAAGCATTACCAATATAAACTAAGATATGTTTTTCAAAGATTCGTTAATGCAAAGGCTTTACACACTTGTACATAAGGCCACATACTGAGCATTGTTAATAATGTAGACAGGCATTAGGACATCACTAAGTTATCCCTTACCTCGGCATCAAAACCTTAGACATGGTTCTTGAATCAAGTGACCGAGAAAAGTTGCAGCATCAGTCACAGTTGCGCAACTAACATATAATTCCAGGGCCAAGCTTACATACCTTTCTCCGGGTAATAGGCTCGTCTCAAGAGCAGAATGCGAACTGTGCAAATCTATTGCTGGTGGGACTTTAGCTGGCGGTGCAGAACGTTTGTCATCAAACCCGTTATTGATATGGATTCAAGGCGGGGACAAGCAGAGAGTTGCAGCGCTTAGAGAACTTTCAGCGAACTATAGTACTACTGTGGAATCTCTGTTTTCGAACTCATTTCGTTCCTATATGTTCGGAAACCGAACTTTCGTTTTCTTCGTGTGGGCGTAGGGGCCCGTTTTTTAAAACTGACGATCGTGTCGTAAAAGGAGATAAGTATGGGTTTGTGTTGGAACATTTGGCAAGTCCTGTTTCCAGGCCAAAATATTATGGGTTGTCGAGTTTCAGCTCCAATATTATGGTCACCCTGTCCAAATGTGTGAATACAAAAGTCGCATCCGACCATACATCTTCATCTGTGTGTGTGTGTGTAATCTGGTAATCCTAGTTTCAGCTTCATAGCAAACGGGTCACCCCACAGTTGCTCCGCTCCTGTGCCAACGAAAAACAAAAGCAGCTCACAGTATCACGCCATGCACTCAACTCAGAAGCTGGGCGACGAAACTACCTGAAAGATGGTGTGTGTGTGTGTGCGTGTGTGTGCGTGTGTGTGCGCGCGCGCACTCGTTCAACTTTTCTAATTTAGAAATATGTATCAGCCTAGCGCTCTATTCGACTTGCTTCTATAAATTTGTATATACTGAGAGACTTTTGGGGGGGGGGGGGGGGGTGGCGGGCGGGCGGGCGGGCGGGCGAGTTAGTAAAGTACATACCGGAGATTTGTGTTTATTATTTCCTCTAGCTGCACATGAAGGTGTTTTCAACTCAATCATATTCATATATCAGCAAGGGCTCTCTCGATTACATAGTTCACATTGCGAACCAATGTATGTACAGAAGGCTGGTAATGTATTTCCACACTTGAGCTACCACTGAATGGAGAAGTCGTACCATGGAACGATACACATTACCAACCTTTCACGTCAACAGCATGATCGTGAAAAAAAAGGGGAGGGTGATGGCGGCGGACGCGCTTCAAAGCTGAAATTCTAATCATCATCATCATCATCATCAGTATAATTATCATTATTCGTCATTATCATTATTATATTGTCGTCATCACCATCAGGTCGGCTCTGTGGCTAAGTCGATGCGAACGCTTCGTAATGCCGGGATGCTTGGTTCGATCCCAGCTGCGGGGGATGCGCCTTGCGTTGGTGTCGACAATGGTATCAAGAAAGCCGACCGTACAGAAAGAAATGGCAAACTGCTGGACGTAAATTTGCCTAATAATTACAAGAACAACAACAGTTTTGTGCTGAACAGTAAACCAATACAATAATAAGCTGCAAATAATATAAAACCTAAAAAACAAATAGCTTTAACTCTTTCCGTACCAGGGAACTCATCGCGCATTCATTGGTTTATAATTATATGAACCACATTTCTGTGCTCTCTAGGTCCTAATCATCTATTTTGATAACCCATTCTAACTTTATTATTAATTTAAACTTTTCTGTTCCAATGCTGTACTTTTCAATAAGGTTAGACTAAAACATTGCTACTGTGAGGTACAACAACTTTTTAAAAAAGTGTTGAATTAAGAATTACATATGACTGAAATAGTTTAGGATAATTTCAATACATCGTTACAGTGGACCGTCGGTAGGCCCTTACTAAATCTTTGAGAGTGGGTATCCAAGAACAACCTACCTCCTTTTTTTCCACGCCAGCTCAAGCCGAGCTCCCCTCCCCAACCACAAAAAAAAAATTAATTGGGTCCGGGGCGCTCCTTGGACTAAGGCCCATCGGTTTCGTTTAAAGTAATAATGATGATAAGGAATGAGACATGAATTTAAAAAAACGACAAAAGTGAAACTCACATACTTTAAAAGAACGAAAATATGTTTAACAAACGATGTCATACGTTCAACATATGCCAATGAGGTTCTTGCATAGAGGCAACAGAGTAATAGACAACGGATAGCCCAAGACCTAAATGCAAATGTAGGCAAAGTGACTGACTGGTGTGCAGAAATGGGTGCGGTCATAAACTCAGAAAAGACGAAAGTTGTGTGGTACTCTCTGGACAATAGCATTGTAAGAGCTAATGTTACCATAGGTCACTCAGAATATTCTTAACATGTGTGACCAGCGAAGGCACCATACATAATGGTCAGTTTCTCAAACTGATGGCTGCTGATTTTCAAAGGAAAATATTCTTTTTTGACTGCAGTAGATGAATGCTGAGGTCAAATTATTTCTCATTAGTGTGTGTGTGTGTGTGTGTATGTGTGTGTGTGTGTGTGTGTGTGTGTGTATATATATATATATATATATATATATATATATATATATATATATATATATATATATATTTTATCTACTAAAAACTCAGTTGTATTTTAATGGGCATATCTGACGTGTTTATTTTTTAAAGTATTGAATACGGATGTGATCAGGGCTTTCGTTCTGGAATTTGGGAGGGGGAGGGGGTTAGGTCATGGCAACGACGAACTGAATCCAAGAATTTCTCATCTTTGTGTGGTCCCAATGAGCTGTTGAAAAATAAAAACGGCTAGACAAAAGTAAACTTGCAGTTAACATTCATTCACATTTAGACATTCTGGTAGGGAAAACAATCTGTTTCCACGATCTATCATTTGATGTCTGGTCTTGGATGTTAACCAGAAATCATTTCATTTTTTACATTTATATACGTTCACAGTATATTCAAGAAGCAGTAAGTGAGGCAAAGTACAATTCAAAAGATAAAGACGACTTCGCATATTTAGGCGTGGGTATTTTTGGGGTGTAGTATCTTGCAATGTAATCTAATAAGTCCAAATTAATTCTAAATGTTCTCTTGCCATCTTCCTACAAATACTTTGGTCAATCCGAATTTTCAGCTTTACCGGCAATGAAAACAAACATTGTTGCTCGCTTGATGTAAAGAATGATCACCTTGTCCAACATTCAGACCAATAATAGTCGATATCATCAAAACAAACGAGTGTGAACCATTACATTAATATTTGGACACTAGATTTCACGTGTTGGTGATAGTTTAGTTTGTTATTTGACACTTTGATTTATGTTTTTTTCACAGTTCTTGTTAGCAAACAGTATTGTTATTTTTTCGTTGTCCTCCTCTTTTTATTCACATTTTGTTATGTTCAAAGTGGGGGGGGGGGGGGGGGGTGTGTGCCATATACTGAAGGAAGGCGCCACCTGACAAAGGTTGGAGACTAATATTCTATAGTCTGTTCCAGAAGTTATGCTTAACTTCAATAAATCTGTAACCGGTAACAGTTCGATGTCAGTTGTTGAAATGACAGAATGACTGACGTTCAACCCCAACAGGACCGCACAACCAGCTATAAACACACAGTGACACAAAGTGCCACCATTCGGATGAGAATCGTCCGGGCGCAAGTCCCAACCGCTAGATTATGTTTAGGTTCCCCGACGACAACCGGGTGAGGCTTGGATTACAACAATTGTTGAAATTGCTGTCTGTTTATGATATTCATATTAGAATTATTGTTTAATTTATAGACATATGACGTTTTTATTTTGCCTTCTTTGAGGTATATGAAAGGACAGACACCTATTCAAAACAAACGGTCAACAAGTTAGCTGTAAGAGTAACTTATAAAAACATCAGTTTGCACGCATTTCATAGGCTCCCCACTCTCAGGTGGTCACCTACAGCATTAGTCTCCTGTAATCTGCTGATTTTTCATTGACATGGGGGATAGGCTATCAGAATAATCACTCGCATCGTTGCATACGTGAAGTGATTGCCAAACTATCTCCCCATGTGTGTCAATTACCGCATATTTCTATTTTTAAGGGTACATAAATTATTGGTGAAACAAAGATCAAAGAAATTTGCCTCTTTAAGAAAACAGTAGCATCTGTTTAAATTGTAAATTATAGAATCATAAGGACATTGTAAAATCTAAGGCCACATGCAAAAATTCGTGTCGATCCGTTCAAGAGTTTTCGAGATATTTGTTGCAATTTGAGGGCATGAGTTTTGAAACGCACTATAGGTTATTTCGCCTCGATGGCAAACATAGTTCTAATTCAAACAGAACGGCACATTAGCCCGTGTGACGACAACACAGACTTCAGCCATGCTCACTCCACTGTGACAGGTGATGCAGCTTAGCTCCAGAAATCACACACTGTACAGGGATCGTGAATCTGGTATTTTTGCTTAGTCATGCAACTACTCAGTGCTTTGCTCGGGGGTTATAGATTATCCTTGCGTACAGTAAAGTTGGCCAGTATTGAGACAGATTCCTGTTAAGAAAAAAAAGGTCATAGTCCGTGCTGCATGGAGTGGGAAAATCAGAAAAGGAATACGAAAAGGATAGAAAATCATTGCACATTAGTTAAAAGCGAGTGTCTCAGGAGAGAGAAATTTAATACATATAAATTTTGCAGTCTCCACAACGAAAGTTGTCTGCATTATACCTATTCCTTAATATAGAAATATAACGTAATGAGCTTCCAGCTTCTTTAACGCTACCAAAACGCCACGCCCCCCCCCCCCTTTTTAAACCCCAAATACACGCAAACAAACATCGCTGGAAACGAACCCTAGAAAACAGAGGATTGCAATGGGAAACGATTTCCCTAACCCCTAAGCCACAGAGGCGCATTACAAGCGAGAACAATGAGTTTCAAATGCTATAAAAGCTTCTGAAGATTGTGAATTTACTTTTGCTCCAAGAAAGCAAAAATCTCCCTACTTTACTGAAGATTGGGTCCCATGTCTCCCAAATGATAGCCGAGCTTTCTGACTATTAAGACCATAAAGGGTTGCTATCTATTATTTAAATGATAGTTGGCTGGTAGTTGTTCCCCACCAGGACATCACAAAAGTGATAAACACCCGATAACACAAAGTGCCACCATGCGGATGAGGATCACCCGTGGAGAGGTCCCAGGAACCCCTTTCAGCCGTTATGGCCATATCTGTGGCCTAGGCCATATTTATTTTCCGGCTATATTCAGGGCCCTCAACAGAAGCTAGGGTGGGGCTTCAAATATCAAAAACTGCATCCCTCATGGGAACAACTTGTATATGAATATAATAATATTTCAAGGACTTTGCAAACCGAACTTAGCGTTTGTTTTGATGACGTAAATATTGGGTGATTGCAGTCGGGCTGATGATAAGATAAAGAATTAACTAAATAAACATTTGACTAGAAAGCTTAACGGGGGAGGGGGGTGGGTGAATATAGACTAGCTGGTTCTGCACCACTTGGTGGTCAACTGAATGTATGAGAAGCTAGATGTCGTGAGTACCCTTTGGGTGCATGCAAACTGCGGAGGCACAGATAGATCATTACGGCCCGAGGAAAATGACGCTGTGGGGAGTTACGAAGAGATCTGACCGACGCGCAACCTCAAGGGAAAGGTGAGACGGATGTAGTCAGACAGTTACAGGTACCAACGGAACTGGAACTCTTCGCTTGCTGCTAAAGATGGAGACTTAGTGCTTATGCTAGTATCCCGAGTGCTGTGATGTCAATTCTTCCTTTAACATTCAACATTTTTTCAACATTTGGGGAAGGGGGGGGGGGGGGGGGGGGGGGGGGGGAAGGGATATAGAAAAGACGTGCACAAACATAACCGAACATTTCGATCCAAGTCAGCGGAGTTCTGAGTTTTTATTATGCATAGTACTCTGTTAATAAAGACTTTGAAACGTTCGATTGTATTTGTGCGCGTCTTTTCCATTTTCCCAGCTATATTTTTTAGTCAAATTTAATGTTGCACTTTTCTTTAAAAAGTTCCCAAAATTTGTAGACACCTCTGTGGCTTTTCTTGCAATTTTACATTCAGTACTTTACCGCTGTCTTTGAACGGTAACGGGGCTTCATCATATTGTTGAAATCAACGCAAAGCAGTCTGTTGTCCAAATTGCCTACTGCTGAATCGAGCCATTATAATTTTGAAGTTATAAACCTCGCTCGTAAGCTCGAAGCCACAGATACCGACATTAAGATATATGTCACCCTGAACTGTCAGAACAGTGGGCAGTGAATAAACCTCACAATCACCTTCAATATACAGATGTTTCATCCCCCCCCCCCCCTCTCTTTCCCGGCCAATGCATTGACCTATAGAAGGAAAGAAAAGCAAATGAAATAGTCAACAAATGCCAACAGTCTGAAGTAGGTCTGTAACTTATGTTACAGCCTCAGATCCAGGAGAGAGGGGGAGTGTTAGGGGGGAGGGGGTCAGCCCCCTTATAATTTTCTAATCTGCGGTGCTAATGAATACAATTCTTGTTTAGTGCGCGATAGTAATAGTAATAATAATAATAATTTTACCTGCTGAAGGGTACAAATAAAATAGTAACATATTTTTAAAAAATGTGAAATGTGCATATCATCATCATCATCATCATGTAGCAGGTCTCTTGCAGAACTTCGCTCTCCTCACGGTCTATCTAAAAGAAACTCGGTCTCCTGAAAGCTCTCTCGCATCGTGCTCATTCATTTCTAAGGAGTCACACATATTCCATGTCCATCTTCGTTTTGGCCGGCTCCTGTTCTTCCTTCCTGGTACCATGCCTTCTGCTATAATTGTTTTCTTCAATCCGCTGTTGCTATCATATTTCAGCTTCTGAGTTAGATACCGATCTTCCTTGATGTATAGGAATGTCAGTATTTCTTTTCAACTTTGTTTATTGTATTCTGATAATCTTTCTATATTTAGCAATTCAAATCAAAAGCCTCCATTTTCTCCCTATATGATTGGGATATACTCCACAACTCATTTCCCCACGTTGCTAAAGGGAAGATGCATGCTCTCAAAATTGTAACGTTGATTTCCCTTTTAGTGCTTTATCAAAGACTTTTAATGCTGTTTAATCTATGTATCACTAGTTCCTCCAGCTGTTCACTTCTGCTGAACCGTTCCCATTGCCGTTTATTATAAAGCCTGTATATTAAAAGTTTAAACATTTTCAATAATTTACAAATAAATGCTTAAAACGAAAACGATTATATATAGTTGAATGACCAATTAACACCTTAGTAAATTTCCAAGAGGGGTGGGAGCTCAGTCTGGCTGAGAAATTGGGGGTGGGGGGGGGGGGGGGGGGGGGGAGTGGGGGAATTTTCAGACCCCCAACCCTAAAATGTTGGGGGGGGGGGAGAGGGGTGCCTAAGGTGCATGAGTCCCAGGTGCAGGCTCTTATGTCCGCTTGTATGAGGTTCTTTTTAACTTGCATTTCTATAACATAATTTCCATTTACAGATTTATAAGCTGCGTTTGCCCTGACCCAGTAGCAGAAAGCATACAGCTCAGTCCAGAGAAGAAAACATATTTTTTTTTTTAAATAGAGGCCAAAGATCTCTGGCATAGCGTACAGTCATGCCAGATCCCATGTGCAAGCAAACTCTTCTGTATAATGTCAGTTAAAAAAGAAAAAAAAATCTAGTCTGAAAATGAGAATTTACCATAATGAAACAATGACATAGCAAATATTCAAACCCTATGTGCAAATATTCAGAACAAGCAGTTCAGTTTGTTATTGAATTTGATTTGATTTCAAGAACCGACATCACAGCACTCGGGGCATTCCCATAAACGCTTTGTCCCCATCTTTAGCAGCCAGCGAAGAGTTCCGATACTAATGGTGCCAGTAGCATTCTGATTAAATGACCGTCTTGCCTTACATCTGAGCCTCGAGCATCTACCAGAACCTCTCGTCCTCCTCCCCCTCCCCCCCCCTCCCCCGGCTGCATTAATCTCACCAGACTGTGGTGATTATAGAATTTTATGAGGTTTAGGAATGTCGAAGTAATTATAAATCCTTGTGTATGTGTTAGATTGTTTAGTACCACAGCAAAATACTCTGGCAGCATAACAGTGGTGAATATTGACCATTTTTTGATGAGGCAATTTAATAATGGGAACACCATTTAAAGAATATAAAACAAAACAAATTATGGTAACATACACTAAAACAGTTGTGCATACACACAGTTCATTTCTATGCAAAATGGGTTGATTTATAGTGAAACGATCGACTTCACTGTTTCGGTTTTCTTCCGCCTCGCTCTCTCAGCACAAAGTTCGTAGCTCTTGTGGTTATTCTTAGGGATTCAGGTAAAGGGAGGTGGTTAAAGTGAAAATCAGGAGCCTCTCGACAATCCAAATAGCACATAAGTCATTCAGTCCGCAACTGGGATAGACCATGAAACCATAGCTGTGAGGCCAGGGACTGACAGAGCCCTGGTTGGACTAGGTTGAAGTATTCAACTCTGTCAGATTGTGTGCCCTATAAATGCCTGGCCTAGCCAGCCCGCAGGGGAGAAACATATTGATATATTAAACATATTAATGAATAAAACAGAGGTGCATTATCCGGCTGTTTACATATCACCTCGACAGCAGATGCTAAACAAAGAACAAAAGAAGATTTTATATTTACATGCAAGAGGGCCGTCAAGAACCATTGATGGAGGAGAAGTTTCAGCCGCTTTTACGATTTTCTAGAGGTGGAACAAAGACAACTCCGCTAAGACCTGTACCAAGTCCGGCTGTAAAAGGAGGACGGTCTGGCTGAACCTGAGTGCTTCATGCGTCTCCGGAAGTAGTGGGTAACCGTGAATCAGCCAGACGGCCTGCATGGAGACCGCAAGGAGGTAGCCCCATCATCATGCAAAGGCACAACAGGCCAATCACTTGTTTGCCTTAAACTATGATTACAAATTACCACAAAGAGAAAACCGAACGTATCTGAACGGCGACAAACTGGCATGGCTTACGGACTACGATTTATGGAACATGGAACATACGAGGCATTAACGGAAAGGAATACGAGTTAGTAGGGGAGATGAGGAAAGCGAAATTATGAGGAAAAAAAAAAAAAAAGCGGCAAGGAATCACAGATCAGTATGCTGCTCTACAGTGGTGTCCCTATGACGGAGAGATCCAAGGGAGGTGTTGGTTGTATTGTGGCCAGGAATCAAGTTAGTAACATCAAGAGATGGAAATTAATCTCAGAGCGAATTATGGTGTTAGATCTGAAAGAAGAAGATACAATTGTCAATATTGTCATTGTGTACCTTCCAAATTAAGATGAGCTAGTAGATGTCAAAGAAAAGCTCTTTGAAATGCTCCAAAGGACCAGAGATGACGGTCACGATAAAATTGTCCTCCTCGGAGATATAAATGCCAGAGTAGGAAATTATCACTCTGGGTGGGATGGAGTGATCGGGAGATATGGTGAAGATGTTTTGAATGATAATGGCAAGCGACTTCTCAGATTTTGCAGGGAACAGAACCTTGTCATTACAAACACAAAATTTACTCACAAACGTATACATGCATACACAAGGTGTGAATCTTCAAAGAATGAGAAACCCATCATTGATCACGCTATTGTAAGGGAAAGTTAATTCAAGTTTGTGAGAGATGCCAGAGTCATGAGAGGACCAGAGATTGGAAAGGACCACTATCTTGTCACAAAAAGAGAACAACTGAAAGAAACCCTCTGGTACAGATGCAAGAATATCATTACTGCAGCTGCAGTAGAAGCATGTGGTAAAGTCCCAAGTGGAAGGCGGGAACAAAGGACATCTTTGTTGACGGAAGAAGTCAACACAGCCAAAGCGAATGGACGTCGCTTGGCACAACAAAGCCTGGCATATGATATTGGCCTTAAATTTGGATGTACAATGTCCTAATAATGTCTTAATAATGATGCAGCTGGTATGTAAAATAAAACAATAATATTCACCGTCAAAGTAGATCACTCCTTAAGGGAATCAGCCTTAAATAAATGAGTATCACACAATTGTCAGAATTATGGAAATTGCTTAGGGAGGACAGGCGACAATGAACTATACTGGCAATTTTCTATAATGTGTTTTGATTTAAGACATGCGAAGGCCTTACAGTTCAAACACTTCAATATATTTATATATATATACATAGAAATCTACCCTCTTAATTTAAAAATAAAATTAAATCTCCAACAAAGTAGATCACTTCATACACGAACACATCTTACATACTTGGCCGATGCTCAACACTCAGGGAAAAGGAGGGGGGCGGGGGGGCAGATATACATTCAGACTGCTTCTGGTACAGTCGAATTGGGACTCTGCGGCGCTTGCTGCTGAATATGGGGACAGGACGCTTATGGGAATGTCCTTGAGTGCAGTGATGCAGTTCTTAACTCATAACTTGTATATCACAACTTCTTTTGCATTATAAAACACTAATGAATCTTATCTTCCTTTTTTTTCAATTTTGTATCTTCCATAATTATTTTTGATATCAAAATATTCCATATTTTTTTGTCTTCTTATCTTTTTAGTCAAAAAGTAAGGTTGTCCCTATAAGAGGAGACAGAAAAAAGTGGAAAAAAAAGGGGGGGGGGGAGGGGAGAGTTATTTGAAGAAAAAAAAAAGGACGAGGGGATGTTGAGCGGAGAGACAGGAGAATAAAGAGAACAACAGTAAATTACTCTTTCTTATATTTCAAGCGGTCGGCTCTGTGGCTAAGTCGATGCGAACGCTTTGTAATGCCGGGATGCCGGGTTCGATCCCAGCTGAGGGTCATGCGCTTTGCGTTAGTTTCGACAGTGGTATCAAGAAAGCCGACCGCCCAGAAAGCAATTGCAAACTATTGGACGTAAATTTGCCTAGAAAAAACCACACAACAGCCAGGATCTGTTGGGTTCGTTCTGCAAGGTCATGTAAAGGAAACGCAACTAACGTATTTCAAGCTCATCTTCCTCAAATATGTATCTATTTAAGATAAAATTGATTTGTTCTTCAAGCTAGAGCTTCCTAACTTGTCCCATCCTCTTACCTTCTTTCGTTCCATGTGCTTCCTTCTTTTGGTGTCTTTTATCTCCCAAGGGCAAGCAAGCAATTAAACGTTAGATTACATTTGCTGAAGGGATTCATTAGGAATGGGACTGATCGAAACTATATCTGGAGGTGAAGATTCTATCATGTGGCCACAAAGCTATCAGTGGGACAGCTAGCATCCACATACGTCCACTTCCTCTGAGAGCCAGGTCATATTTATACTGTTACTTAGTCTATTGGAACTTTTTCCTAATCCACTTATTTACACAGACATGCATAGCGATAGACAAACTCTCACGACGAACAACATACATTGAGTGAAAGTGAGCCCCACTAGGACTATCACCATCATCATCATTATCATCATTATTATCATCATCATCATCATCATCATCATCATCATCATCATCATCATCATGATCAGTTCTTTAGAATACAAAACAAAACTCTCCATGTTTGACTAGCTCCTTCGGAAAAAGTAGTTTTGGTTTATAATTGTGACTGAATTGGGTCTGTGTGCCATATTAAATGGTTTAGTGTCTTTTTCTTGGTGTCCATTGTCGTTCGTCCCGGTCTGGGCCTTGGTCCTTTTATGGGTTTTATAGTTTACTCCATCTGAGCACCCTCCTGTTGCTCAGCTATCACTGAAGTACTTGAATGTTTCTTCATTATTCCATTGTATCCCCCCCCCCCTCCCTATATTTCTTCTGCCCTTATTACGTGCTACTATTTCTAATCCATGTCCAACTTTCTTCTTATTCTAAATTTATCCAGGGTGTTTCTTATTCAGTCATTGATTCCCGGGTCGGCTTCTTAAATAAATATCCTTGTCTGTGGTATTCCTGTACCTGTGGATTCGAAATCCTTGAAAGGACCATTTCTGCCCGCTAATCGCCTTGGTGATATTATGCAACTCTCCAACCGGCCTAAACGCACTAGTATCACACACTGAGCGATTACCACAACTGACCCAAAGTGCAATATGCTATTATTTGGATGAGAAGCGAAAGGAGGAGGGAGGAGGGATAAGCCCCCCCCTCCCCCCCTCCCCCCCCCCCCCATAATCAAGTCCCAGGAACCTTGTTTAACCGTAAGGTAATAATAATCCAACCGATGTGGGAGAGAGAGAGAGAGATAGAGAGAGATAGAGAGAGAGATAGAGAGATAGATAGAGAGAGATAGAGAGAGATAGAGAGAGATAGAGAGAGGGAGAGAGAAAGATAGAGAGATAGAGAGAGATAGAGAGAGATAGAGAGAAAGAGGTAGAGATAGAGATAGATAGATAGAGAGAAAGAGAGAGAGAGAGAGAGAGAGAGAGAGAGAGAGAGAGAGAGGGAGAGAGAAAAGCAGAGAGTTAACGGTTAGTTAAGAATCGCTTACAGGACGTTGCAGAACCACCCCAACTTGTTTTGGCTGTTGTCATTTTGCTAGACATATTGTACGTTCAGTAGTTTGTCACTGCTTCTGAATTGTAGGCCCTAGATACAATTGTCGAAACTAAAGTAAAGCGAAAAATCCTCCGAGCTTGGATTGAGCCCGGCACCCTGGCATTACGAAGCCCGTTCTCAACGCCAAACCCACAGACGTCGACAACGAGGAGAAGAGAGAGAGAGAGAGAGAGAGAGAGAGAGAGAGAGAGAGAGAGAGAGAGAGAGAGAGAGAGAGAGAGAGAGAAAGAGAAAAATCGATTTTGATTCGTTGCATTGACCCAGTATCACTACTGGGTATCATTTCTAAGTCTCTTCTGCAGTATATCTCCAAGTGCGACACATGAATCGACCAATTCAAGTTAATCCTCTTTGTGTTGTTCAATATTGATTGGGGTTTCTAACTAAAGTTCTTAACGCAGTGAATTAATCAGTCTCCTGTCAACCTTCCATTGTGGTTTTTTTTTTTTGTCCGCCACATTTTTATAATTCTTTGATTTCTTCTTCTTTGCGTTCACCAGCTGTACACTCTGGCCGAAAGTTCTGTTTGCTCGTCCACTACTGAACTGCAGTCCTGCTCCAGAACCTGAGTGTTGCCTGTGCATCAGTTTTACAGATCTCATTCTCTTGAATACAGTCTGTTGGTTCCTTGCCTCTCTGGCAGATGCACTCCGACTTCAAAGGAAGCTCCCCAATTAGTCGACTCTTACGACATGCTTTTTGGGGAGGCAGTGGGTCTATTCTTGTTTTCCCCACAATGGGTTCCCGGAACCCACACGGGGGTCTTTGATTTCGTTATGGACCTTGTATTACTGACGCGAACTGGCTAACAAGACACTAGTAACGTTATATTTTCCTTCTTTGTTGACCATTAAAATTGCTGTTCGCACACTGTGTTGTGGTTTTCAATTAAGCTGCGATATCAGACATTTTCGACATGACATATCCAATTTCACCGAACCACTAATTAGTACATGCGTATAAGGGGCAGTAGGTCTGGACCTGCCCTTTCATAAATTAGTGCCCTAGAAACAACTTTCAACTGTTATAACTTTAACCAGTGAGTTCTTCAGGTAAGAGGAGTTTTCATAACATTAGGCGTTTGTTGAAGTCAGAGGAAATGAAAAATAATTCATAAAAAACTCACTTTTGTTTATTTTAATGTCAAATAGTGCTTTTGTATTTGAAAAAACAAAATTACTAAAAAACTATAAACATTCATTAACTGATACGTGCACAGAATTAGAAATTAAACGGTATCATATAATTACAAATGCTGAGCACTGGAAAGGAGGTAAACAAATTCCATGTAATCAAGAGGTGGAAAAAAATGTGTAGCTTTGGAAAGGATACACGCTGAGAACACATAAGAGCAGTATAACTAGAATATCTTTGCACTGGAACCCACAAGGGTTTATATTGGATACAACTCGGTGCAGCCAAGCTGTCTCTATCGTCTTTACAGAGTCTTCAGTCAACATTAATAAATATTCTGTCAGCCTAATAATGCATAGAACCGTATCCAACTCGCATCAAATCTTCATATCCTTTGCTTCTTGTGTGCGTTCTGGGGCCCCTATTTAGGGAAAATGGAATAGATCCACTTCCCATTAAGAAGCAAGTCTTTAAAAGCGACTAACTATGAGACTTTAAATCGGATGTGTTGGGCCAAACGACGCATATATTGCCGCCAAGATGTAACCACAACACAGCATGTTAAAGGGTCGACGCAGGAGTAGAAATCTTTTGCTGTTAAACGCACCGCATACCATGTCACCACATTTTCCACTTCATTATGTAATTTGTGTCTGCGTGTTTTTGGTGTGCCTTTTTTTTTTCATTGACACTGCAGATTTAAGTTCTAGGGCATTCTATTCATATTTTTATCTGCTGTCAAATCGTATGCCAGAATCGTTTCCTTACCCCTCATTCAATTGAGTTACAAATAATGCTAAACTGTATTTTCCAGTACTGAGTCTAACCCCTCGTCCAGGCAAGCCATACTAATATATTTCATCAAATCATTGGTGTGACAAGGTCCCGTACTATAGTCTAGACTCTTTCCTGTCACCCTTTTATCAGAAGTCGTGCGTGATGTTGTCACAGAGATGACAGCAAATATAGAACCCAAGTAGTTAATTACTCCTCATCCTTTTTACTATGAAATTTTTTTTTCTTTGAAGCCCCACCCTGGCTTTTTCCAGGGGCCGCAATATAGACAGGCAATAAATATGGCCAATTGTCTGAACGCGGTTTCTGGGACCTCTCCACGGCGATCCTCACCCACATGGTGGCACTTTGTGTCATCGAGTGTTTATCGCTTGTGTGATATTCTAGTGGGGTAGAAAGTCAGTCAAATATAGAACTAAGTAACCGAAATATATACAAGCTGCTTTTAATAAAACATGAAAATATATTGCAACACAAGTAAACGAATACCATAATCCCCATCGCCAGATCATGGAACAAATGTATTCAGTGAAATATAATTAGAAATGAAAGAAAATGTATATGCATATCCACACACACTCACATAACAGGTTTCAATGCAATTATATTCACAGGTAAACATAAATACCCATTAAAAATGGTCTAGCTAATGCTGGACTAACAAATCAACATCAGAATAGGTAAAGCAGCAACAGCAATGAGCAGATTAACAAAAAGAGCTTGAGGAGAGAAGCTTTCTACAAAGAACCCTCTTACAGGACCCAGTCAGCATAAAGACAAATTTCATGCGAAGCATATTCATTCCCACACTATGCTATCAGTACTAGACGTGGTCACTCACAACAAAACATAAAATAAAATTAGTAATCATAAAAATGAGGTGTCTGAGAGAATAACTGTTGGCGTGATCAGAAGAGATAAAATCAGATATGAGGTCATATGAGATAAAGTCGGCACAAAACCAATTCTAAATTACATACAAAGACAGCAAATCAAATGGTTTGCTCACTTGGAGAGAATGCCCTCTGAAGCTATACCTTATAAGGTAAATACGAAAAGAGGAGAGGGACGTAGAGCAAGAGCTAGACCAAGAACAAGATAAGAAGATAACATAAGAGAAGCTATATAGCACCACGATGTGTCTATGGTCGAAGAGCCAGAAGAGCACGAAATAGGACCATATATCCATCTCGACACCCACAATGGTAAAAGAGGATGTAAATAAGAAGACAGAACTCTAGACCGATCATTGCTAAGAATAAACTTCTTCTTCTTCTTCTCTTCCACCTTGTACCTCACCGAAGTGTCGGGGTGAGATTTAATGTTCGTTGATGAGCTCTGTCAAGAGCACTATTAAGACTGATGTCCATTTCTGTAAGGCTGTTCTAAATGCCATCACTCCATGTTTTCCGAGGTCTTCCACTCGCTCTATATCCGTTGTAACGTTTTAGTGTGGCTCGCTGTGGCAGATAGTACCAGGGCATTCTTGTTAGGTGTCCAAATCACTTCATTAAGAATAAACCACTAGACAAATCCAGACTGACTTTTCCTAAGTACAGAAATCTAGACTGATCCGTGCCATTTTTTTTTTTTAAGTTTTCGACTTAAAACTTTTTCAGTTTAGGTATTTTTACGGTTAGGATCGCCCCCCCCCCCCCCCCCCCCCCACCCAACGCCGGCCCCCTTTCCCCGAAAACATAGCACTGCTCATCCATCTATTGCTTTATCTTACACATCCCATACTCACCTACCGAATTGATCTCTTCAAATTAGATTTTATTAGTTTTAACCTTTTTACTGTGATTAAATATATATTTGCCTTGAATTTAAATTTAAAAAAAAAATCAAATGAAAACAAAAATATTACTTTATATACGAGTGACAAATATTGTTCATGTCTCAACGGTTTTTAAAAAAAGCAAAACAAGATCATGGATCAACTAATGCTGGACAAACAAATCGAAATCATGATAGGTAAAGCAGCAACAACAATATGCAGGTTAACACAAAGAGCTTGAGGAGAGTGATACATGACATATAGGGTAGGTCGGGGCAAAGACCAGCAGTTTCATGTTTTTTTTTACACATTCGTATGTATTCTGTGAAAGTTCATGTGGATATAGTTTAGCCACTTACCCGCCATGTCTGTGGCTACTGAGTCTGTGTTCTTATTATTAATAAAAATAAATGCATTTTCTGGGCATTAATGCGTTGCGGGTCTTTTTCTGCGCTGTCTTTTTCCTCTTGCAATATTTTCATCCGTTGCAAATTTTGACTTGAAGTTAACAGGGTCGATTTCAAACCTTTTCCTGAACGTTTATTGTTTATTTATTTATTTATTTATTTTGGCAGAGGACAAATGTCACTTGGTGACATTCCAGTGTTGCTATGAAGAGGTCCTGAGATGTCATGGGTAGGAGCTATATCCTCTATGTCGGCTTCTTCTAGAGTATCGTCGGCAAGAATGGGGTCTTGGACCACGAGGTTATCCGGAACTTCGACAAGAGCAGTAGCAGCTTCTGTAGACCGAAGAGCAATAAATATTTCCTTATCTTTACCCATATCCTCTTCTTCCTTATAATGGTCGGTGACCTTGGTAGGCAAGAAATCGTCATCACTGTTTTTCAAGTTTACTGGAAAAGACAGAATGGAATCGCTGCAGCTTTTCTGCTCCAACACCTATCTCTTGAATCTGTTCCGTAGCGTTGACTCATGAAAGCCGATCACTTTAGCCGCTTGTCTAATAGAAACACCCGTCTCTATTAGAGCCTTCGTTCAGTAAAGATTCAGTGAGTGGTTTCTGGCGTGTCTTCCTTTTGTAATTCCTGGAAATAAATAACAGAATCATATTGTAAACAACTGAGGTCGATAAATGGAAAACTCACATTCGTCGGCAATGACGCGCATTTATGGGGTAAAGACGCGCATTCTTGGGATAAAGACGCGCACGCGGGTCTTTGCCCCACCAGGCTGCGGGTTTTGGCCCCATTTTATCATAATTTAACAATCGTAACTTTCAACCAATATGAACTAACTAACCTCGACAGGCCACCTCTATTTCTACTGTTAATATGTGTTTCTTTTTGATGAATAAGAAAAGTAACAGCTTTATTGCAAACTTGTTGTATGAACGTGCACTGACAAGTCACAGTATTACATTAAAAGCTGAAAAACGCAACTGACCTCTATTTCTTGGCTACTGACAGCAGGACTTGATTGAATTTTGGCAACCCACGTGATACCGTCTAGCCAGTGTCGGCCCCGACCTTACCTACAGGTGTCCTTTATAGGGACACACACACACACACGCAGGCACTCACGCACGCACGCACCCACGCAGGCACCCACGCATACTCACACCCAAACACACTCACCCGCACAAACACACGCGCGAACGTACACACGCACACACACACCCACACGCACACAAGGAGGGAATTGTTTTTGCCGATCACTCGACAGTTTACAAAAACAGAAAATTCTAGAAAGTTGTTTCTGAAAGATGCTCCGTACACAGTGTAACAATGCCATCCAATGCATTTCTGTTTGATTTTTGCTACTAATAGGGCCGAAAAAGTCTTTTTCACACAGAAGAGAGAACGGACAGAAGATGATCGGGCAGACATTTTTAGCAGACGACAAGAGCATTTCAGCGGATAACTGGTTGAAGAACACTGCTCTATTGTTATTTTCCATTAGATGATTATAATGATAGTGTTCTTGTGCTATAACATTCACCGGCTTGATTAGTCGACGTAGACCACGAAGCAATTATCGATTGTTAGACTGTCCCTGTAAATGTACATCATTTTACAGTTGTTGTTGTTGTTGTTGTTATTGCAAATCAACGTAATTACCAACACGAACCCCACCACTGACATTTGTCAGAATGAGGGAGCCTTTGTCACTGGACTGGGAGCATACCTGTCTAGAAACCTGTCCTATTACAAGTAAACTGGAGTGGTTTTCAATGACGAAACCTGGGTTTGTAGCATTTATTTTCATGTCCTCTGTTGGAACTAACCTAAATTCACACAATAAGTTGTACATCTTTAAATTCACATAATAATTCGTGTATTTTTATATTTCGTGTCCACTGATCCTCCTCAAATGCTTTTATCTCTCACTGGAGCATTGACCCTGAACCAGCTCACACTAAACACTGTCTAGACGTATGTATGTAAGTTGTACCCCACCAGTACATCACACAAGCGACAAACACCCAGTGACACAAAGTGCTACCATGCGGATGAGAATCACCTGGGGAGAGGTCCCGGAAACCCCGTTCAGCTATAAGGCAATTTTTAAGGACCGGCTATATTTAGGGCCCCCAGCAAAAAATAGGACGAGGCTTCAAAATAACTAAAAATAAAAAAATTACACCCTACAAGGGGATAAAAAGAAATAATTATGTGTGTAGACGTGTTATTGCCTAATTTGATTTTGCAGCTAGTTTCTAAGTGATGATGCAGTCGGGCTATTTACATACATATCTACCAGCTGAAAACCTATCGAGTGATAATTGTAGATGCATAGCACGCACTGCTGCTGGGGGTTTCAAGTTCTAGGCCACGGTTTAGTAGGGGACCAGTTCCTTTCTGTGTAACATTATTTTCCTGACAATTCTCAAAAAATTTGGAAAATTACTCGCTCCCGATGTAAGGGAGTTAAGTCTAGCCCACAGTCGTGCCGGTCTAAACAGTCGTGTCCCTTTTGGGTTTTCAAAGCGGAGCAAATCTTTAATGTAAATGTATTTTATTACTATGAAATATCCCTCACCACCACAATGAACACTCCTCCCCCCTCCCCCCGCCCCAGTCGTTTAAGTAATTGTTTTGATAAATAATTAGTTTATGGCAATTACCTTAGTTACCAGATTGTGACTGGCGCCATCAGTATTGGAACTCTGCCCTAGCTGCTGAAGATGAGGACGGAGCATGCATGGGAATGCCCCGAGTGCTGTGATGTCAATTCTTGACTCAACAATTACCTAAGTTCTTCCAGAAAGACCCCTGGAATAGTGTATTAGTATTTTCTAGTTTTTTTTCCGTTTTTAATTCTGTTTGATTTTTATGAATTAACTACTTTACCGTTTTAATAGGAATACAAACCTCCTACAACAAAGGACATCCTGATTGGAGAATCCATTTGCTGCCCGATGCTCCAAATCCAGCAGGCGTTCTTAACTCTAAAGGTAATACTGATATATATAAATAAGACATTAAGCAAAGAGGCTGATAGGGAATGAGAGGCAATTGTTACAACAAGGAACAACAACAAAACAGTAAATTTTAATATTATAGTTGCGTATCCCTTACAGGACGTTGCAGAACCAACCTCAGCACCCCCTGGCTGTTGTGTGGTTTCTATAGGCAACTTTACATCCAGTAGTTTGCAATTGCCTTCTGGACGGTCGGCACCCTGATACCACTGTTGAAACCAACGCAAGGCGCTTGACCCGCAGCTGGGATTGAACCCCGTACCCCGGCATTACGAAGCGTTCGCATCGACTTAGCCACAGAGCCGACAATATAAGGTAAACATATGGATTATATGGCTTGGAAAAGACGGTGATGGCAGGTGTAGTTTGTGGAAAGCGAGGCAGGGGTTGACCTTCGCGAAGACGGACACGGACATTGAAGATGCATTAGCATTGAAAGCACACGAGACTTTTTTTTTTTAATGACATGTCAGGCAAGGGATCTATCCCCCAACCAATCACCCCACGAAAAAGGGCCCCGAAAGGCAGACAGTAACAATATATCCATATCTAACTATTGAAAACTTGCGAACCTAGTGAGGCCTTAATATCTTCCACAGTCTGATTCGCGTACCAACATCTGACAGCTACGAGAACGGCTTTTAGTTTTCGAACCGCTGAGAAAAGAACCCTGGCAAACTTCGAAAATGTCATTATTAAACGCTTTCACTAACCTCTAAGCCACAGAGCCTCACTATGTATATCTCTAAAAGTAAGAGTAAGTAAAGGACACTTCCACACCTTTCATCGTACTGGGCGTATAGGGCTAGACTTGTATTTTGAACACCAATCGGCACCTGGTGAGTGATGTGGTCAGCATCAAACCGGTCGCCTTTACTTTCCAGGATTGCACCTGGTACTGACTCAAGACTGAGCCGACCTGGGAGCCAATGCCATTTATTAAACAAGTCCGGCTCAGTCAGGACCCAAACCCAGGTCCTTCCGACCCGCAGGCAAACGTCTAGCCTCTACATGAAGGCGACTACTGTATTTTTATATGCGAGTGTTAAATTGACTTGTGTTCTTTCTGGGCGTGTGAAGGCTGCCCATTATCGCCATCTAGTGCCTTGCCGGCTGGCGGAACATTCATGTCTCTCTGCAATCGATTATTTACATCAGCATATACCAGTTCGCGAGGTAGATTCCTCCATGTAAGTACTCGTGGCCAATCGCTCTCGAGGCCGATCCACTGGCCTTGCGGCGACTATTGAGCTTTTTTCTGGACCCGTGTTTGGTTTTCGGTGTCCCTTGTCTGATGTATTAACATGTCTCTGCGTTCTTCGGCCGGGTCCTTTTTCCATGCTCTAGGCCGCGTCGGTCGGTTTGTTTGTAACCCATGACTTCCTTCAATTTCAGTGCTCTCTGAGCAGACTCATTCGCATCTTGGACCTTTAATTGTGTACCTGTCTTTAGAGCGGGCTGGACAGCTGCCACTGTGGAGTCTAAAGACTCATCATCAGGAGTCTAATCTTGCCGATTTTAAACTCCTCGGTTACTTATTCGAACGAAAGCACCAGCTTAGCCTGCTTACAATATAAAGCCACACGGGTTAGACAAGGTGGTTGGTGCTCCAAGCAACTTACTCATGGCTGTGTTGATTTCTTTCTCCAGTCTCCACTGCAGTCATGCTCACCTTATACGCGAAGAGCGGCCAGAGGAGCTTGGGGGTCGTCATCATGAAATTGAGACACCAAACATTAAACTTCCCGAGCAGGCTGCACCTCTAGATAGCAAGCAGGCCTGTTGCCAGTGACTCATGTGTACGCTGAACTTCTGCTATGTCAGATAACTTCGAGTCGCAGATGTGGCCGAGGCTCTTCACTTGTTCCTCTGGTAACTTATACATGGGGCTAAAAGAGTTAACTTGCGATAAATGTACCCACTTTTTACACATTACTATTGACAAGTTTGCACAGCTGCACATAACAGCACTAAATACAACCGTTTAGATAGGAGGAAACTGTGTATTTGTAGGACCGTCCTAAAAACGACTAGTTTGATATTTTTGTAATGATATGCT
Source organism: Candidula unifasciata (assembly GCA_905116865.2). Lineage (NCBI taxonomy): Eukaryota > Metazoa > Mollusca > Gastropoda > Stylommatophora > Geomitridae > Candidula > Candidula unifasciata. The sequence goes on from CAJHNH020001868.1 coordinate 100,308, forward strand.
AGCAATAGGCATTTTAAAAAAAACGTTTACTAAAGATCGTGAGAAAAAAAGCCTGTGGGTCTGCCATTTTTTTTTTTTTTAATGTCAGCTTGATAAATTATTCACCACGCTTGTCAATGGGACAAATAGGACCAAACATACTGAACGGGTGGCCGTCTGCATTCTAAGCCTGTATTTACAATTCAAATATTAGTCTTCAGTCTACTAGCCTAGGCTGTGGGCAAAACAAGTGCCGAAAACAAGGTCGGGGTTTTGTGTAATATAGTTCTAAAATTTATGTTTCACCTCTAGTATACCTTACTTCTTTAGCGTTCGCCTTTCAACGAGTGGTTGGCACTTTGTTTTGTTGTTTGCACTTAGGCTGTGATATCTGCGCTTATCACTACCACATCTTCCATTTCAGCAAAGCCCTAATTAGTCTCCTTTTATGACAAGTTTATGACAGTGGGTAATTTAAATTTTTTTAAACACTAAAATGGGCACCAGAACCACACTGGCAAGTGAACAGTTTATGAAACGCGCTTTAAGAACTAACGCATATAGAGTGAAAATCCAGTCATCTCCTTGTGAGATGCAATTTTTCGTTACTTTGAAGCCCCAGACTGGCTCTTGCCAGGGGCCGCAATATAGCCCGACCATAAATATGGTTTTATGGCTGAACGTGGTTTTTTGGGACCTCTCCACAGGTGATCCTCATCCACATGGTGGCACTTTGTGTCATCGGGTGTTTATCGCTTGTGTGACGTCCTGGTGGTGTAAAAATCTACTACTACTACTTCTAACTAACGCATGCTTGTACGCCATTTTGATACAAACAATTTAATTCAAACTCAACAGAAATTATTTTAAACGCAGCTGAAACTCTTTACCGGAAGTGATTAAATGATTTAAGAGTTGACATCATAATACACTGGGCGTACAGTTAGCAGCTCAGAGAAGAAGAAAAAAACAACAACCTAGGGAAAGAGAACATGAGGCTAGTGATACATTAGCCAGTCTTTCTTGTGACGGTCACAAGTATTCCTTCAGAAATGAATATATATAAGTGTGTGTGTGTGTGTGTGTGTGTGTGTGTGTGTTAAAATAGTTTATTTTGTGAGCAGATAAAGTCGCTCATAACAATTTACTAAATGTCTACAGAAGTGCCTACTCGTATAGACTGGCGAAAGAGACTGAATTAATTTTATCAGATGTCACATAGCTAGCAAAGACGTCATTTCAGCAACTAGGGATTAGTGCTGTGAGCCCTAAAGCCTGGGCCTGTTAATAATTGTCTATTGTCTAATAATCTTTGTGCACATAAAATGTGGATCGATTAAATTTACAAAAATGTCTGCGCCTACAGATGTGCTTCTGATGTTCGATAACTCTTAAAGTGCAAGAAACGCCACAATAAATTAATCTGTTACTCTTCGCATTGTTTAATTTTCTCTGTTTTCCTGTCCCATTCTTTTGTTATATTAGCTCATTATTTTTCTCTTATTACTGCAAATCATTCTAGACCCTCCTCCCCCCAAATCCCTTTTTAAAAATGTGCATACACATTTTAAAATTGTGGCTCCAAGGTACAAAAGTTATGATTAATGTTGAAGTAACACTTGTGTGGCACTGAAAGAGTTAATAGACTAATCGAAACGTTCCTCGCTCGAGGCTCCAAGTCTTCAGTTTTACAATTCATTTTTCGGCTGACGCCACTGCGTAATTTCAGCAAATACTTTCAGTCATCATTTAGTCTGTCAATGTCCTTCTTTTACTAAACTTAAAAGGCACCAGGTGTTTATGTTTTCTGGGTGTGGTCCCTAAAACGAGTCTGGTCTGAAAGATACTTTCTTGACAAACCTTGAGAAGAAATGAGCAGAAAGCATCAAACAGGAAGGGACTGAAATGGGAAACAGAGGGACTGAGGAAACGACGACCTCCCCAGAGCCACTTTAAAACGAACGTTGATGACAATTGAGCCGGACTCGATTTCATACATGACATCGAAGTCACTGCGAAGGGTAGAATAGAATGAAGGAACGGATGTGAACCCTATGTGACATATAAAGGTAAAACAAAACAGCAAGATAATGATTGGTTGAGTCGACCAGCACCACGGAGGACATATATGGTACACACTTGACGTGAAGAGCACATATATTTATAAACTCTAAGACAACATCATATAGAAATTATATTCTTCACTCAACCTAAATTTCCCTTGCTGCTGCCTTTATACACACAATCTTTCAATATTATTGAAATTCAATGATAACTTTCTATAGAATAATCGATCATGTGCCTTCATTCAGGTTAGGGTTAGGGTAGGGTTAGGGGTAGGGTTAGGGTTAGGGGTAGGGTTAGGAGTGGCCGTAGTTTTAAGGAGTACCAATACCCTAACCCTAACCCAAACCCTAACCCTATTATGACAACAGTGCATCTATCGCCAACACACAGTAATTACGTCATCGGTTCACGCTGTTGATCGCCAAAACACAGTAATTACGTCATTTGTTTCGTTCCCTCTTTTCCTCTCCGTAATTGCAATGCGGCCAGGGGACTGAACTCCGGCGCACTCCATAGTAAGTAGCCGTAGTTTTAAGGAGAACCGAGAACTGTTATAATCTTTATATTTGGGTTACGAGTCTCCATTTAAGGTGTGTGGGGGGGGGGGGGTGGAAGAAAGTTTACCTGATGTCCTTCCAACAAGCATGTCGGTTGTAAAAGGCGACTAAATTGTGGTTTATCTTTCCGAAGAGCTAGAGAACACGACACGACACACTGACACACACACACACGCACACACGCACGCACACACGCACACACACGCACACACATACACACACACATGGACACATTGTGATTGTAGCTAACTCAGAAAGCATGCTGAGGAAGATCAGGACAGGTATGCTTCGTGCAGAGTGGCATGCTTCGCCGCAAAGGACACGGGTGAGAAGTCTTATCTGGATTTTTTCATCAGGGCAAGCCCGTGCGTTGAGAAATGAGCAGACGGACAGACAGGCTGGCTGGCAAAACTTAGTGGAATACTAATACATGATAAAGCAGACGTGGTTCGTGCCTTGTAGGAGAGCGTGTACAGTTCGAAGGAGCAAATGGATCACCACAGTCTGGTGAGATTGATGCTGGGGTAAGTGATGAGAGGTTCTGGCAGATGCTCGAGGCTCATATGAAAAGCAAGACGGACGTTTAATCAGAATGCTACTTGCACCATTAGTACTGGAACTCTTCGTTGGCTGCTGAAGATGGGGACAGAGAGCATATGGGAATGCCCCGAATGATGTGTTGTCGGTTCTTGAATCAAATCAAATCAATGAAAATCTTTCGGATTGCATCTGCTTGAGACCTGTAGCATCAACAATCGGCATACAAGTAAGACAGATTTGTAAAGCGGATGAGCATGCAAAACTTAAAGTTCTAGAACAAGACGAAAGTGCAGAAGAGGATGAACAACCAACACTTTCCGCCTAAGTTTACAGCCGGTGGACGCTAAAATAATGAAGAGGAATTCCTTGATCCGTGCATTTTGTAGTTTGTCAATAACAAGACGTGACTTGATAATGACTGACACAGTTTATAATGAATACGTTCAATCAATCAATTAATCATTATCTCGCCCAGAGGCATGTAAGGTAGAGACAAACTGTCGCCACAATGAATAAATTAACGAAGTTCTAAACATTAGTTGTTTTAAGGCTGAATATTTTTTTTAGAAGTTGAAAGGTAGAATGAAGAAGAAAAAGACGAAGCTTGATTTATATGTTTGCGTGTGTTTATGTGTGTGTGTTTTTATGTGAGAGAAAGAGAGAGAGAGAGAGAGAGAGAGAGAGAGAGAGAGAGAGAGAGAGAGAGAGAGAGGCTAGAGGAATATATGTTATTAAATACTTTAAAAATATTGAACATTTTCTGTGGCCACTTGACCAGAATGAGCCCACCCTACAGTCACATCTATTCAGATTACTATCTTGCACCCACATGTGAAAGAAAAAAAAAATGAAAATTAAAGTATGTTTCTAAATGAACATAGAAATTCAGACTTTTTGACCAATGGAAAGCTGTCAGAACGAGCACTGGTTAAGTGTTATTTCAGTTTAAGCTTCACATTGAACGTTTTTTTTTTTTTTTGGGTTTTGTTTTACAGCTGTTTTAGACGAATGCTTCGAGGGTGACCTTTGTTATTACTGCTGCTTCGGTAAACTGCATTTATCTCATAATGTCGGACTGTTTGTGCTATCACTTTAATGGCTGCCTTATGCTTTTAATCATCATGCAGGATCCTCGCCGATATTACGGAGTTCGTGCACTGCGCTGAGATTCTTCGGACACAGTTCTGAGTTAGAGGTAGAACCGAGAACTTATGGGTTACTACGCTTGTGCCATGACGTTGATCTGTTATTCAAACCTAAGCCTTTAACCATATTGCGTGTGTATGCTAATGGATATGCTGAGACTGCAACCTGTGTCAGTTTTTCCCCACAAGGCACAGTAGTGGAGCAACTATGGAGTGACTCGTTTGTTATGAAGCTGAAATTCATATTGCGAGATAAAAGTCGTCAGTTAATACGTTTCTGTTACAGAAAGTGAGCGCAGTCGGTGTACATTGATCCCATATACCATTTACTACTGTTTCGTTTAAATATATGTATATGTATATATATATATATGTATATATATATATATATATATATATATATAT